>JAYESA010000003.1:49283549-49616049 GCA_036927795.1 Iris macrosiphon
CGTCCTTTATGGCCTTTGGCCAGTGACTTCATATAAGAATAGATGTTGGCTTGCTTTACTTTGGTTGGTTTGTGCATCGTGTAGGCGCGGCCACCTTGCCTCGGCAAGAGTGTGCACTCGAGAGTGGGATTTATAACTTTGGTTCTGGATGGATAATGAGGCGAGACTGATGGTTCGATATGTTATCGTGCAAGCGATGACATTGAGTTAGACGGGTCAGCTTTATATAAACTGCTTGTCGTTTGGTTTGAGAATGAATGCTAGCATGCTTAAACTGCTTTACTGCTTTCCTTAACATGTCATCTTTATGCCATGAAATGAATCTAGGATTCAACTAGAAAGATCACCATATAACTGTTTGCATTCACTATTTTACTTAGTGTCGGCTTAGGCGAGTGGGTTACCCCGCTCACCAGTACGGTTGTGTACTGACCCACGTTTGTGGGCAATATTTCAGGTACGCAGGCGTAGTGGCGCTGCTTGGATATACGGGACAAGATGTATGAACTGTAAGTACCTTTGTGGGCTAGAGAAAGAGCAAGAGTTATTTCATCGTCTCCGTGGCATCGCCTTTGTGGCATTGACTCGGGGCATTCCATTAGACCCTATCGTGAGCTTCGCTGCATATTACTCTGATTGTGTGCTTGGTACACAATACTTGACTTCCGCTGCATCTTGGTTGTTTCAATGATAACATTTGGTGTTTGACAATATCGCCTTGTACGAGCGCAACTCCAGGCTCGTACGGCATCACGTCCCGATGAGAACGATAGTCCTGCGGGAGAGCTGTAAACGTGGTGATTCACGTTCAGCGGGGACTATTGAGCTTGCGGGAGATTGGGGCGTGACTAATTGGTATCAGAGCGCCTGGTTCATTTTTCTCGGACTTGGTCCTTCGCTTCATCACAAACTCTAAATAGCTTCCGCGTGTCGTCTAGCTCTTGACTCTACTCGATGCCGCATCGGATGTTTCATGCAATAAGTCTATTTATTGCTGGTTTTGGCTGCATTTTATTTTCTTGTTGGGTTGCCTTGGTTGGTTTTCGTAGGATCGCTTAGCCTCGTTAGGCGTTGTTGCATTCGTGCAGCAAGTTGGTTGGCGTTGTTGCATTTGTGCAACAAGTTGAGAGCTTTCGTTGGGTTGGCTTGGCTTATCGTTCTGGGAGTTTCTGATTGCCTCAGTGGATCAGTTGGTTGGCAGACGAGATTTGGTTATGCAGCATGTTTTGAGTAGAAACATTCGAAGAGAATAGATCCTTGCACGAGTTGCTCGTCAAGCGATTGTGTTGGATAGAAGTTGGAAATTTGGCTGCGGCGCATCGGTTGAACAGGTTTGAGTTTGGCTCGGGAATATATGGATAAGTTGGTACGAGTTGCTCGTACAACAAAAGTGTGAAACCGTTGGGTATTGGGTTGGACTATTTGGAAGACAATCATTGCACGATTGCTCGTGTTGAGAAGGTATCAGACGGGTTGAGAAACAGTTGGATAATTCAAGCGTTGCCTGAGTTTTGTGTCAGACTCGAATTGGGAAAGGCATGATTATGCATAAGGAATGGTTCGAACGGATCTTGGATCTGTGAAAGAAATTGTAATGCGAGTAGCGACTTGATTCGGAGTGGTATATGGGATACCACATTTTGAGCAAGACATTGGAAACATTTTGGCTGGACATTCAATGGAAATTTCCTGAACGGACTCGTGAAACGAGAATATAAGTTGGTTGGTGAAAGTCGGTATAATGGGAAGAATGAAAATGGAGCAAGCGAATATTGAGTTGAGCATACCGTGAACGGACTGATGCAAATGGAAGTATCGTTAGACTTGAGAAATGGATTGAATCGGAACGAACAATTGGGTTACGCTTGAGCAAAGCGATGGGATTATCGGAATGATAGCAGCACGGACTATGATTTTGGGCAACGCATTGGAGCTGTTGGTTGAGCAAAGAAACACGATATTGGTCTGAAGGGACAATGAGATGGATTCACACAAACTTGAAAGATTTTGAATGTTGTAGCTCGTGAAGTTGACTCTGGTTTAGCAGAAATGGAATTTTGGGCAAGATGGTGCAACGATGATAGACGGATTCTCCGGAAGACGTGGACGGATTGTGGCAACAACGGAAGGCAAAGATTTTGGTGGACAGACTTTTGAAGATAGCTAAATGTGGGAGCAACGTTGGAACAAATCACTGTGCTGCTCGAGTAAATAGGACGTGCATTGTGGAACGCAGCAAATGGATAAGAATTGGAGCAAGTCTTGGGTTTTGAGAATCATTGCAATTTGTAGTGTGAGAATCGAATATGCAATTCGGAAATTTGATGGATTCAGGACAGAACGGTGAATTGATGGAATAAGGTTTCAACGAGCGCGGTTCTCGGATTCGGAAACTTCGCTCGGATGAATGGTTGGATTTTGAGTCAGATTTTCAGATAAGATATAGCATGGTTTATAGAAACTGTCCATCGTGATGATTTCAATTATCAAGCGTAGCTTCGGGACAGCTGACCCTAAGCGACCTTGCCCGCAGAATCAGATATGAATATGGTAGACCCATAGAACGACCCTTGAGGCGGTGTATTTGGGAATGCGTCAAGGGCAGATGTGAGGCAATGAGATTTGGCTTATTGACTGAGTGTTGGATTTGAGAGATCCTTGGGATAGCCTTCAGCTGAAGAAGCAGCCAGAAGACCGAAGCAATGGTGGAAGTAGCCTAGTCAACTGATGAGATTCAGAGTCGCAGATTTTTATCGATGGCATCGCCTCTGACTCATCGTGCCCTGGAAGGGAATAGCATTCATATGAATTGACGACTGTGAAACTAGCTCGTGAAGTTAAAGCAGCGGCTCGTTCAGATCAAATCCTTGCGAATACTGGAAGGGACAGATTTGCTTCAGATTTACAAGATGTCTCGGAACTTAGTCTGGGAAGCGTGCTCATTCGGAAGGCGAAGGTGATTTTCTATGCTTCGAGGCAGTGGAAGCAGCGTGAAGAACTATTTCATGCGCAACCTAAGAATTGTGGCGAGTGTGTCCACGTTGAAATCGTGGCGACACAAATCCCTTTGGCGTGGCGGCGAGATCTTCGTGGATCACACGAACCTCAATATAGATGTTCACCCTGTGAGATATTGAGATGGCAGGAAATGTGTTGGACTGAGCTGATCTAAGCAAGTTGATATTTTGGGTAAGTCGCATAGCTGGGGTAGATCAGTTGTGAGAATCGTTCGGTGCACGAGATAATATTTGGAGATGTTGCTAGTACTGATTTCAGAAATAGTTGGATGGATTGAGCTGGAACGCGAACTGATTGAGTCGGTGGAAAATTTGCATAATTGGGAATAGTTCTCAAGCGAATGTGTTGGAATGGAAATCGTGATTTGGTCCAATTGGGAGCAAAGCAATATGGACGCCTCGAACATAAAGATACCCTTGTAACTTGTTCAAATTTGCTATCGCAAAGCTCGGCTGAAATGCATGTATTTTAGGGACGCCTTAAATATATGTACGATCCAAAACTAAGCGATACGAGAAATTTGGGTTGAGCTGCAAGGAGGATGTGGGAATTCGTGAAAATTTATTCGAGCGTTCAGCAGAACGAGATGTTGTGTCAGAAATAGTGAATATGAGAGTCGTATAGAGCAGATCTATGGAATTGGATTGTGGCATGCTAGTGAGGAATGAGTACCAGCACGGTTCGTGGACGAACCTGATTCTAAGTGGTATATTATGTAACGTCCACAACCGCTCGGAGCGTTACGCTGAGTCGGACTGAATGAATCAAATGCTGGTTACATTTGAAATGTTGGATTTCGGGAAGAAGGATTAATCGAGTTGGTTTCAATGTGCAGATGGCTAATCAGGTGTTCGTTCCGAACAGGACTGAATAGCTGAATGGAAACGATAATGCCGTCTTCCTTAGTCCGATCGGTCGGATGATTTGGAAAGCACGGCCTGCTCGCACGGTCATACCAGTTGAGTAGATCGCACTTGCATCGGACCACGGATTTAAGGGATTGGCCGTATCGGCAGGACAGGATGCCTAACGGGATCAATCATTGTGAGTGGGCTCTTTCCCTTCTCCTCTACTCCTTCATGCCTAATAATATGGAAAACACGTAAATGGCTTGAACACTTGGGCTGAAACATTGGGAATCACTACACTGAGGCGTGCATAGAGTGTGCGTCGTTGGCTTGGTAGGATTGTGGCTTGAATGGTTTACGCGTTGGATAGTTGGATACGATAGCTGGATTATTCATTTGAGGCGATCGGTTGGATTACTTGGGATTATGCTTGGACGGTTGGAAATATACAAGTTGGAATGATACAATTGAGGCAATGGGAATATCGGGATTCGGGCGAGCGAACGTGCATCCGTGCGCGTGTATCACAAGGATGCTTTGTCTTGCAAAGCAGGCAGTTGTGGTTCGAAACCGAACAACTGTATCGATGAGGGCGTTGTGTCGCTTGATGGGGCATCGTGCCACGAATGTGACATTGTGCCACTGAAACGGCATTGCGCCATGGATTTGGCTTCGAGCATAGGTGTTGCACCAATTTGGATTGTGTTGAGAAGAGGCTTCGTGCCTATGAAACACTTGATATTTTGATGCCTCGGGCTATGTTTTGAGGTCGAGATTTGGGTTTCTTGGAAGGACATGTTGGAAGAATGGTTATGGATGTGTTGGTTGGATTATTTATGGAACGAGTCTAGGATCGCTTGGTGGGGCGAGAATGTTCGATCCTCTCGTCATACCTACGTGTCTGCATAGTCACGGACAACCTGAGTGGCACAGGGTTTGGTTTCCTCGAACGAGTGCTCCGGGGCACCGGGACCGTTCGGCCATGGAGGAGACAATTGGGTAACGCGTCTTGGGCGCGGTACCAGCGGTTGGATGCGATTCAGGTGGGTTAGCTACTTAGCGCTGTTTCGAATAGAACCGCATTGATCTGTCCGATCAACGTCCTTTATGGCCTTTGGCCAGTGACTTCATATAAGAATAGATGTTGGCTTGCTTTACTTTGGTTGGTTTGTGCATCGTGTAGGCGCGGCCACCTTGCCTCGGCAAGAGTGTGCACTCGAGAGTGGGATTTATAACTTTGGTTCTGGATGGATAATGAGGCGAGACTGATGGTTCGATATGTTATCGTGCAAGCGATGACATTGAGTTAGACGGGTCGGCTTTATATAAACTGCTTGTCGTTTGGTTTGAGAATGAATGCTAGCATGCTTAAACTGCTTTACTGCTTTCCTTAACATGTCATCTTTATGCCATGAAATGAATCTAGGATTCAACTAGAAAGATCACCATATAACTGTTTGCATTCACTATTTTACTTAGTGTCGGCTTAGGCGAGTGGGTTACCCCGCTCACCAGTACGGTTGTGTACTGACCCACGTTTGTGGGCAATATTTCAGGTACGCAGGCGTAGTGGCGCTGCTTGGATATACGGGACAAGATGTATGAACTGTAAGTACCTTTGTGGGCTAGAGAAAGAGCAAGAGTTATTTCATCGTCTCCGTGGCATCGCCTTTGTGGCATTGACTCGGGGCATTCCATTAGACCCTATCGTGAGCTTCGCTGCGTATTACTCTGATTGTGTGCTTGGTACACAATACTTGACTTCCGCTGCATCTTGGTTGTTTCAATGATAACATTTGGTGTTTGACAACATCGCCTTGTACGAGCGCAACTCCAGGCTCGTACGGCATCACGTCCCGATGAGAACGATAGTCCTGCGGGAGAGCTGTAAACGTGGTGATTCACGTTCAGCGGGGACTATTGAGCTTGCGGGAGATTGGGGCGTGACAGTATTAGTGTACCATATCTGTGCAGTATCAGCACAGTATTAAGGTATCAGTAAATTATCCGGTTTCAGTCTAATATCAGTTAGATAGTTATCAAGGTGTAGGTATAGATGGGTAGTTAGTTAGTTATTATTTAAGCTAGATAGCTTTATATACTATTTGTAATATTTGTTAGTGAGTTATGTACCCAGATACTTGTTAGTCTAAGTAGTTAGATAGGTATGTATTTACTTGTTAGATTAGTTATATGTATATATGTTAGTTGAGATTGGCTAGCTAGTAGCTAGTCAGCTACTTATATATGTATATATTTTATTAGTTGTTATTTTATAGTAGTTAGATATATGTAGTAGGGTTTTATGTAGTAGTAGTTAGATATATTATAGTGTTAGTTATATAGTTAGTATAAGATGGATTATATATATGTATTAGTTATGTTAGTGTTGAGTTGCCTTGGGATACCAAGGTATCACCAAGGTATTGGGTTGATACCCAAGGTATTGAGTTTGGATATCGTGATAGGTGCGACACGCATTAGTTCAAGGCCAAGGTATCCTATTTCAATTGATTTGATATAGTATTATAACATTTGACTTGTATATATATATATATATATATATATATATATATATATATATATATATATATATATATATATATATATATATATATATATATAATATTATTTTTATATTCAAAAACTTGTGTATCTTAGGATACGGCTCTTTGAGTGCTTGTTGTTTCTTAGCTTAGCTAGTATAGCATAGTTTCATAGTGTATCGACTTAGTGACTTAGCATTAGACTCTTGCAACCTAGAATTCATTGGTTTGACTTAGAAATGGTGTATCGATCTAGAATTGTATCAACTTTAATTATTTTTATTCTTGAACTTGTATTGATGCGATATACCATATATAGGTTGTATGACACCAGCTTGATCATCTAGAGACACACCTTGCTCAAGATAACAGGCGAGTACATTTCTCTGATTATTTTTAATTCACAATATTGTATATATGCATGTTCTAGAATTATAAACTTGATCCCGACACAGTAATTTCACGGACTGGTACTATATGGATCCTGTCAGGAGATGTTATCCCCTACCGTGTTCAACGGGTACTCGTATACATTGTACCTCATCGTGTATATTGGATATTGATTATATTTTATGTTCACACACTGCTCGTATTCATTGTGCTTATTCGTGTACGCCCATCGCTCGTGTTCGATGGTTATGATATTCGTATACACCCACTGCTCGTGTTCAGTGGTTATATTTTGTGTTCGTAGCGCGTCGTGATTGGATCCATCGGTATTAGTTGGGGTGGGAGAGTAGGAGTTGATTATGTGACCAAAGCCCTATTGTTATATCGTGTACATTCTGGTTACATACCACACTTGTAATCGTCTTACCTGATCATGTTCACCAAACCCGATCACCTAATAAACTTGTATTCTGAAGCACATTTGTTAGTTTAGATTACAGTTATTTCATCATATTGCTGATATTTATATTGTTGATCTATATCCTCGTACATTACATGTATATCTATTGTTCATCATTCATAGGTTTAGTGATCTTGTATTTTATTTTTATATCTGATTATATGCTCGATTATGCTATTGAAATTACTTTCAGAGGTATATACTTCATTCCAATCCTGACTGGATATATTTTTTCAGATGATTGGCTTATAGAGCAGTGTCCCACATTCTACGGGCCGCAGGACGGCGTACCTATAGAGGATACTCCTATTGACCAGGATGACTTAGTTGCAAGCCTGAGGAGGTCTAGATTATATTTGTATTAGATTATATTAGACTATTGTTTTGGTGGATTCACATCCTGCATATTATTTTAGATTGTCAATTGTATCATTATTCTTTCTACGATATTTCATTTGTGCATTATTCTTCCTTAGTTTGTTTTCTAAATGAGATTAGTTATTCATGTAAGATACCATATTGTTCCTCCATTTGGAGTTGAGATGATTGATAGATACTATATTATATTGTTGAGATAGGTAGTTAAAATGACCCAGACAGTGTTCTACCGCCGATGCTGTGTCATAGGCTGGACGTAACCACGTACTCGTGTCCGATTATCCGGGTGCGGGTCATGACAAGATTATTTTCTGAACAATGAGTTATCCTTTCAGTTCGTGTCTACATCTACTCTTAAATTTCGAGGACAAAATTTTTCTAAGGGGCTAGGAATGTAACTACCACTTTCCACCATAATAATATTTTGATAATTTTGCGTGTTGTTAAAATTTTTATATATTATTTTATATTTGTGTTTGTCTCGAATTATATTAGTACTAGTTAGTGGCTAGCAATTAGAATTTGCAAGTGTTAATTAGTGCTAATTATTGTTAGTCATGACTTTAGTAATTAGTATTAATTAAGTTTAGTTGTTATGAAAAGAATATTTCTCTTAGTTGTAGAGATTCCTTTCTTTAGTTAATTAGATTTTATTCATGAAAAAATGAAAGGAAAAAAGTTAATATTTTGGCATGACCAAACCTTACTATAAGAGATAAGTTCAATTTAGGGCTCATCCATTCATTTTTTTCACTCATTAGCCTCATTTTAATCAAAGCTTCTTTCCCAGGCAAACCTAATTTTCTACCAAATTTACTCAATCCACTTCATGGAAATTTTACTCATTCTCATCATCATGAAGGCCTAGAGCATTGGAGAGCACAAAAAGATCCATAGGAGAGTTGCTTGCTAGGAGATCATATTCGACTCATTCCTTCCATCTCCAAATTCAAAATTCTCCAAAGAGGCTACCAAAATACTTAGTAATTCTCTCAATTTCATCAAATTCATGATTAGGAACACCCCTTGGTCATAGAAATCTTTTCATGGTTAGATTTGACTTTCCAATGATAGATCTAGGCACTAGAGCCCTCAATTTGGTAGATCTAAGTTGGTATCATAATTTTGGAGCTCAATTTAGGGAAAACCATAATTGTGTCCATTAAGTGTGTGTGTATTATGTCCTAATGAGAACTATTGATATTTATTTGATGGTGTGAAAGTGTTCTTATGCCCAAAATTGGACATGTAGAGTCAATATCATGATACGCCATGAGGAATATATATGAATTTGGTAAATTAGGTGTATACATATGTTCTTTGTCCAAAATATCCAAAATTTGTCATAGTATTCAGCCTCATTTTTAGCAGCCATAGCAACTTAGAAATATCATAACTCCTAACTCAGGACTCCGATTAATCTCTTATTATTTTTTAAAAGAACCATATCGTGGTTAACTTTTAAAATATATAAATTAACAAGCCAAATTCGTTCTGGAACTTTCTATAAAACTCTTTGAGCGTTAGGTATCCGAAAGAAGAATGCGTTTCAGCGTTTTCTCAATTTTGGGAGCTTCCAAACACGAAAATATGATCCGTTTGAATTTTTAAAAAGCTAACACGAAGGAATATGATATACTTTAACCCTAAAATTTATTGAATACGTCTAGTTGGTGCAGTATTGGTTACAAAGTATAGAACTGACTATACGACATAGGCATTTTGTGTGTCCAATGAGCCTAAGTAGTATGGATATCAAGTGAGTGTAGGTATCATAGGTTGCCAAGAATATATATATATATATATATATATATATATATATATATATATATATATATATATATATAAGTGTTAGGTAATATGTGTTAGTTAGTATGCGTGTTAGTGTTGATACAAGTGGTTATCAAGTGAGCCAAGTATAGGTAAGTTATGTGTCAAGGTATTAGAGTTTGGGGCAAGGTACTATTGTGATACTTGGGTACCATGAGGATATTTGTATCATAAAATTCAAGTATCATGAGTGAGGGTAGGTAAGTATTGAGGCTTGAGTAAGGTATCATATTTGGTATCAAGTATTATTATTAGAGTTAGTTGGATAAGTATTTATGAGGATAAGATATTGGTCAAGATACTAAGATATTGGGTATTAGAACTAGGTAATGGATAATATCAAGATGTCAAGTGCCAAGAGTAGGGTATCTTGGATATAAAGTAAGTGTTGGTTTTGGTCATGGGTTAGTATCTTACGGGTTGGTATCATATGATACCTAATATTATACCATGTACAAACAAGTGTGATATGTGTGGAATAAACTTGAGTATGGAATCCTAGGATGTATCAAGATATTTAGAATACTAAGATACCAAAATATTAGAACTAGTATAAGGTATTACTAAAATACTAACGTAAGGTTATGATATTAGGTATTGGATTAAGATACCATGGTAAGGGTAGTGCCTAGCTTGGGTAATGGGTTAAGTACCAAGGTATGAGTTAAGGTATTGGGTATTGGTCAAGGTAATTGTATTTTCTAAGTTATTAGTCTGGAATCTAAGATACAGAAAAATATGTTAAGGTATTGGTTAAGTTAATGAGGTAATACTAAGGTAACATCTAGATAATGGGGTAATACTAAGATATTGGCTAGGTATTAAGTGTTAGACTAAGTTATTGTATATATTAGTATATCTATATAGTATATATGATATGATTATATCATAGGTAACTAGTATGACTGCAAAATCTACTATTAGCAAGGTATTGACATATAGTTGAGGTTTTGGTGATACGACTAAGGTATTAGTCTAGAAACTTGGATATTAGCAAGGTATTGACTAGTATAGACTAGAAATCTAGTTTAGCCAAGGTATTGAACCTAGAACTAGGGTATTGACTAATAGTTAAGGTGTTTGATATACGGGCTAAGGTATCAGGTAAATGTGAGACACATGTTAAAATACCGTGATACGGGGTAAGTAAATAGCTAAAGGCCAAGATATTGCTAGAAATTATAGATAGAAGTATATATTAGGATAATGTATGCTAGTAACTTATTAGTATAGCCTAAAAATATAGTATTGGCCTAGTATGAACTAGTATTGACTAGTTTAACCTAGTTAGCACCTAAAAAACCAAATAGTGACTTGTTAAGACCTAGTATAACTTTATAAACCTTATAAATAGTTAAAATGAGCATAGAAACTAAGAAATGACCTAGTTTGACTATGTTGATCTAGATTTGACCGAGTTTGACCAAATTTGACCTAGTTTGACTTAGTTTGACCAAGATTGACTTAGTTGGACCTAGTGTTTATTTAGATACATAGTTTCAAGCTAGTATAGCATTTTTATGATTCCAAAAACTCTAATGGCATAGAATTTTATATATAGGTCTATGTGGCACTGATACATACACAGTTTAACCTTCTTTATTCTGGATCACAATCGAGTATATTCTTTGATAGTTTCCCGTATATGATATCTTCTATATTTCTTGTATCTAGAGTAGTTATACTTGATTCTTGACAAGTGGTTACACAGATTGATATATTTTAAATTGTATTATGTGATGTTATTCCTTGTGTATCTTGTATATGCCTTGTGATTCTTGTATATATATAGATACCGATTCATGAGTAGGAGGGCTCCTTTCTCCTAGAATTCTGTGTCGTAACATGTCATGGTTGGATCACTAATCGGGGGCGGGGAGTGTTAGATAGATATGTGATCATAATCTTTCATATGCATATCCTTGTGAGTGTTGATCATACACCGCATGTATGATTAACTAGGCCCTATCCTTGTGCAAGTTTCCAAGCCGATCACATGTTGAACCTAGTACTCACTCACTTATCTAGTTCTACTCTTAAATCTTATACATGATACTCCTTGCTCTTGTATTTACTTTACAAAATTTCTACTTCTTGCTATATTTCCAGTTTTTATTATATTATCCTGTATTTCTCACTATTTACTGTTATATAGTCTTTATCATTTATTGGAACTGCTATTAGAGGTGTGCTTTGCTCCAATTCTGACTGGATATATTTTCAGATGATTATTTAGAGGACTGGTGTCCTATATATATCACAACCACATGATGGTGAGCTAGCTGAGGTAACATCCTTAGTACAGGAAGATCTAGTACCAACTATTGGGGAGGCTCAACTAGTTATAACAGACACTTAGCTATTTTCTCTTATTATACTAGATATGTCTCCAGCTTAGATATTTGGCATGTTATATATATTTGAGACTATTTATGTTTTGTGGATAGACTATTAGATTTTGATATTGTTGTGATATCTAGTTTGATACTTTATGATTTTATTTTTTTTATTTGATATCATGCCATTATCTTCCTATAGTTTTATTATGATTGAGTATTGATTAACATATTATTATATGAGATGATTAGATAATATTGTTGACCAAGATAGCATTTTATCACTGATGCTGCGGCGTAGGTTGGACATACCAACATACTCATACCCTCATATCGGGTATGGGTTGTGACAGAGCCCTATCCATGATCGATAGTTCGGTGGCACCATTCCCCTTCTGACACTATTGTACGGTTTTTAACTACAACTGCATGCTTCGCTTGACAAAGCATTCTCATAGTTCTCATGCACGGATGCACATTTCCAACTCTTGCCTACTAGCAGTTTCGTGGCTTTGTGCCACAACTGCTCGCCTCGCTTAACGAAGCATTCTCGTTCGTACTCATGTGCTTGATTGATACCTCGATATACTTTGTTTCAATGTTCTACCCTTATATTTTAATATATGTTACGACATTCGTTTCTCTAAATTACTCACGTTGAATATATGAATCGCTAGAATGGAACTAGTATATTTTTATTAAGCATAAATGAATAGAGGAGAAGGCTCAAGGCGTGCCCACCTTATACTCATATGCTTATCGTTATGTCGAGCTGACACAGCTTATCTGTCACTCCCTATTTTTGATATACGTGTTTGAAACATATTAGTTTTTTTACTTATATTATTTATTGCTTGTATGGTAATTAGGTTACATGTCATGGAGACTAGATCCATTCTTTGGTTCAATTATACTCATGGTTGGTTTGGTCATGAGTGAAACCATGGTCTAAATTATAACCCTAGCATATATAAGTCAACCTCTTTCTCTCTCTTCCCTCATTCTCTTATTTTCTTCTTCCATCATTTTGGCATGTACACCTTGCACTACATGGAAAATCTTTTGATTTTTGATTCTTGCTGTTTTTTGCATTTTATTAGTCGAATATGTGTGCATTTTTTTCTAAATACTTTTAATACTTGGAGTTTTCAATTTTAATAGGAGGATTTGAGTAGATCTACATTTAAAGTTTAGGATTTTTATGGGCACCCTAAATTTTTGGTGGTTTTGATCTACTAAAACAAGGTATTTTATGCTATGGTTGGAGAACTTTATTTTGAGCTTTTTGGCTTTTATTTTACTTGATTCAGAGTTAAAATAAAGTTTTTATGAAAAAAAATATTATTTTGGATTTTGGAGCTTTCTGCTATGGTTGAACCTGCTGTTGGGGGAGACAAACTTTTCATGCGGTCTGATCTTATGCGGCCCGACTCATGTGACCCATGTGGTCCGATCTTATGCGACTCATGCGACCAATGCGACTCATGCTACCCATGCGACCCACGTGACCCATGAAACTCATGCGACCCATGCGACCCATGCGGCCATGCGGCCTGACACATATGCGACCGAATTTCTATACGGTACCTATCCTAAGCGGCACTGACTCTATACATCCCTGACCCTCATGCGTCCTATTTGCATGTTTTATTGATTTGTTAGTTTTAATACTTTATGGAACTTTTGTTATTTTATGTGTAATTTTAATGATTGCTAATATATGTGAGCTACGTGACCATGTGTTAGATCTGACTATGTGCTATAACTCATATAATTTACCAATGATTGGTGACTTGACTCGACTATTGGTATCTGTACTGATATACTTACTACGTGATATTTGATTCTACGTGCTAAATATTTCTACGTAATTATGTTACTTGTTTCACACCGAGGTGTGCCTATGTGATAAGCGACATATAATGTAATAAATTTCTCCAGCATAGATAGGATAGTTAATAACAAAGAGTGGCTAGGATTTGTTGACTGTTGCATCACGCTCGGGTGATTCCAAATTGAACAGTAAAGTGATAAAGCAAATTCGTATCTAGCGTGCCCATACCACGGTACAACATATAAGTGGAGTAACATGTGACCACGCCGTGTGATTCCAGCTAACCATAGGGTTAACTAGGAAACAGAAATATGTAGAGCATTGGAAGGGACGAAATCCTGAGATCGTGCTAATTAGCTATCCTCAATCATTATATGGGGAGTGAAGGCTGGCCCTCATGGATATTGTTTAATCATCATTAGTGGGTGGCAATATCCGACTATTGTATTGTACTATATGTTCTATGCGATCTTAGCATGGTGACCTTACGAGGGACCGGTGCATACTACTATGTGCTATGCGGCGATTCATGTCTCGTTTACCCCATGCTAGAACAAGGTTTGATCTAAAGATTCCTATTATATGAATAATACTAATAGGATAACCCAAACTCTACCTAGTAAGCCGTAAACGTGATTGGCCAATTTTGTAACTGAGCTTGATTGTGATTGTACCTTCTGTTAAATAGTTTAGGGACGTGGGCTATCATGGTGTGATGGTCTAACCCTTGTCCTTGTTTGGTTGTAGGGTTAGATTATTGTATAATGGTAGGCTATGAACCAAAACTATGAGACATCACTATATATATATATATATATATATATATATATATATATATATATATATATTATAACTTGGTTTTATTTCTTTATTTATGGTACTTGCTATTTGGGGTCTAATCCCATTGGTTTTGCATGGCCTAGTTTAAAGCCAACACCCGAGGATCAAGCGTACTTCCCCCTGAACAATGGTGTGCACCAGACAGATGGACGTTGAAGAAAACTAGTGGGTTTCTTCTTTCCTGCTCGTTATTACACATTTTACTCATTTTTGGAGTTTAGCCACCGGCACTTGTTAGCCGTAAATCTGTACATTTAGTTTTCTTACATGATTGTAATTAATCAGACTACAACTGGTCATGGTCATGGTCATGTACTTTTAATACTCTGTCAGCTTTCTTATTTTTGTATAGCTGGTTTCCAAAATATTGTGGCAGGACATTTGGATGCCTTACTTCCTTATCATATATGTTCTATGTTTACTGTTCTTGCTTGACTGATTGAGATAATAGATGTCTTGTGTGACCCTAAGTGACTTGCTTTTAGTATGCACCCTCTTGTCTAGTTACCGCCGGGACCGTCGTACAATGTTCTATACCTTGTACAGGTTAGATGGCCATGTCCATCTCCGTATTTTGGTACTAGGGCTTGACAAGGGTTTAGTGGTGGCCTATGCAGGACTGTATTTTCAGATATGTAGGATTTTATGATCATAGGAGTTTTAATCAAACATGTGCCTTTGAAATCCTGAATTCGTTCCTCTCGAAGCCTTGCTTGACTATCGAATCAATTGTTTCCTTGATCCTTCCCGTCCTGTTCTTGATGTTTCTTTTCCTTTTGTTTAAGGCTTCTTCAGTTGCTGGAGCAGCAGGCTTGGAAGGACAGGGTTCCCCTGGGCAACAACGGTAGGAAGCACCTATTCAAAGTTAAATTCGAATAGAGCCAGTAAATAAAAAAGTTGGCACGGTGGAACCGAAAGTTTGACATGTTGAGCAACCAACCCCTGAAATCCTCGTACCCCAGTAGTACCGGTAGTACAAAGGTACTTGACACCCCGGTATTACTGAAGATCCTCTGGTGAATAATGGCTACACAGCAACACCAGATGGCGGTATAGTAGAATCAACAATTTCAACAACAAGAGCAGAATGTCTTATTGAGTCAAGGTTTACAGACGACTCTGGAAAGAGGCGAAAGGACCGATTCGGTGGGTATAGGTTAGATTTTGGCAACTTAACCCAAGGTATTTCGATGGCATGGAGGACGCCATCACAAAAGATGCATGGTTGCAGGATATTAAGGTTATTTTGATAGCAGCAAGGGTTTTGACAGATGAACAAGTTAACCAGGTGCGAATGTAGCTCCAGGACCTTGCTCGTAACAAGTAAGCGTCAATAGGGTTTGGCTTGAGGCATCCTATCTCCTGGGAAAGGTTCAGGGCTCGATTCCAGGCCAAGTACTTTGGAGTCATCATACAGTATAAGCTTCAGCAAAGGTTTATCAGTCTCAAGCAGGATTGTAGGACTGTAGTTGGATATGCAGCCGAGTTTTGCAGGATGAGTAGATTCGCTTCAACTATGGTAGCTATGGAGTCAGATAGAGCAATAAGGTTTCAGCAAGGACTTTATTTGAAGATTCTATAACTGGTAGAGGGGAACGACTACCAGACTTATGAAGAAGTACTGATAGCAGCTCGAAGGCACGAGCTTACCATACAGAGGTTATCGGCAAGTACTAGAGGCCAGAAGAGGTCTCATGCTTAGAAGGAAGGAGGAGGAAGAGGAATACCTTGGGCATCAACACCATCACCTGACATTCGCATTTATGATTCAGTGCCAAGGAGGGCAACAGTTTTGACGATGACACTACCGGCTCGGCAACAGTCAATACAACAACAACAGCAACATCGCCAGGGAGCACCGGTAGGTTGCACTTACAGTGGCAAAGGAGGCCACATTAGAGATGTGTGTAGGGCAGCCAATGGATTGTGTATGGGATGTGGTAGTCCATATCACTAGATTGCCAATTGTTAGATGATGCACAGGCCAGGAGGAACAACCTAACAATTACTAGTACTGCTAGTGCCAGGTACAGTCCAGCAGAGAGGTCCAGCAATAATAGTAAGGCCATTATCTCAGCATCTGCTACCGACGTAAGCTCAGATGTACCAACAATAGCAAAATCAGCAGCAGGGCCAGCAGAGGCTATAATAACGTGTCTAAGGGAGGCAACAACGAGGAGCCCAATAGGACCAAGGGCAAGCTTTCACTTTATCTTTGGAGGGGGCTTTGACATTTGGCGATGTGGTGGCAGGTAACATGTTTGTTGCATATTTTCCTGCTGTAGCATTGTTTAATTCTGGTGCATCTGATTCATTTGTATCTGCATGATTTGCCACACATTGGAATAGAGTTTGAGGCATTGCCAGAGAGGTTGAATATACTCACTGGTAATAGGCTCGTAGGAGTTAGTAGAGTATCTATAGCATATCCGGTCATAGTGTACGGGCGTTCACTTCCAGCACAGTTTATCAAGTTCCCTAGGGGTAACTTTGATGTTATATTAGGCATGGACTGGCTAAGAGACAGTCATGCTATGATAGATTGCCATAAGGGTAGGGTACTATTTAGTATCCTAAATATGGTAGAATTCATCTTTGAGAGATCTATAGGATATCTGCATGAAGAGAGGATCGCAGCGACAGTGATAGCAGAAGAAAAACTTTACGAGATAGTCAAAGAGTTCTTAGACGTCTTCTTAGAGGAAATTCTAGGGTTACCCCCAGTAAAAGATGTGGAGTTTTGCATAGAGTTGATTCCTGGAGCAGGCCCAATATCTTATAAAGTATACCAAAGGGCACCATCAGAGCTAGACATACTATACCAACATATAGAAGAACTAAAGTCAAAGAAGTTTATTCGATCTAGTGGATCACCTTACGGAGCGACAGTGGTTCTAGTGAAGAAGAAGAAGAAGAAGAAGGATGGGTCAATATGGTTATATATCGACTACAGACAGTTGAGCGCAGTAACAGTAAAGAACAAGTATCTATTACCAAGGATCGATGATTTGTTTGATCAGCTGAGTAAAGCCAAGATTTTATCTAAGATCGATCTTCGATCATGGTATCATCAAGTAAGAGTTTGGGAATAAGACATACCCAAGATAACATTTAGGTCACGATATCGGTATTACGAATTCTTAGTTATGCCATTCGGACTGACTAATGCTCCAATAATACTTATGGATTTGATGAACTATATTTTTTTGCCATATCTAGATCAGTTTGTGGTGGTTTTCATAGACGACATTCTAGTCTATTCTAGTAGAGAAGAGGAGCACGAGAGCATCTTCGAAAGGTCTTGCAGATTTTGAGGAAATACCAGTTATACTCAAAGCTCAGCAAGTGGGAGTTTTGTTTGGATCACGTGTCATTCTTAGGTCACATCATCTCTGGATCAGGAGTAGCAGTAGTTCCAAAAAAGGTTGAGGCCGTAGAGAGTTGTCAGCTCCTAAGACAGTAGATGAAGTGCGTAGTTTCCTAGGATTACCAGGATACTATAGAAGGTTCGTGGCAGACTTTGCAAGAATTTCAGCACCACTGACTCGATTAATACAGAAGGAGGATAAGTTTGATTGGTCAGAAGAGTGTCAGACATCATTCGAAGAATTAAAGAAGAGATTGATTTTAGCTCCGATTCTTATGCTTCTAGTAGGTTCTGGACGGTTTAAAGTATATTGTGACACGTCAGGCAAGGGACTTGGGTATGTATTGGTACAACCTGGAAGGGTGATAGCTTATGTATCGTGAAATCTTTAAGATCACAAGAAGAATTATTCGACTCACTATTTGGAGTTGGCGGCGGTCGTATTTGCACTTAAGTTGTGGAGGCAATACTTGTTGGTGATTGGGTAAAGATATTTACGGATCATAAGAGCTTAAAATTTGTATTCACTCAGAAGGACTTGAACATGAGGTAGAGGAGGAGGCTAGAATTGATAAAGGACTATGATGTCGAACTCCAGAACCATCCAGGCAAGGCTAATTTGATAGCAGATGCTCTTAGCAGGAAAGCTAGTATATTTATGTTGACATCGCAGCGGCATATCTTAAAAGATCTTCGAGAAATGGGGATCAAGATAGTACTTCCGTAAGACATAGAAGTATTGGCTAGTTTATAGGTACAATCTATCATTAAAAAAAGGATTAAGTAGCTCAGGCAGAGGATCCGAACGCTCAGAAGCTTCAGAAATAATGTGAGTCCGGTCCCAGGAAAAAGTTGATGATTCATGAAGATGGAACTCTTAGGTTTGGAAATTGTCTCTGTGTACCAAGTGGAGATATATGACAAAAAGTAATAATCGAGGCATACAGTTTCCAGTATTTAATTCATCTAGGAGGTACCAAGATGTATCAAAACATCAAACAACATTTCTGGTAGAGCGGGATAATGAGGGAGATAGCACGATTCGTTACCAGGTGTTTGGTATGTCAGCAAGTGAAGGCCGACCAGCAAAGACTGGCAGGATTATTACATCCGCTTTCTATTCGGGAGTGGAAGTGGAAACATATCACGATGGACTTTGTAACCGGTTTACCTAGATCCCTAACTGGTTGTGATATAGTTTGGGTAATAGTAGATTGCCTCACAAAATTAGCTCACTTGTTTCCTTTCCGAGTAGGACAATCCACAGAGCAGTCAGCAGATATGTATATGTGACAGATAGTAATACAGCATAGAATTTAAGTGAGTATTGTATCCGATCTTGACACTTGGTTCACTTCACATTTTAAAAGTATTTGCACCAGAGTTTGGGCACCAAGTTGAGATTCAGTATCGCTTACCATCTACAAACAGACGAACAATCAGAGAGAACCATCCAGACCCTGGAAGATATGCTACGAGCTTGTACTTTAGATTTTAGAGGATCTTGGAAAGACAACCTTTATCTCATTGAGTTATCATACAAAAATAGTTATCAAGCAAGTATTCAGGTGGCACCATTCGAAGCGTTATATGGGAGAAAGTGCAGGTCACTATATGCATGGGCTGATATAGGTGAGCAAAAGATGTTAGGTCCAAAGGTGATCACACAGATAATAGAAATTGTCAAGCAGATCAGAGAGCGACTTCGGGTTGTGTAAGATAGGCATTGGTATTGGAAAGATATAACCTCCGTATCCTAAAATTCGTACTTAAATTTTGTTATTAGGTTAATTTTGGGCTATTGGAATTTTTCCATAATTTTTAGTTAATTAAAGACTAGTAACCCTAATTTTCTAGGACTTTCAAGAATTTATTTTAGGGATAACTTAATTAAAAATATCCCAAACTTTTATTTTAGGTTCTAAATAATCAAATATATTTTCTAGAATTTTTTGGGAATTTTCTGATTAATTTTAGCATTTATTTTGAGTTAATTAGGGAAAACTGAATTAAAAATTATTTTCTGAAAATAAAAACCCAAAAAGTAATTATTTCTGCCCCGTCAGCCAACAGGGGCCCACCCGTCCGCCTCCTGCAGCCAACTGGGCAGGGCTCGCCTGTCAACGATCGCGGGGTGGGTGTGGGTGCAGCCGAGCCGAGCCGCGTCCTAGTCCGAGTCGGACTGAGCTGAGCCGAGCCGCATCGAACCCTGACCGTTCGATATAAGCGAACAGCATCGGATGGATGCCATGTGGCATTCCTTTGAGCTGCGGCTTCCCTCTCTCCCATATATATGTAATAGTTTGGTTATTAATTTCTAAGGTTTTCTTTGAGCCAAATTTGGGAGAATTGCCATCTACGGTTCCTTCATCTTCCAGAAGCCATTGCTCATAGCTCTGGACATCAAACGAGGCCCAGTTTCTTAGGTTAGAACGATATGAGGATAGATTTCTGAATATATAATTTTTTTTACAAAATTATGAGTATCAAATTCTGAAAAATTCGTAGAGCACAGCATGTCCATAAATAGACGCATCTCGATGTTTTCACGATTTCGGGAGAACCAGGAATCAGAATCATGAACCGTTTAAAGTTTCAGAATGCTAATGTCGAGAACATTGACATAAGTTTTTCCCAGAATTTAATTCGAAATATTTATATACTGTTAATTTTGTAGAACTTTTAGGTTAGAATTTAACCATCGGTGCACAATACGAAATTTGTATGTGTCATAATTTCCAAATAAATTTGAATTCGGACGAGCCATAAATTCCAACATATTTTTTAGGCTGAAATCTAGAGGAAATCATGCATAAAAGTCGAGTTTGTGTTGGTTGACTTTTTGGTCAACATATTGTCTTGATTTGCGTGCCATGAGTCTCGAGTTGATAAAATTCAGTTCCTTTGGACAAAATTTAGGAATTAACCTAAAAATCAGAATAATAAGATTAAGATAGAATTTTAGAGTAATTATTCCAGAATTAAATAAATTTAAAATAAATTATCTTTTTACATGGTAAATTTGTAATACATAGGCTATTTGGACTGTGACTTGGACTCTGATTCATACCAGCTAAGGACCGCAGGCGAGTACATTCTCTGATAATTTCCGTTATTTAATAATTTCTACGTTCAAGTATTTAGAAATGTTACATCTGACTCTTGACACTGTGCTACACGGACTAGTATATAGATTGGATCTTTAGTCATGAGATGTTATATTGGTTATCGTATTGACATTGTACACGACATTGATACTAGACATTGATATTAGACATTGTATAGGATATATTGGATATTGATCGTGTATCGTGATATGTCATGATTGGATCCACAGTACTAGTTGGGTCAGAAAAATTTCTAGTGAGAGATGTGATCAAATCCCTATCGTACAAGTGTAGATATTGTTAGTGTTAATCATACGCCTCACGTATGATTAGCCAGGCCATGCAGCTATCGTACAAGTTCTCAAGCTGATCACATTTTGAAACTACGATTTCAAACACTTAGAATAGTTACAGTTCTTTATTTTAGTTCATATACTACATCACTCGTATATGATATTGTACCTCTTTCCTTTTATTTCATATATCCACTGACTATACCATATTGCCTATATTGCCTGTCTCTTTATTTTTCTATTGCATTTATTCATTATCTTCTCTCAGTATATAGAATCATCTATTTATTGTTTTATAGTCCTTATCAATTAAATAGAACTGTTATTTGAGATGTACTTTGCTCCATCCTGACTGGAAATAATTTTCCAGACTATACCTTAGAGGACTGGTGTCCGATATTTTAGAGACCACAGGAAGAGTAGCTGCAGACTTGGACCTGGTAGTTCAGCTGTGATTCCGGGAGGTCTAGTCGGAATCACTAGTTATGAGGATAGATTTCTGAATATATAATTTTTTTTACAAAATTATGAGTATCAAATTCTGAAAAATTCGTAGACCACAGCATATCCAAAAATAGATGCTTCTCGATGTTTTCACGATTTTGGGAGAACCAGGAATCAGAATCTTGAACCGTTTAAAGTTTTGGAAAGCTAATGTCGAGATAATTGACATATGTTTTTCCCAAAATTTAATTCAAAATATTTTGATACTGTTAATTCTGTAGAACTTCTAGGTTAGAATTTAACCATCGGTGCACAATACGAAATTTGTATGTGCCATAATTCCCAAACGAATTTGAATTCGGACGAGCCATAAATTCTAGCATGTTTTTTATGCTAAAATCTATAAAAAATCATGCATGAAAGTCGAGTTTGTGTTGGTTGACTTTTTGGTCAATAGATTGCCTCGATTTGCGTGCCATGAGTCTCGATTTGATAAAATTCAGTTCCTTTGGACAAAATTTAGGAATTAACCTAAAAATAAAAATAATAAGATTAAAATAGGATTTTAGAGTAATTATTCTAGAATTAAATAAATTAAAATAAATTATCTTTTGACATGGTAAATTTGTAATACATAGGCTATTTGGATTGTGACTTAGACTCTGATTCATACCAGCTAAGGACCACAGGCGAGTACATTCTCTGATAATTTCCATTATTTGATAATTTCTATAATTCAAGTATTTAGAAATATTACATCTGACTCTTGACACTGTGCTACACGGACTAGTATATAGATTGGATCTTTATCATGAGATGTTATATTGGTTATCGTATTGACATTGTACACGATATTGATACTAGACATTGATATTAGATATTGTACATGATATATTGGACATTTATCGTGTATCATGACGTGTCATGATTGGATCCACAGTACTAGTTGGGGGCGGGAAAATTGCTAGTGAGAGATGTGATCAAATCCCTATCGTACAAGTGTAGATATTGTTAGTGTAAATCATACGCCTCACGTATGATTAGCCAGGCCATGTAGCTATCGTACAAGTTTCCAAGTCGATCACATTTCGAAACTATGATTTCAAATACTTGGAATAGTTACAGTTCTCTATTTTAGTTCATATACTACATCACTCGTATATGATATTGTACCTCTTTCCTTTTATTTTATATATGCACTGACTGTACCATATTGCCTATATTATCTGTCTCCTTATTTTTCTATTGCATTTATTCATTATCTTCTCTCAGTATATAACATCATCTATTTATTATTTTATAGTCCTTATCAATTAAATGGAACTGTTATTTGAGATGTACTTTGCTACATCCTGACAGGAAATATTTTTCCAGACTACACCTTAGAGGACTAATGTCCGATATTTTATGGACCACAGGGAGAGTATCTGTAGACTTGGACCTGGTAGTTCAGTTATGATTCCAGGAGGTCTAGCCAGGATAACTAGTTATTTAGTTAGTTTCTTTTAGCAGATTATTAGTACCGGATTTGTCTCCGACATACTTTGTTGAGACTTGTATATTATTGTTGATTTAGATTATTTCTATTTAGACTTGTGTTGCAATTTGATTTATTTATTTCTTCGATATCTTATCGTGCTTTAGCTATGTGATTGAGTATTTTTTATATTATATTATGATATATGTGACTCCTTATGGAGTTGGATACTCGTGTGAGATTGTTTAGATAGTGTATTGACCTAGACAGCATTCTATCGCCGATGCTGCGGCGTAGGCTGGACGTACCCACGCTCCCGTGCGCCAAAATCTGGGTGCGGGTCGTGACAAAAGATTAGCATCGTAGGCCTTTATAGTTTTTTATCGGCGATCACGTGTTCTTGCGGATTTCTCTAACCCATGGAGTCATTAGATTCGGGGTTAGAGAGAAGCTTAGTCCACGATACGTCAGTCAATTCGATATCTCGAGCAGGTGGGCGATGTTGCTTATCGTCTTTCCCTTCCGCCTTCGCTATGTGAGGTGCACGATATATTTTATGTGTCTCAATTGCATAGGTATGACCCAGATCTGAGTCATATCCTCAACTATTGAGCTATTCGTTGGTACCGAATTGTCTTACAAGGAACAACCCATATCCTTTTTGTAACCTCCAATTTTCAAATTTCCGAAATAATTAGATTTTTAATTTTTATATCAAGATTATAGCATATTTTCTCCTTGAAATTGTAGTATTAGATTTTGAGCAATGTTTGATTTTTGTAGGTGATTTGAAATCTTTTATAAAATTCATTTTTCGTGAATGTCGATTTTATTATAAATAAATAGATAAATAATATGTATATAGCTTCGAATATTTATTGGGTTGAAATTATGAATTATTTGTTTAATAAAAATTATTGAAGGACTAGTTGTTCATAATAAAATTTTCATATCCATTTTTGGAATAGTAAATAAATGAATTACATATTTTCTAGGGTTTTGAAATATGGGTTTGTTTAGTAGCTAATTTAATCAGTTAGCCTTGGAAGCCCTTAAAAATATTTTTTCTTAAATTATAATATTTACTATTAATTTTTATAAGGTTACCATCTTCTAATCACACCCTCATTTTTCCCACATGAAAACTCGTTTATTTATTATCTGGGACACTCATTATTTTGGCCAACCCTCACCCTTCATCCCACACCCTCTTTGCCTATTTAAAGTCTCATTCACACTATTCCCTAGAAACCCTAGCTAGCCCTCACAATTTTCCACAAGCCAACAACCATCGCCATTTTTGTGTGCTCGTGTCCGTGTGTCCAGCATCACCGTGTCAGCCGTGTTGGCCTCGGGTCCGACCCCGGGTGTCCCACCGTATCCATTCATTTTGTGTCCAGTTATTACAATATTACAATTTTCGTGTCCGACACCATCTGGACACAACCTCCACCACTGCACACAACATCAACCCTCGTGTCCAACACCCGGACACATCCACAACACAGCAACCCATCGTGTCCAGCCCGGACACGAACCCAAATCCTGACACAGAGAAGCCCTAACCCTAAATCCGACTTAGCCGCCGTCGTTGGCCGCTGACTCGTCGACGAGCTCCATCCGATCACCATAGTCTTCTTCAGTAGCTCCGTCGTGTCCGACTCTGCGTCGATCCGCCCAATCGAGCTCAGATCCACCCCGACACACGACTCCTCCTCCACGCCCTCGAATCCCAACAGACCAACTGAGCAGCCGACCCCGCGCGGATCCGACGTCATTCCGACCATCGCGTACTCCTCAAATCAGCCGAGCACCGCCGCTGGAGTCGAGCACCGCCGCCTCGGATCTCGAGCTTCGACCGGACGCAGCCGCCTCGAAGCCGCCGCCCCCTCGGACAGAGCGCCCGCCTCCTCGAGCCGAACACTCGCCGCCGCTTTCCTCGCCGGAGCCAACGTCGGAAGAACCCCATCGTGAGCCTCCGCCCCTTTCTTCCTCTGTTTTGTGCTTTAGGGTTAGTTAAGTTAATTAGTTATATATTTAATTAGTTTAGTTAAATATTTAATTAGTTTAGTTAAATATGATTAGTTAGTTAATTAATTAATTAGATTAGTTTAGTTAATTATTAATCAGTGGCTAATTATTAATCAATTAGTTTAGTAATTTATATAATTAGTTTAATAACATTTAATTTGCTTAGTTTTAAATAAATATATAAGGATTTTGATTATGTAAAATATAAAAAATTTGGGGTTTCTACAATTAATTAAAAAATATAGTTTCAATAATAAAAATAAGATCAATTTGTTTAATTGGGCTGGTGACCAATTTTTCTATGGATATAAAAATATATGATGGCTTTTACATAAATTCTAGATTTTATTAATAAACTTTTATTTTGCAATTATTGTTCAAAATAAATTCGAAATATTTTTTATTAAATTAAGGTGTTACCTTAATTACAAACAAACGACCATTTATCCTGTTAGCCTGGAATCCTTATCTCGGTTTTCGTGCCAAACCCCGATCATGGACTTCTTTATATAGTTTCTAGCTATTTGGACTGCTCCGGACCCATTGGAACTAACTGCTACTTCATTTGGGATCACCTTGAGAAGTGTGGCATTATGTAAATTCTTTGATTTTTAATATACCTATATATATAATGTTGATTGATATATATGCAAATACATATTTTGGTATATAAAATATAATAGTATACGTACTATTTTGATATATATTTAATATATCTCTTTATTGTTCAATTGGTATAGTATACTATGTATATGTGTATTCCTTTAATATATATATGTAGGTATTTTGGTATAAATATATATAATGTTTAGTATATGTATATATTTTGTATATATATATGTACTTAATATATTTTCAAATATGTATAATTAATATAAATGTATATATATATATATCTTGTACATACAATTAATGTATTGTAATTGTATTCAATGTAATGTACTAGTATTAGTATATATTTAAATAATAACATTGACAATATACATATATATATATATATTTTAAAATGTATTTTAGCATATGTATGAGTATACATATATAATGTTCAACTAGTATAAATCAAATATGTATTTAAAAGATATATATATATACATATTGTAAATACATTTAAATTGGTGCATGTATATATATATTGTAAGTATTAATGATAATTAATAATATGTGTATTTATATACGTATCCCTACTAGATGACCCTAGTTGACTAGTGCCATATCTGGCAGAGCCCCTGAGTTCATGTATTTGTGATGTGTTAAGTGTAGCACCTGATGCAAATATTGTATTTGATATATTTTAGGACTGTTTGTTCCTCCAGACGATACTCTGGGACAGGACATTGGTATTACCAGCTAAGGACCCAAGGCGAGTACATTCTCTGATTAGTTTCTAATTTATGATATCTCCTATGTTCACTGTATCTAGTGTAAATGTCCATGTTCTTGACACATTGGTTACACGGATTGGTATACACGGATCTTGTCATGAGATGTTATTCCTTATTCATGGTGTAGCTTGTACAAGACTTGTTTTCTTGATATCTTGTGCATGTACAGACACTGAGACCCGGGGAGATTTGCTACCTCCTTAGGGGATCCCGTGCCATAGCGTACCATGATTGGATCTACTATACCAGTCGGGGGTTTGGAGAGTACTTTAGTGTAGATATGTGATCATACCCAACTTTATATGCACCATAGCTCACCCCACATCTCACGTCGGGTGCGGCCTGACCATCTCCATGCTTCATAGCTGTTACGTGTGATTAGCCTGACCTTTCCATGCATCATAGCTAACCAACGGTTAGCCTGACCTTCGTGAATCATAGCTAATCACATGTAACCAGCCTGATCAAGTTCCCAAGCCGATCACATGTTAAAGCTAGTACTCACACACTTAGTCATAGGTTCTTGCTCATGGACATATTATTTCTTTTCTGCAGTTACTTACAGTATTTCCAGTATTTCTTTCATTGTACATATCTTGTACCTATACATGCATCTGGTATATTTTCATCTAGAACTGCTACATAGTTTATGTCATTTATATAGAACTGCTATTTAGAGATGTACTTTGCTCCTTCCTGACTGGAAATATTTTTCCAGACTGTGACCTTAGTAGACTGGGTTCTGACACACTTGGGGATTGGAAGTTAATGATTGCAGGTATGATTATTTTGTCATTAGACTTGTGTTGTATTCTTTTGTTTCTTCAAATTCCTATCGTGCTGTAGTTGTGATTGAGTATGTTGTTAATATTTTCATAGTGTTATCCGAGTCTCCTTATGGAGTTGGATACTAGCGTAAGATTTTATAGATAGTACTTGACCTAGACAGCGTTCTACCGCCGATGCTGCGGCGTAGGCTGGACGTACCCACGCACTCGTGCCCCTAAACCGGGTGCGGGTCGTGACACGTTTTTAGTGGTGGCCCATGCAGGTCAGACTTCGCAAGTTGTGCGATGTCATGGTAGTGTGACGTCATAGTTGTACTACTGTGTACCTGCTATTGAATATAGGACATAGGATACTAGGATGAGAGAGGATACTCAATCACAAATTCTTGAGAGATTCCTGGGATGACCCCTTGAGAATCTTATTACAATTTCCAATTTAAATCTTTTTCCTTGTTTCCGTCCTCTCTTGCTTGTTGTTATTGAACTTGATTCTTGTTGATCAGTAATTAAATTAAAATCTTGGTATCATTGTTGAGTTTGATTCTTGTTGACCAGTTGTTAACTTTAATTCCTGGTATCGTTGTTGAGTTGATTTCATATTGAGATGAATTTTATGGACTAGAATTTATGGTATCATCTGATGACATATATTGATGAGAACAGTGAGAAAGGTAAAAACGTCTACTTTGGTTATGGAACCTAGAGTTTATCGCAGCCATATTAGCTGTCGTGACGAGAACGTAGGAACCTAACTTGGATGTACATACTTTAGTTATGAGATTTAGAGTTCTCGCAGCCATACCGGTTGGCGTGGCGAGGATTCTAGATGACATGATTATAGGGTTGTATACCTTGGTTACGGAACCTGTCGTTTATCGCATCTATGCTTACTGGCGTGGCAAGAATTCTGAGTGTCATGATTTCGGATAGATGTGTATGATTATCAGGTTGTATCTTAAATAGGTTCTTAAAATATTATCTCAAGACTTATCTATTTCTGTTATTCCAGGACTTTGTTCCATCGCTTCTTTCTTTACTAGCAGTAAAGATACCTTCTGTCCTCAATTCAGTCTTTGAGCTCCTATTCCTTGAGGATTCCTTGTTAAGTATGATAATTAGTGACTTGTAATTTTGTTTGTGTTTTGTATTAGTATTGACTGTGTTGCTAGTGAGTTGTAAGTGTTTCTTAGTTGGACATGTGAGCAGTAGGCTTTAATCTAGAGTCAGCCCTTAGCATAGTACCTTGTACCAATGATTCTAGGAGTAGTGCCATTAGAGACTGAGAGTTAAGGAGAGTATAGAGTATCAGTGATAGTTCTCAGAGTTAGTATCAGAGCCAATTACCCGTCCTGGATAATCATGATTATGTAATTGAGTGATCTATGTAAACGATTAAGTATCCAGGAATTGTGTTAAGGTTTTATGGAGCATGATGTCCAATTTAATGATTGATATCGGGTGTGTTAAAGGTAAGGAATTGTATATGCATAAAAGAGTTAATGGGCTGTCATGAGAAGAGAAATATCGAAAGTGGTAATGAAGATAGTGAAACGTATCACAGATCAGTTTAACAGACTGAAAAAGTTAAAGGGGAATACCTATACATCAATCTAGATGAGGAACCATACACATACCCATGAGAGTAAAGAAACATAAGTGTTATAGAGGATACAGGTGATCATGAGTTCTAATGAGCTTGATGAGATAATCTATTAATGCAGCTAGTGATATAATACCAAGAGTGCTAATAATTCTATATCGAGGATTAGTCGAGAATAACGTTAATAACAGTAAGCACTTTGTGTGATGATAATTAAATGATATACCAGTTGACATAAATTGAAATCATGAAAGAAAATACAAGTGATGATAACTTCGATCATTGGAGGTAATAGTACAAGTGATTTAGGCAGTACAATTTTAGTACACAGTTATAGACACTAGATGCATTGAGTGCACCTTGAGTATCAGAGACCGTGAGCACTGATATGTACCTTTGTGGAGTTATAAATCGAAAGGGGGAAATAAAATGTTTATTTTAGAATAATTGAGGAGTTGAGATTATGTCATTAAATTTTTGAGGATTTCAAATATGAATTCAATAAACATGGTTAAGGCTACAAAGATTTTAGGAGTGATTAAATTTTTATTTCGATATTGAGTATCTGATTTTGAGGAAGATATACAATTTATTTTAAGTCGACCGAGAAGTTAAACCTTGACGATTATTTTGAGGATTAATTTTATGGTAAATGAGAGATATGCATATTAATATATGAGTAGATGATATACAAGTGCAAGGATCTGAGGACTTGAGCATGATTGAAATGGCACCGCAGACTGACTTGGGTGTCCATCTAAAGTTGTATTGGAAAGAGCAGCACTTAGTATGGTGTTACACTTGGTGTGCACTGGAGTGATGAGAACAAATAGTATGGACAATTGTAGTAGGAACGAGAACTGACAGAGAGTAGGGTACTAAAGAGATAGAGGTATCAAACCTTGGATGCATTATTAAACCATGGATATATTAAAGATTCTTGGTATCAGATTTAGGTATCAATAGGCAGGTGTATGCAACGAGGATGTATTCATGGATTTTGTGGATTAATGATTAGTTGATATGGGTACTAGTGTATATGAATAGGAATTTGTTAGTGAATGTGCTAGAGTTAAGTGTTTGTTAGAGATAGTAGATACTACAAGTATTATGTAGCAGGTTCTTTTTTTAATGTTCCCGTCTCTTGATTGATTGATTTCCCTAAGTGCTGTAGTTCATATGCATGATTTTCTTGTTAGAATATAACTAGTAGTACACCTTACCAGAGACTGAAATACCATGACAAGATACATGACCTATATATTTTTGGCTGTAGGTAAAGTTTTCTTAAACCATGATCATTAGGGTTTTTGACTATAGCAAAGGTCTATGACAAGGTTATGACCGACAAAAAGGGACAAGATGATTAAATTATGGATGAGCATTAATTTAAATAAAGAATTTAGGGGATTGTTATAACATAGTAGATGGATCATCGATTTTGCGAAAATCGAGGTATGATTGAAATTCGAGAATAACATTAACTTAAATGGAGAGTTAAGAAATTCACAGGGCAAAATGGAGGATTTATTAATCTTAGGAAGGTCTTGATATGATTCAATTGATTATTAAAATTTGAGAAAAATTGGAGAGATTATCATTTATCTATTTGATTGCAAGATAGAAATTTAAAATTTTATATTATAAATGTTGCATTGAAGATTCTGAAAGTATCGCATCGTTGAGTATTTGAGGAAAAAAAAAGGAATCAGGAAATAAAATCGTAAATGGAATAGTGTCGAATTTAATTCTTGGGATGAGGAGTTAGATTGGAATAAGCATCAATTGAATTTGAGTTAGAGGAGTAAGATGATTGATGAGTGTTTAAAAAAATTAAATTTTGGGATACAGATTTTTTTTAAGTTTTATAAATATGCATTGATTGGATTTCAATTGGAGGATTGGATATTAAATCCTGGAGTATTTAGATACGAACTTAAAATTTTTGGAGGAGATTATGACAAAAAGGGGATTTGATTTTTAAACTCGAAGATTTTCAGGAATATGATGATATAGAATTTTGAAAGGTTGTGAAATAACGATATGGAATTACTTCAAGATTATTTGGTTGAAATTTAAATTTTGATAGAAATAATATGATGAGTAAAAGCAATTATTGAGAATCCTAAATTTCGAGGACGAAATTTTTCTAAGGTGGGTAGACTTGTAACCTCCGATTTTCAAATTTCCGAAATAATTAGATTTTTAATTTTTATATCAAGATTATAGCATATTTTCTCCTTGAAATTGTAGTATTAGATTTTGAGCAATGGTTGATTTTTGTAGGTGATTTGAAATCTTTTATAAAATTCATTTTTTCTGAATGTCGATTTTATTATAAATAAATAGATAAATAATATGTATATAGCTTCGAATATTTATTGGGTTGAAATTATGAAATTATTTGTTTAATAAAAATTATTGAAGGACTAGTTGTTCATAATAAAATTTTCATATCCATTTTTGGAATAGTAAATAAATGAATTACATATTTTCTAGGGTTTTGAAATATGGGTTTGTTTAGTAGCTAATTTAATCAGTTAGCCTTGGAAGCCCTTAAAAATATTTTTTCTTAAATTATAATATTTACTATTAATTTTTATAAGGTTACCATCTTCCAATCACACCCTTATTTTTCCCACATGAAAACTCATTTATTTATTATCTGGGCCATTCATTATTTGGGCCAACCCTCACCCTTCATCCCACACCCTCTTTGCCTATTTAAAGTCTCATTCACACCATTCCCTATAAACCCTAGCTAGCCCTCACAATTTCCCACAAGCCAACAACCATCGCCATTTTTGTGTGCTCGTGTCCGTGTGTCCAGCATCACCGTGTCAGCCGTGTTAGCCTCGGGTCCGACCCCGGGTGTCCCACCGTATCCATTCATTTTGTGTCCAGTTATTACAATATTACAATTTTTGTGTCCGACACCATCTGGACACAACCTCCACCACTACACACAACATCAACCCTCGTGTCCAACACCCGGACACATCCACAACACAGCAACCCATCGTGTCCAGCCCGGACACGAACCCAAATCCTGACACAGAGAAGCCCTAACCCTAAATCCGACTTAGCCGCCGTCGTTGGCCGCTGACTCGTCGACGAGCTCCATCCGATCACCATAGTCTTCTTCAGTAGCTCCGTCGTGTCCGACTCTGCGTCGATCCACCCAATCGAGCTCAGATCCACCCCGACACACGACTCCTCCTCCACGCCCTCGAATCCCAACAGACCAACTGAGCAGCGGACCCCGCGCGGATCCGACGTCATTCCGACCATCGCGTACTCCTCAAATCAGCCGAGCACCGCCGCTGAAGCCAAGCATCGCCGCTGGAGTCGAGCACCGCCGCCTCGGATCTCGAGCTTCGATCGGACGCAGCCGCCTCGAAGCCGCCGCCCCCTCGGACAGAGCGCCCGCCTCCTCGAGCCGAACACTCGCCGCCGCTTTCCTCGCCGGAGCCAACGCCGGAAGAACCCCATCGTGAGCCTCCGCCCCTTTCTTCCTCTGTTCTGTGCTTTAGGGTTAGTTAAGTTAATTAGTTATATATTTAATTAGTTTAGTTAAATATTTAATTAGTTTAGTTAAATATGATTAGTTAGTTAATTAATTAATTAGATTAGTTTAGTTAATTATTAATCAGTGGCTAATTATTAATCAATTAGTTTAGTAATTTATATAATTAGTTTAATAACATTTAATTTGCTTAGTTTTAAATAAATATATGAGGATTTTAATTATGTAAAATATAAAAAATTTTGGGTTTCTACAATTAATTAAAAAATATAGTTTCAATAATAAAAATAAGATCAATTTGTTTAATTGGGCTGGTGACCAATTTTTCTATGGATATAAAAATATATGATGGCTTTTACATAAATTCTAGATTTTATTAATAAACTTTTATTTTGCAATTATTGTTCAAAATAAATTCGAAATAATTTTCATTAAATTAAGGTGTTACCTTAATTACAAACAAACGACCATTTATCCTGTTAGCCTGGAATCCTTATCTCGGTTTTCGTGCCAAACCCCGATCATGGACTTCTTTATATAGTTTCTAGCTATTTGGACTGCTTCGGACCCATTGGAACTAACTGCTACTTCATTTGGGATCACCTTGAGAAGTGTGGCATTATGTAAATTCTTTGATCGTTAATATACCTATATATATAATGTTGATTGATATATATGCAAATACATATTTTGGTATATAAAATGTAATAGTATACGTACTATTTTGATATATATTTAATATATCTCTTTATTGTTCAATTGGTATAGTATAATATGTATATGTGTATTCCTTTAATATATATATGTAGGTATTTTGGTATAAATATATATAATGTTTAGTATATGTATATATTTTATATATATATATGTACTTAATATATTTTCAAATATGTATAATTAATATAAATGTATATATATATATCTTGTACATACAATTAATGTATTGTAATTGTATTCAATGTGATGTACTAGTATTAGTATATATTTAAATAATAACATTGATAATATACATATATATATATATTTTTTAAAATGTATTTTAGCATATGTATGAGTATACATATATAATGTTCAACTAGTATAAATCAAATATGTATTTAAAAGATATATATATACATATTGTAAATACATTTAAATTGGTGCATGTATATATATATTGTAAGTATTAATGATAATTAATAATATGTGTATTTATATACGTATCCCTACTAGATGACCCTAGTTGACTAGTGCCATATCTGGCAGAGACCCTGAGTTCATGTATTTGTGATGTGTTAAGTGTAGCACCTGATGCAAATGTTGTATTTGATATATTTTAGGACTGTTGGTTCCTCCAGACGATACTCTGGGACAGGACATTGGTATTACCAGCTAAGGACCCAAGGCGAGTACATTCTCTGATTAGTTTCTAATTTATGATATCTCCTATGTTCACTGTATCTAGTGTAAATGTCCATGTTCTTGACACGTTGGTTACACGGATTGGTATACACGGATCTCGTCATGAGATGTTATTCCTTATTCATGGTGTAGCTTGTACAAGACTTGTTTCCTTGATATCTTGTGCATGTACAGACACTGAGATCCGGGGAGATTTGCTACCTCCTTAGGGGATCCCGTGCCATAGCGTACCATGATTGGATCTACTATACCAGTCGGGGGTTTGGGGAGTACTTTAGTGTAGATATGTGATCATACCCAACTTTATATGCACCATAGCTCACCCCACATCTCACGTCGGGTGCGGCCTGACCATCTCCATGCTTCATAGCTGTTACGTGTGATTAGCCTGACCTCTCCATGCATCATAGCTAACCAACGGTTAGCCTGACCTTCGTGAATCATAGCTAATCACATGTAACCAGCCTGATCAAGTTCCCAAGCCGATCACATGTTAAAGCTAGTACTCACACACTTAGTCATAGGTTCTTGCTCATGGACATATTGTTTCTTTTCTGCAGTTACTTACAGTATTTCCAGTATTTCTTTCATTGTACATATCTTGTACCTATACATGCATCTGGTATATTTCCATCTAGAACTGCTACATAGTTTATGTCATTTATATAGAACTGCTATTTAGAGATGTACTTTGCTCCTTCCTGACTGGAAATATTTTTCCAGACTGTGACCTTAGTAGACTGGGTTCTGACACACTTGGGGATTGGAAGTTAATGATTGCAGGTATGATTATTTTATCATTAGACTTGTGTTGTATTCTTTTGTTTCTTCAAATTCCTATCGTGCTGTTGTTGTGATTGAGTATGTTGTTAATATTTTCATAGTGTTATCCGAGTCTCCTTATGGAGTTGGATACTAGCGTGAGATTTTATAGATAGTACTTGACCTAGACAGCGTTCTACCGCCGATGCTGCGGCGTAGGCTGGACGTACCCACGCACTCGTGCCCCTAAACCGGGTGCGGGTCATGACACGTTTTTAGTGGTGGCCCATGCAGGTCAGACTTTGCAAGTTGTGCGATGTCATGGTAGTGTGACGTCATAGTTGTACTACTGTGTACCTGCTATTGAATATAGGACATAGGATACTAGGATGAGAGAGGATACTCAATCACAAATTCTTGAGAGATTCCTGGGACGACCCCTTGAGAATCTTATTACAATTTCCAATTTAAATCTTTTTCCTTGTTTCCGTCCGCTCTTGCTTGTTGTTATTGAACTTGATTCTTGTTGATCAGTAATTAAATTAAAATCTTGGTATCATTGTTGAGTTTGATTCTTGTTGACCAGTTGTTAACTTTAATTCCTGGTATCGTTGTTGAGTTGATTTCATATTGAGATGAATTTTACGGACTAGAATTTATGGTATCATCTGATGACATATATTGATGAGAACAGTAAGAAAGGTAAAAATGTCTACTTTGGTTATGGAACCTAGAGTTTATCGCAGCCATATTAGCCTTCGTGACGAGAACGTAGGAACCTAACTTGGATGTACATACTTTAGTTATGAGATTTAGAGTTCTCGCAGCCATACCGGTTGGCGTGGCGAGGATTCTAGATGACATGATTATAGGGTTGTATACCTTGGTTACGGAACCTGTCGTTTATCGCATCTATGCTTACTGGCGTGGCGAGAATTCTGAGTGTCATGATTTCGGATAGATGTGTATGATTATCAGGTTGTATCTTAAATAGGTTCTTAAAATATTATCTCAAGACTTATCTATTTCTGTTATTCCAGGACTTTGTTCCATCGCTTCTTTCTTTACTAGCAGTAAAGATACCTTCTGTCCTCAATTCAGTCTTTGAGCTCCTATTCCTTGAGGATTCCTTGTTAAGTATGATAATTAGTGACTTGTAATTTTGTTTGTGTTTTGTATTAGTATTGACTGTGTTGCTAGTGAGTTGTAAGTGTTTCTTAGTTGGACATGTGAGCAGTAGGCTTTAATCTAGAGTCAGCCCTTAGCATAGTACCTTGTACCAATGATTCTAGGAGTAGTGCCATTAAAGACTGAGAGTTAAGGAGAGTATAGAGTATCAGTGATAGTTCTCAGAGTTAGTATCAGAGCCAATTACCCGTCCTGGATAATCATGATTATGTAATTGAGTGATCTATGTAAACGATTAAGTATCCAGGAATTGTGTTAAGGTTTTATGGAGCATGATGTCCAATTTGATGATTGATATCGGGTGTGTTAAAGGTAAGGAATTGTATATGCATAAAAGAGTTAATGGGCTATCATGAGAAGAGAAATATCGGAAGTGGTAATGAAGATGGTGAAACGTATCACAGATCAGTTTAACAGACTGAAAAAGTTAAAGGGGAATACCTATACATCAATCGAGATGAGGAACCATACACATACCCATGAGAGTAAAGAAACATAAGTGTTATAGAGGATACAGGTGATCATGAGTTCTAATGAGCTTGATGAGATAATCTATTAATGCAGCTAGTGATATAATACCAAGAGTGCTAATAATTCTATATCGAGGATTAGTCGAGAATAACGTTAATAACAGTAAGCACTTTGTGTGATGATAATTAAATGATATACCAGTTGACATAAATTGAAATCATGAAAGAAAATACAAGTGATGATAACTTTGATCATTGGAGGTAATAGTACAATTAATTTAGGCAGTACAATTTTAGTACACAGTTATAGACACTAGATGCATTGAGTGCACCTTGAGTATCAGAGACCGTGAGCACTGATATGTACCTTTGTGGAGTTATAAATCGAAAGGGGGAAATAAAATGTTTATTTTAGAATAATTGAGGAGTTGAGATTATGTCATTAAATTTTTGAGGATTTTAAATATGAATTCAATAAACATGGTTAAGGCTACAAAGATTTTAGGAGTGATTAAATTTTTATTTCGATATTGAGTATCTGATTTTGAGGAAGATATACAATTTATTTTAAGTCGACCGAGAAGTTAAACCTTGAAGATTATTTTGAGGATTAATTTTATGGTAAATGAGAGATATGCATATTAATATATGAGTAGATGATATACATGTACAAGGATCTGAGGACTTGAGCATGATTGAGATGGCACCGCAGACTGACTTGGGTGTCCATCTAAAGTTGTATTGGAAAGAGCAGCACTTAGTATGGTGTTACACTTGGTGTGCACTGGAGTGATGAGAACAAATAGTATGGACAATTGTAGTAGGAACGAGAACTGACAGAGAGTAGGGTACTAAAGAGATAGAGGTATCAAACCTTGGATGCATTATTAAACCATGGATATATTAAAGATTCTTGGTATCAGATTTAGGTATCAATAGGCAGGTGTATGCAATGAGGATGTATTCATGGATTTTGTGGATTAATGATTAGTTGATATGGGTACTAGTATACATGAATAGGAATTTGTTAGTGAATGTGCTAGAGTTAAGTGTTTGTTAGAGATAGTAGATACTACAAGTATTATGTAGCAGGTTCTTTTTCTAATGTTCCCGTCTCTTGATTGATTGATTTCCCTAAGTGCTGTAGTTCATATGCATGATTTTCTTGTTAGAATATAACTAGTAGTACACCTTACCAGAGACTGAAATACCATGACAAGATACATGACCTATATATTTTTGGCTGTAGGTAGAGTTTTCTTAAACCATGATCATTAGGGTTTTTGACTATAACAAAGGTCTATGACAAGGTTAAGACCGACAAAAAGGGACAAGATGATTAAATTATGGATAAGCATTAATTTAAATAAAGAATTTAGGGGATTGTTATAACATAGTAGATGGATCATCGATTTTGCGAAAATCGAGGTATGATTGAAATTTGAGAATAATATTAACTTAAATGGAGAGTTAAGAAATTCACAGGGCAAAATGGAGGATTTATTAATCTTAGGAAGGTCTTGATATGATTCAATTGATTATTAAAATTTGAGAAAAATTGGAGAGATTATCATTTATCTATTTGATTGCAAGATAGAAATTTAAAATTTTATATTATGAATGTTGCATTGAAGATTCTGAAAGTATCGCATCGTTGAGTATTTGAGGAAAAAAAAAAGGAATCAGGAAATAAAATCGTAAATGGAATAGTGTCAAATTCAATTCTTGGGATGAGGAGTTAGATTGGAATAAGCATCAATTGAATTTGAGTTAGAGGAGTAAGATGATTGATGAGTGTTTAAAAAAATTAAATTTTGGGATACAGATTTTTTTTAAGTTTTATAAATATGCATTGATTGGATTTCAATTGGAGGATTGGATATTAAATCCTAGAGTATTTAGATACGAACTTAAAATTTTTGGAGGAGATTATGACAAAAAGGGGATTTGATTTTTAAACTCGAAGATTTTCAGGAATATGATGATATAGAATTTTGAAAGGTTGTGAAATAACGATATGGAATTACTTCAAGATTATTTGGTTGAAATTTAAATTTTGATAGAAATAATATGATGAGTAAAAGCAATTATTGAGAATCCTAAATTTCGAGGACGAAATTTTTCTAAGGTGGGTAGACTTGTAACCTCCGATTTTCAAATTTCCGAAATAATTAGATTTTTAATTTTTATATCAAGATTATAGCATATTTTCTCCTTGAAATTGTAGTATTAGATTTTGAGCAATGGTTGATTTTTGTAGGTGATTTGAAATCTTTTATAAAATTCATTTTTTCTGAATGTCGATTTTATTATAAATAAATAGATAAATAATATGTATATAGCTTCGAATATTTATTGGGTTGAAATTATGAAATTATTTGTTTAATAAAAATTATTGAAGGACTAGTTGTTCATAATAAAATTTTCATATCCATTTTTGGAATAGTAAATAAATGAATTACATATTTTCTAGGATTTTGAAATATGGGTTTGTTTGGTAGCTAATTTAATCAGTTAGCCTTGGAAGCCCTTAAAAATATTTTTTCTTAAATTATAATATTTACTATTAATTTTTATAAGGTTACCATCTTCCAATCACACCCTTATTTTTCCCACATGAAAACTCGTTTATTTATTATCTGGGCCATTCATTATTTGGGCCAACCCTCACCCTTCATCCCACACCCTCTTTGCCTATTTAAAGTCTCATTCACACCATTCCCTAGAAACCCTAGCTAGCCCTCACAATTTCCCACAAGCCAACAACCATCGCCATTTTTGTGTGCTCGTGTCCGTGTGTCCAGCATCACCGTGTCAGCCGTGTTGGCCTCGGGTCCGACCCCGGGTGTCCCACCGTATCCATTCATTTTGTGTCCAGTTATTACAATATTATAATTTTCGTGTCCGACACCATCTGGACACAACCTCCACCACTACACACAACATCAACCCTCGTGTCCAACACCCGGACACATCCACAACACAGCAACCCATCGTGTCCAGCCCGGACACGAACCCAAATCCTGACACAGAGAAGCCCTAACCCTAAATCCGACTTAGCCGCCGTCGTTGGCCGCTGACTCGTCGACGAGCTCCATCCGATCACCATAGTCTTCTTCAGTAGCTCCGTCGTGTCTGACTCTGCGTCGATCCGCCCAATCGAGCTCAGATCCACCCCGACACACGACTCCTCCTCCACGCCCTCGAATCCCAACAGACCAACTGAGCAGCCGACCCTGCGCGGATCCGACGTCATTCCGACCATCGCGTACTCCTCAAATCAGCCGAGCACCGCCGCTGAAGCCAAGCACCGCCGCTGGAGTCGAGCACCGCCGCCTCGGATCTCGAGCTTCGACCGGACGCAGCCGCCTCGAAGCCGCCGCCCCCTCGGACAGAGCGCCCGCCTCCTCGAGCCGAACACTCGCCGCCGCTTTCCTCGCCGGAGCCAACGCCGGAAGAACCCCATCGTGAGCCTCCGCCCCTTTCTTCCTCTATTCTGTGCTTTAGGGTTAGTTAAGTTAATTAGTTATATATTTAATTAGTTTAGTTAAATATTTAATTAGTTTAGTTAAATATGATTAGTTAGTTAGTTAATTAATTAATTAGATTAGTTTAGTTAATTATTAATCAGTGGCTAATTATTAATCAATTAGTTTAGTAATTTATATAATTAGTTTAATAACATTTAATTTGCTTAGTTTTAAATAAATATATGAGGATTTTGATTATGTAAAATATAAAAAATTTAGGGTTTCTACAATTAATTAAAAAATATAGTTTCAATAATAAAAATAAGATCAATTTGTTTAATTGGGCTGGTGACCAATTTTTCTATGGATATAAAAATATATGATGGCTTTTACATAAATTCTAGATTTTATTAATAAACTTTTATTTTGCAATTATTGTTCAAAATAAATTCGAAATGATTTTCAATAAATTAAGGTGTTACCTTAATTACAAACAAACGACCATTTATCCTGTTAGCCTGGAATCCTTATCTCGGTTTTCGTGCCGAACCCCGATCATGGACTTCTTTATATAGTTTCTAGCTATTTGGACTGCTCCGGACCCATTGGAACTAACTGCTACTTCATTTGGGATCACCTTGAGAAGTGTGGCATTATGTAAATTCTTTGATTGTTAATATACCTATATATATAATGTTGATTGATATATATGCAAATACGTATTTTGGTATATAAAATGTAATAGTATACGTACTATTTTGATATATATTTAATATATCTCTTTATTGTTCAATTGGTATAGTATAATATGTATATGTGTATTCCTTTAATATATATATGTAGGTATTTTGGTATAAATATATATAATGTTTAGTATATGTATATATTTTATATATATATATATATGTACTTAATATATTTTCAAATATGTATAATTAATATAAATGTATATATATATATCTTGTACATACAATTAATGTATTGTAATTGTATTCAATGTGATGTACTAGTATTAGTATATATTTAAATAATAACATTGACAATATACATATATATATATATATATATATTTTTAAATGTATTTTAGCATATGTATGAGTATACATATATAATGTTCAACTAGTATAAATCAAATATGTATTTAAAAGATATATATATACATATTGTAAATACATTTAAATTGGTGCATGTATATATATATTGTAAGTATTAATGATAATTAATAATATGTGTATTTATATACGTATCCCTACTAGATGACCCTAGTTGACTAGTGCCATATCTGGCAGAGCCCCTGAGTTCATGTATTTGTGATGTGTTAAGTGTAGCACCTGATGTAAATATTGTATTTGATATATTTTAGGACTGTTGGTTCCTCCAGACGATACTCTGGGACAGGACATTGGTATTACCAGCTAAGGACCCAAGGCGAGTACATTCTCTGATTAGTTTCTAATTTATGATATCTCCTATGTTCACTGTATCTAGTGTAAATGTCCATGTTCTTGACACGTTGGTTACACGGATTGGTATACACGGATCTCGTTATGAGATGTTATTCCTTATTCATGGTGTAGCTTGTACAAGACTTATTTCCTTGATATCTTGTGCATGTACAGACACTGAGACCCGGGGAGATTTGCTACCTCCTTAGGGGATCCCGTGCCATAGCGTACCATGATTGGATCTACTATACCAGTCGGGGGTTTGGGGAGTACTTTAGTGTAGATATGTGATCATACCCAACTTTATATGCACCATAGCTCACCCCACATCTCACGTCGGGTGTGGCCTGACCATCTCCATGCTTCATAGCTGTTACGTGTGATTAGCCTGACCTCTCCATGCATCATAGCTAACCAACGGTTAGCCTGACCTTCGTGAATCATAGCTAATCACATGTAACCAGCCTGATCAAGTTCCCAAGTCGATCACATGTTAAAGCTAGTACTCACACACTTAGTCATAGGTTCTTGCTCATGGACATATTGTTTCTTTTCTGCAGTTACTTACAATATTTTCAGTATTTCTTTTATTGTACATATCTTGTACCTATACATGCATCTGGTATATTTCCATCTAGAACTGCTACATAGTTTATGTCATTTATATAGAACTGCTATTTAGAGATGTACTTTGCTCCTTCCTGACTGGAAATATTTTTCCAGACTGTGACCTTAGTAGACTGGGTTCTGACACACTTGGGGATTGGAAGTTAATGATTGCAGGTATGATTATTTTGTCATTAGACTTGTGTTGTATTCTTTTGTTTCTTCAAATTCCTATCGTGCTGTAGTTGTGATTGAGTATGTTGTTAATATTTTCATAGTGTTATCCGAGTCTCCTTATGGAGTTGGATACTAGCGTGAGATTTTATAGATAGTACTTGACCTAGACAGCGTTCTACCACCGATGCTGCGGCATAGGCTGGACGTACCCACGCACTCATGCCCCTAAACCGGGTGCGGGTCGTGACACTTTTGGAACGAAGGGAGAAGGTGCTCAAGAATCAGACTATTTATCTTGTCTGAGTTGCTTGGGGTCACCACCCTTTGGGAGAGTCGATGTGGGAGCGCGAGGACGATATCCGGTCTCGATATCCATACATTTTTGACAAGGAAGGTATATTTGTTCTTGCCTTCGTATCTCGAATCTTGTGATTCGGTTAACCATATTATGTGATACTTTTTTCTTTATTATTTGCTTGAACTTGATTGCATGTATAGATATGATCTTGTAGTTAGCATAGTGCTCATTCTGATTTCTCTAGCTAGCCTTGGGTTTGAATTTCGAGGATAATTTTTCTAAGGTGGGTAGAGATGTCACTCCCCGTTCCCAATTTACGTATTTGAAAAATATTAGTTTTTATGCTTATATTATTTGTTGCTTGCATGGTAATTAGGTTGCATGTCATGGAGACTAGACCCATTCTTTAGTTCAATTTGACTCATGGTTTAATTGTTGGGTTTGTTTAGTCATGAGTAAATCCATGGTCTAAAACTCAATCCTAGCATATATAAGTCAACCCCTTTCTCTCTCTTCCCTCGTTCTCTTATTTTTCTCATCCTTCATTTAGGCAAGTACACCTTGCACTACATGAAAAAATCTCTTAATTTTGATTCTTGCTCTTTTCTTGCATTTTATTAGTCTAATATGTGTGCATTATGATTCTAAACACTTTTAGTACTTGGATTTTTCAATTTTAATTGGTGGATTTAAGTAGATCTATATTTAAAGTTTAGGGTTTTCATAGGTTCCCTGAATTTTTGATGGTTTTGATATACTAAAATATGTTATTTTTGAAAAATAGTTATTGGGATAGATGGATCACTGTATTTCGAGCATTTGGCTTTTGTTTCACTTTATTCGGAGTTAAAATAAAGTTTTTATGAAGAAAATATTATTTTAGTTTTTGGAGCTTTCTGCCATGGCTGAACCTACTGTTAGGGGAGACGAACTTTCTATGTGGTCTGAGCTCATGTGACCCGACTCATGTGACCCATACGGTCTGAGCTCATGAAGCGACCCATGCGACTCATGCAACTCATACTTCCCATGAGACTTATGTGACCCATGCGGCCTGACCCATATGCGACCGATATTCTATGCGACACCTGTCCTATGCGCCACTGACTCTATTTGTACCTGACCCTCATGCGGCCTATGTGCATATTTTATTGATTTATTAGTTTTAATGCTTTATGGAACTTTTATGATTTATGTGTGATTATAATGATTGCTAATGTATGTGAGCTACATAACCATTTGTTAGACCTGACTATGTGCTAGAACTCATGTGATTTACCAATGATTTGTGACTTGACTCGACTATTTATATCCGTGCTGATACACTTACTACGTGCTATGTGTTCCAACGTGCTAAATATTCCTTAGTGATTATGTTATATGTTTCACACCGAGGTGTTCTTACGTGCTAAGCGACATGTGATGTAATAAAATTCTCCAACATGGACATGATAGTAAGTCAATGACCAAGCGTGGCTATGATTTGTTGACTGTTGTATCACGCTCGGGTGAACCCAAATTAAACTGCAAAGTGATAAAGTGGATTCGTATCTAGCATGCTCGTACTACGGTACCAAATATAAATGGACTAACATATGACCATGTCGTGTGATTCCAACTAACGACTGGGTTAACTAGGCAACTAAAATATATAGAGCATTGGGAGGAATAAAATTCCAAGATCGTGCTTAACTAGCCACCATCAATCATTATATGGGGAGTGAAAGATGGCCCCCATAAATATTATTTAATCCTAAATAGTGGATGGCAATATCCGACTATTATATTGTATTATGTATTCTATGCGATCTTAGTATGGTGGCCTTACGAGGGACCGGTGCATACTACTATATGCTATGTGTCGATTCATGGCTCAGCTAGCCCCTGATAGAACATGGTTCGATCTGAGAATTTCTATTATATGCATAATACCTTTGGGATAACCCAGACTCTATCTAGTAAGCCATACAAGTGATTGGTCGATTTTGTAACTGAGCTTGATTGTGATTGTACCTTCTGTTAAATAGTTTAGGGACGTGGGCTATCATGTTCCGATGGTCTAACCCTTGTCCTTGTTTGGTTCCAGGATTAGATTGTTGTATCACAGTAGGCTATGAACCAAAACTATAAGAAAGAACTATATATATATATATAACCTGGTTTTATTTCTTCATTCGTGCTTCCTTTGTGGTACTTGCTATTTTTGGTCTATCCCCAATAATTTTATATGGTCAGGTTTAAAGCCAGCACTCGAGTATCAAGCATACGTCCCTTTAAATAATGGCACACACCAGACGGATGGACGTTGAAGAAAACGAGTGGCTTTCTTCTTTCCTGCTTATTATTGTATATTTTACTTATTTTGGGCGCTTAGCCAATGGCACTTATTATCCATAAATATGGACATTTAGTTTTCTTACATGATTATAAATAATTGTACTATAGCTGATCATGGTCATGTACTTTTGATACTCTGCCAGCTTTCTTATTTTTGCACAGCTGTTTTCTAGAATTTGTTGCAGGGTGTTTGGAACATCTTTCTACATTGTCATATATGTTATATATTTACTGTTCTTGCTTGACTGATTGAGACAATAGACGTGATGTATGACCCTAAGTGACTTGCATGTAGTATGCGCCCCTTGTCTAATTACAGCCGTGACCGCCGTACGAAGTTCTATAACTTTTAGGGGAGATGGTCATATCCGTCTGCATATTACGGTAGTGGGGCATGATACTATCGCTTCACCTGAATCGCTATAACCTATACCAAATTATGTGGTCTGATGCAAAGCACAATTTACTTAACTAATATAACCATGCGAGCAGGCCGTAATTCTTAATCATCTGACCCGAGCGGATTAAAGAAGACTGCACCATCGCTATCTTTGTACTGCTCTGAACGAACCCACTGATTCTATTTACGATGCTTGACTTCGTACATCTACCCACATGGGAGCAAATTATCGACATAAGAAAGTTCTACGTAAAGCCTGCACATAAAACCAAAATCTGAATCAATACTTGTTCCAAATCAGACTTATTAAAATACAACCAAACCAATGTCTCATTTCAATCTGACTCAGTATAATGCATTGTACGGAGCAGAATATTACATAATATATCACTCAAAATAAGGTTCATTCTTAAACTAAAACCCATACTCGTTACTTTTCGATAATACATAACATTTGTTTCAAATAATGCCTCAAATTTGTTGTCTATGTTTCGTATGCAACGCATAAACAAATTCCTTAACTCAATATCGCTTTTCTACAACTCAATTCGAGTTCAACATATCCCTTAGTTTGGATTCGTACACGTAATTTAGGTGTCCCCAAAATATATGTATTTCAACCAAGCTTAGTGATAGCGAAATCGGACAAGCTACAAGCGTGACTTCGTTTAAAAAATACCAATTGTTTCATACTCCCGGCTGAACTGGCCTTAACTTCCATTCTCTTAACTCATTTGCATACACACTATTTCTTAACACCCAATTTTATGCCATAATCTCCTACCATCTTTATATGTTTCGTGCTAACTTTAACTCCTCTTTCCTCTGTACCCAAATAAATATAATTTTCTCATTTATATCTTAAATATAGTTGAGTGTGTATATATATATATATATATATATTACTTTCTAAAAAATATATTAAGTGAATATCCATACGATAGTAGTATAGACAACTAATCAGTCATAGACCTAATCCGTTAACCCATACCCATTAGTATTGGACCAACCCTCAATAACCGGCCCAATCCATAGTGAGGACTGAGCCTAAACAACTTCACCAAACCAAGGCTAAGCCCTTAAACTATCGATCTCACCAGACATGACCGTTCCCCTCCTCCTTCATTCCTCCGATCGAGAGTCTCTCCTATCAGCTCGGTAAGCAGCCGAAGCCATCGAGGTTCGTGAAACTTCCAGCATCATCCTTGCTGTCAACCTTGTCAAAGATCGTGAACCTTCTAAACCCATATCCACCGCCTTAACCTGACCACCGCCTCTGGCCGGTTCCTGATGAATCTCGAAGGTTTACCATAAATGCCTAATCATCGAGCCTTTGAGAAGATTCACAAAGCCTCTCTACCACCGCCTCAGGTGACTATAAGTAGCCGACCTTTCCTCTTTTTTTCAACCACCACGCCATCCAGCTAAGCCCTGCTAAAATAACAACAGACCCATTCTTCTTCTCTCTCTCTACCCAGAGCTCCTGGCTTTGGCGTTGGATTGATCACCGATCCGAGCTGAGCGGCTGTGCGAAACCGACGATCTCCACCGATTGAGTTCTCTGATATGAAGATGACACCGGTTCGAAGCAGATCGTCATGACATTTCACCGACGCTTCCTTGCTTAGCACCAATTTTAACTTTGACGCAAGCCACACTGTGTCAACGACGGTGATCGAAAAGTAAGTAATTAATCTTAATCTAAATTTGTTTATCTTTGTCTTCTTTTCTTTGGATGGAGTCTCAAGTCGATTGGTTCTGTAAATGCAAAAATTACTTGAACCGAGATCGATTTCGAGTTAAAAGGATTTTAAACTCGAATTCGTAAAATGATATCAATTAGTAACTGTCAATTTTGAATTTCTTGATTTTTCTTTATTTAGAATCAGGAAATCATTCTAAGAGTTTAATTTCTGATTCTGTATCAAACTGTTTGTAAAATTTCTGTAGAAGGCTTGGACTCTTTGAATTATTTAGATCGGTTGCGAGGAACGATGATTTTGAGGCTCTCGACTTAGTTTGTGGATCAATTCAACGCTACAGAGGTTTATTCTCTTTGTCTTATACACTGATCGGATTTTCTGTACTTGACACCGAGTCGTGACAGAGCTGACACGTGTGCTTGTATTTGTACCTTAATGAGCCATAGCGTGTTGGGAAGATACGAGAGGATATGTATCAGTTTTGAAAGAGACCATGTCTCATTCTTCTTGACTAATATTTGGTCGATAATATTGAGCATCAATAAATATCTACCCGTATCCTAGATTCGGATATAGGGATAGACCAACGTGCCTATGTTAGATCAACTGTCAGGCTATTCTTAAGCTTGTATTAGAAGTATTGTACTTTGTGTCAGGAATTGTGTCCAAACTTTACAGTTGGGACTAAGCATAGTAAATTGTTAACAATTGGAGAAGTAGTTGAGTCTGGCCTCAAGTGTCTGGTACAAATATGTAGATTGCATCTTGATATAATCTCCAGGCATAATTCAAATTTGAATTATTAGGTAGGAAGTCAATTAACTTTAGGTCTAAAGATGTAAGGGTGAGTCAACAAGCACATTGTTAACCAAGGAGCGGGTTTTACTAATGGTACAGATTTAGACTGGAGGTCAGAGTCTAGACCAGGCTTGGTTCAACACTTGCCCTTAAATTTTCAATTGGGCCATAAGCCTATTAACCTATTCATATTTTAATGGAGTTATTAGGATTAACCAGGACATTTCAAAGTTTAATTGTGAAGTGGATATGGGCCAGAGCCCATCAAACCAGAACTTTTGACTGACCCAATGACCTAGTCTATCCATCTAACTTAGTCTAGATCAAGTTAATATAGCCTTCGGTAGTTGAATTAGTTTTAAATTAATTAGTACTAATTGATCATTAAGTTGGTGGTAACTTACTTGATTAGTTAGTTAATTAACAAGTGGTTAGAAATTAGACTAATAGGTTGACTAGGATTAGAAATTAGATTAATGTTAATTGAAGGAACCTAATATATTATACATTGTCCTTTTTAGGAGCATTTTTGCCACCTCAACCATTCCAAAGATCAAGGCAAGTACATGCTATATTACTTTTCTATGCGACATTTCATGCATGTCTATTATTTTGCACATTTTTATGTGTCATATTATGTCTTGTCGTGTCGGGAGGTGTTACACTAAAGGGCATATAGGTTCTAGCCTTAGACAACTATATGTCTGCTAGCATTATTGCGAGACATGCCTTATGTCCATTTACGTGTGTGCGTGACTGTTAGCATATTATTCGTGATATGCCTTATTTCCGATCTAGCTCCTACATGCTTGATAGTGTTCCAGTTACACATTTCACACATCACTAGAGCATGTAGACAATTTTTTTTTTTCATGTTTACTTGTCATTTTCATCTACTATGTATTAGATTATTTTTCTTGCATCATTTTATATATCACTGTGAGATATGTATGTTACTTTGCTCCTTACTGACTAAAAATCGTGGCAGGTGATGATGACATTATCCTACTTTCTATGGTCTTCAGGAGGAGACCCTAGGTGATGGTAGTCTGGAGACTACCTTGGACATAGATGACACTCCTTTGGAGGCTTAGACTTTTTGTTTAGTTAAATTTTTGTTGATTGCTTTGTGTTATGGATGTATCGTGTTATTGATGAATGTTGTCTTTACATTCACCAGATTTGTTCCCAGAAATTATCTGTAAAGGACATATAATAAAAGCAATAGTGGATTATGGTAATTGTTCATAATAGAAAATGTGACTAGATGGCTGTGATGAGTTGATCGAACATTTGTATATTGGAGATAATTGAGGTCTAGACAGCTGACTACCGTAGTCAACGACAACGTAGGCATGACATGTTTGACTCGTACATGATTATTCAGGTGCGAGTGTGACATGTTTTTAGTGGTGGCCCATGTAGGTCTAGTAACTCATCACAGCTAAGGACCGATTTTGTGGGATTCACACTTTATTATTTATGTCTTTACTTTATTGCCCTTATTTTTTCGTATTACCTATGTACTCTTTATGTTCTCTTTCCTCTAGTTCAGAGAATGACTAAGGAAAGAAAGAAGACGTAAGGCCGCACTTCTGGTACAGCGACTTCTGTGGGAGCATCCTCTGCTCACCCAGGAGACAGATAGATGACAGGGACTCCTCCCCCACCTTTCGTACTACAGGCTCAGGGGCATTCCTACCGCCCTGATTATTGGATCTTTTCCTCTTGATGGCGCTCAGCTTTATGAGTTAATCTGGGGCTTAGTGGATTCTCAGCGAGACCAGATCTGAGGGTTAGTAGACACTCAGCACAACCAGATTTGCTTCTTAGTTAAGACTTAGCAAGATTATACCACAGTTATGAGGGAGAGCATGGAAAATGCTCATTTAGTCACTTTGGCCTCCATGGACAAGTTGATGACCTAGATGACCCAGCATCCCCCACCCAGCCTAAGCTTGGGACAATTCTGGAATTCAGAAGATTTAACCCAAGGGAGTTTGAAGGCACGGAGGGGATAATTTACGCAGACGAGTGGTTATAGGACATTAAGCAACTTTTATACATTGTTGGGCTTCCATAGGACCTAAATATCAAAGCCATAGGAGTGTAGTTCCACGATCTAACCCGGACTTGGTTCCAAAATAGGCCAAAGCTTGATATTCAGGGACTGACTTGGAAGATATTTTGGAAATTATTCAAATAAAAATTCTTTTTCGCAGTGGCTAGAGAGACCCTAGAGAGAGAATTCCAAAATCTAGAGCAGGGTACACGCACTATAGACGAGTATGCAGCAGAGTTTAATTGTTTGAGTCTCTTTACCGAATACATGGTTTGCGACCAGGAGGATCGAGCTAGGAGATTCTGTCAAGGGCTAGGAACGGATATTGGTGTTCATGTCATGGCTAGTGGCGCTCAGACTTATGCACATATGTTATCTATTGCTCTGGGTGTAAAGGTATAAAATTGGGCACTCGTCAGAAGATAGACATGGATACTTTTGGAGGCACTAACAGCTACTTGGGCACTGCATACCACCCTAACACTCAAGTAAAGACTTTTCTACCTCAGCCTTCTCTATCCAGAATACCACCGGTTCAGCAGCAGCACAGGCAAATACAGCCAGTTCTAATATGTAGGTATTGCCAAAAGAAAGGGCACACTTGGCAAGTTTGTAGGAAATGCCTTGGACATTGCCTAGTTTGTGGATAAACTGAGTATCAGCCTAGGGAGTGTTCTGCAGCCCTTCTTCGTCCTACCGGAGGCCCTACTACTATACCGCGGGGACAGTCAGCATTTCAGCCGTGAGGCCCACCTCTTCCCACACACCAGCAAAAATTTGAACAACACCTGCAACACAGGGGAGCACCACCTCAGGGGAGCGCCTTTTCATGACTGGAGGACCATAGTCGACCACTAATATCATCACAAGTTCCATCTTACTATTCTCTTTTCCAGCTACAATATTATTTGATTTTGGTGCATCTATAGTTTTGTATCTTTAGAATTCATGTTTAGACACAATTTAGACACTGGGTTCACAAAGAAGACCTGCAGAATCATGATCGGTGGAGGTATAGTACCAGTTAGAGATGCTTGTGAGTGCTCGATCATCATAACCGAAGGACAATTTAAGGCTCAGCTCCTCGTAATGCCACTTTCAGGATTCGATGTAGTCCTCGGGATAGATTGGTTGAGTGAGCACTTCGCGGTGATGGATTGCCATCAGGTGAGTATAATATTCAGTCCGCCAGTAGAGCCAGAGTTCGAGCTTCCCAGTGCAGAAAAGAAAGACTTGAGGAGATAAACTATAATACAACGATTAAAGAAAAGGAACCCCCTCATCCTATCATTAAAGAATTCAATAATGTATTTTCGGATGAACTACCCGGACTTTCGCCAGATAAAGACAAAGAATTCTCTATTGACTTAGGTACTGGGGCAGCTCCCATCTCCCAAATTTGTTATAGGATCAATCCTAAGGAGAGATGATGGTGTAGACCAATGAACTTGTTAAGAAAGGTTTCATCCGGTCCAGTACATCGCCATGGGGGGCACCAGTTCTCTTTGTTCCCAGGAAGGACAGGATAGTCAAAATGTGCATAGACTATCAGGCCCTGAACAATATCACAATCAAGAATAAATATCCACTACCCTAGATAGATGAGCTTTTTGACCAGCTGAGTGGAGCCAAAGTTTTTTCTAAAATAGACTTGAGATCGGGGTATCACCAAGTAAAAGTCAGGGAGAATGATATTCCGAAGACAACCTTTAATACTAGATATGGACAGTACGAGTTTCTAGTAATGCCCTTTGGCCTGACCAATGCTCCAGTAGTATTCATGAACCTCATGAACAAGGTCTTTCATCAATATTTGGATAAATTTGTAATAGAATTTATTTATAAAATCTTGATATACTCCAAGACCCCGTAAGAACATGAAAAGCACCTGAGGATAGTTTTAGAGACTTTGAGGAAAGAGAAGTTGTATGAAAAACTCTCAAAGTATGACTTTTTCTAGACAAAGTAGAATTTTTACGGCATGTGGTGACAGGAGATGACATAGCAGTAGACCCGAAGAAGATTGCAGCCTTGGAATCATAGACAACTCCAAGTTCAGTAGCAGAAGTTAGAAGTTTCTTGGGACTAGTCGGCTACTATCAAAAATTTCTACAAGATTTTGCTAAAATTGCAGAATTGATGACCAAGTTTACCTAAAAGAATAAAGATTTTGTATATACAAAGGAATGCCAGAAAGCTTTTGAAGAATTAAAGAGAAGATTAACCATCGCTCTTATTTTAGCCTTATCTTCAGGATCAGGAGGATTCGCCATCTATAGTGATTCATCTGGCAAAGGCTTGGGGTGTGTACTTGGGCAAAATAAGAGGATTTTAGCTTATGCTTCTAGGAAACTAAGGCCTCTTGAGAAGAATTATCCCACACATGACCAGGAGCATGCAGCGGTCAACTTTGCCTTAAAGGTTTGGAAGCATTACCTCTATGAAAAAGGGTTAAAATCTTTACAGATCATAAGAGACTCAAATATATATTTTTACCCAGAAGGTGTTAAATATGAGACAAAGAAGGTAGTTGGAGTTAATGAAGGACTTCGATATCACTCTTCAGTACCATCTGGGGAAGGATAATGTTGTAGCAGATGCATTTAGTCGATACCCAATGGTAATGCACTTAACAATGGACACATCTTTTGGAAGATTTACAGAGCTTGGGGATAGAGGTTCATCCAAGGGTAGAGCAATAGTTGATGAATTTTTAAGTCCAATCCAGTCTCATCGAGAAAATTAAGAAGACTCGGTTTCAGAACTAGAGCCTCCGTAGTATCAGGGCACAAGTACAAGCAGGACTACTTGAAGAGTTCATCATTGTAGAGAATGGAACACTAAAGCATATCACTAGACTTTGTGTACCAAGCGAGAATCTGAGAGGCAAAATCATACAGGAGGCCCACCAATCTTAGTATTCCATGCATCCAGGAAATAAAAAGATGCAGAAGGATCTAAGGGAATAAATCTGGTAGTACGGGATAAAGAGAGATGTAACCAAATTCGTTTCAAGGTGCTTATTGTGCTAGCAAGTAAAGTAAAATGCTAGAGACCTGGAGGATTACTACAGCCTTTATCCATTCCAAAATGAAAGTGGGAACATATTAATATGGATTTTTTCCTAGGGTTACCGCGATCACCTGGTAGAAAAGATGCTATATGAGTGATTGTGGACAAGTTGACCAAGTTCGTATACTTCATATATTTCGAGGTAAGGCTGTCAACCGAGAAGGTAGCAGAATTATACATGAGACAAATAGTGAGGATCTATGGGGTACCTGTCAGACAGAGATAATAGAATCACTTCACATTTCTAGAAGAGCTTGCAAGAAAGTTTGGGGACTTCGTTGAAGTTCAGCACGACATACCATCCTCAGACAGACGGACAGTAGGACCATTCAGACTTTAGAAGTTATGTTGAGAACTTATCCCTTAGAATTTAGAGGATCTTGGGAAGATTATCTACACTTGGTAGTGTTTTCTTACAGCAACAACTACCAAGCCAACATTGGTATGACTGTCATGTCCCAGTCCCAAAATACGTAGGACTAGAAATACGTAGCATGCCAGCCGTATGTATACGAACTCCAATATATGAAAATCATATACACACGTACGCTGTACATGAATATCCAATCCACAGTGGTAATATACTGTCACAACAAGTCACACGCAAATCTATATCTCATCTACAGCACAAATAATAGATAAATGGAAATCAATAACTGAATATCAAATAAGCAGTCTCAAAGTATGATAGTCGGGTGGAAACAAATCCACTGTAAATCGATTAAACCAAAACTACTAAAGAGAGGAGAATAAATGTCTCGAAAAGAATAGCAACTAGAATCTCTAAACCGCTGTAATGAATCACATATAATCCGAAGGTAAGACCTCCTCAGTCTGATAGGTAGCGTCAGGTCCGGGTCCATACTCCTGCGGGTACTCCTGCTCATCTATATCTGGGAGGGGACCAAGTCCTCAGAGGGATGTAATAAGATACATATAAACATGCCAATAAAGTACTGAAAGTAAACATTCAATGGGGTCGCCTAACCGTCTAGGTGAATGCAGTTTGTGAGCTATCTGGCTGAAAACTGGGATTGGCATGGTTCTCTCGGAGATCCAGGGGCCTAAAGGTACGTCGTCTTTTGAAAGCCGGAGGCCCGCCTGGTAATATATAATATATAGTGGGTAATATATAATATATAGTGGTCATCACCACCTGTATCTCCGGCGGAGAATCCGGGCGCACAAAAAAAAAATGCAAAGGAGCTCAAATGCGGTACTTATTGTTCTCCCCACCCCTTCTTCTAAGCATGTCACATCCATAACACAATAATACCTCTAATAACTGTCAGGTCTGCTAGCATACAAAGTTTCTACGGTAGTTATTCCGGCGCACGTCCCACACGTACCGATGATCAGTCAATACGTAAGTCCGTGATCTATATGAGACTCACAACTCGTGTAAAAATATGTCACAGTCAATGAATCTAATGCTGCCTCATGAAAATGGATGGTCTCATAAAGTAGGTCCAATGCATATACATAAATAAAAATATAATACGACGACACCGTCGTAGCACCCAAGTTTCCTTGGACGCACCGTCGTAGCACCCAAGTTTCCTTGGACGCGCAATTTTATATAGAAGTTAAAATAATTGAACTACATAAACAGAAATAAATATGCATGTATCATATGGAATGTAAATACAGTACAATGGCAAGGTATACTTGTCTAGCAAAAAAATTGTAAAGTGTACGCGTCCAAATGTTAAGGACACGAAATCAGAAACTAAGGCCTCCGAACAAACGTATTCGGATGCTGAAATAGACATCAACAACGTTTTCAAAATCAGCAAAATAGCTAAAAAATACTTTCCTTTCATCCAATTTGGACACAGGGGCAAAACGATAATTTTGGGTTAAAGTGGGGTCCACGTGTGGCCTATTTTGCACCGAAAAATGTGCCAAGGGTAACAGTGTCTAAACAGGACAAATTATAGGTTAAACAAACTCTAGATGTCAATAAGAACCCAACGGTATGTCCAAATGTGGATTCCGATGGGCTGAACATAATTTCGTCCAAAAAGTCAACAGTGGGGCCCGCCAATTGGCGACTTGGTCAACCGTCTCAGAATTGCGTAAAAATTGGGTCACAGGACCAGCGCGTTACCACGAGTCTAGTGGAGCAAGTTTCGTCACAAGACGAGCGTGCACAAAATACGCGAGACTTTCACAAAAGTTGCGATACGGGATTTGTCCGCGGATACGGGCTGATTCCGGCGCACACACGAGTCTGAATCAGTTTTCATGAACTCTCATGTGTCCGGGTACACTACGCGCACCGATTGGTATACTTGGTACACGGTAGGGCTGTCCCGTTTGGCGTGGCGCGCTCCGTTTGACTTTTAGAAATCTGGAAAAAGTGTGTTTACGGGATTTTTCAACGAATTTAATTCTACCTACAGCAGTTAATAATCTAATGTTATTTAACAGAAATTAAACTAGGTCAAGTCGTCTCCGTATACCAAAAAGAATTATCTAATTCGGATTTCTGTGGTGGGAGATACGAATCCGGGAATATAGGTGATCACTGCAGTTTTCTGCGATCCCAGAAATTAGGGAATATAGGTGATCACTGCAGTTTTCTGCGATCCCAGAAATTGGTTTTTTCTGCCAACTTTGACGTTGTTTTTGCCTATGGTTACGCGTTATTTGAGGTCTACTATTACACAGATATGGAAGAGGGTTAAGGTGTGAGCGTACCGGTGAAGACGGGGTGACGTTTGGTTGAGCGAGACGAAGGAAAACTGCACGAAAACACAGGTACCTCGCTGTTGAATTCTACAGTGCGCGGGGTGCTCGGGGTCGCGATCGTCGGGGTCGGTTTTCGGCGGTCTGGCTGGGCGCGGTGGCTGGCGGATGCTCTGATTGCTAGGGTTTTATAAGGGAAGTAGAGAAATAATCTAGGGTTAGGATTTTGGTCGAAAAAGAAATGGATATATATATAGGAAGGGGAGAAGTCGAATCCGCCGGGGGGGGGGGGGATATGCGTATGGGCCGCGTGGGGGGGGCTGCATGCAGCAAAGGGCCAGCGGGTGTAGGCTTTAGGGGTAGCGGGTAGATTAAGTTAATGGGTTAGGGATCCAATAGCCTAAAAACTATTTTTCTTTTCTTTTCATTTCTTTTCTAATCTTTTTTCATTTCTTTTTCTTTTTTTTTCTTTTATATATATATATAAAAGAAAAATCTTTTATATATATATATATATAATTCTAATCTTATATATATATATATATATATATATATATATATATATATATATATAGAAAAATCTAGAATTATACTAATGCACACCATTAAGCTAACAACTGCTCAAAGGGTCTCCTACATGGAATAAATTCAGAAAAATTCATAATGGTCCCATAAATTTCCTAAGTTCACCAACACCTAAAATAAAAATTAATTTAAAATCTATTTCTCCAAATTAGCTACTAATTACCACAATTAAATTAATAATTAATTAAAAAGGGTAAATACAGTTTCTAGAAATAGGGGTTTTACATTCTATCCAACTTATAAAAATTTTGTCCTCGAAATTAAAATTAAGTCACGGTAGAAAGTCAAGGATGGTATAAGATATAAATCAACAAAGTAAATTCATACCTTGGTCTGCGAATAGGTTTGGAAAATGCTTGTTCATGTCTTCCTCGCACTCCCAAGTTGATTCTCCTGGCGCGTCATGCCTCCATGCTACGCGAACCAAGGGAATAGACTGGTTCCTCAACACTTTCTCTCGACGATCAAGGATTTCCACGGGTTGCTCTTGGTATGACAAGCTTGGCCAATGGCGATCTCTGAATGGTCGAGAACATGACTGTTGTCTGCCACATATACGACACATGGAATACATCATGTACTCCCTCAAGTGAAGGTGGTAGCGCAATTCGATATGCCACTTCTGCCACTCTCTCGTGCACGTCAAATGGTCCAATATACCTTGAACTCAACTTGTCGCGCCCTCCGAATTGAATGGTGCCTCTGGTAGGTGATATACTCAAGAAGACATGATCGCCCCCTTTGAATTCCAAGGGACGACGATGAAGGTCCGCCACTACTTCTGCCTATCTTGCACTGCTCGCTAGTGTCCTTGAAAACCAACTCTGGTGCCAGAATCTGACGTTCTCCCACGTCACTCCAATACACAGGAGACCTACATTTTCTTTCATACAATGCTTCAAACGGAGCCATTTGAATACTCGCTTGATAGCTATTGTTGTAAGAAAACTCCACAAGATGTAGGTGGTCCTCCCAAGATCCTCCGAAGTCTAATATGCAAGCCCTCAACATATCATCCAATGTCTGAATAGTACGCTCCGGTTGTCCATCTATCTGCGGGTGGTAAGATGTACTGAACTTCAGACGAGTTCCAAGATTCTCTTGCATGCTCCTCCAAAAGTGCGATATAAAGCGCGAATCTGTCTGATACAATGCTGACTGGTATGTCGTGCAATCTCACGATCTGCCTCATATATAAGTCAGCCAAAGCTTCTGTAGACTGACCAACTCTAAAAGGTATGAAATAGGTTGACTTGGTGAGTCGGTCCACTATTATCCGTACTGCATCTCTTCCACTCTGGAATCGGAAGTAGTTGCAATAATCCTGATGTCCTCTAGTGCTCCGCCTTTTACTTATTGAAATACCAGACATTTAGCTACAAAGCGAGCTATCTCTCTTTTCATTCCATGCCACCAAAAGTGCTGTCGTAAGTCACGATACATCTTGGTGCCTCCAGGATGAATAGAATATATCGAACTATGAGCCTCTGTCATTATCTCCTGTCGAATCTCTCCATTTGGAACATAAAGACGATCACCACATCGTAATGTCCCATCCTCATGAATGCGTAATCCTGTCTGCTCTCCGGTCTCTGTCCTTTCCTTCAGTCTCCTGAATCTGGCGTCTGTAGGCAAAGTTGCCTTAATCCTCTCTACCAATGATGATTGTACTTGCAAGTTGGCTAGTGTTCCATCTGCTCCGGTTAATAACACTTCAATGCCAAGCTCTTGCAAGTCCTCTAATAATTTTCTCTGTGCTGTCAAGAAGTAAGCTGCTGGTTTCCGGCTTAACGTGTTTGCTACAATGTTAGCCTTGCCTGGATGATAATATAGCTCCAACTCGAAATCTTTCATCAACTCGAGCCAATGACGTTGCCTCATATTCAACTCCTTCTGCGTGAAGACGTACTTGAGGCTTTTGTGGTCTGTATAGATTTTCACACGTTCCCCATACAAGTAATGTCTCCATAGCTTCAGAGCAAATACAACGGCTGCAAGTTCCAAGTCATGAGTTGGATAATTCTTTTCATGCACTCGTAACTGCCTAGATGCATATGCAATCACCTTGCCATGCTGCATCAATACGCATTCCAAGCCTTTCCCTGATGCGTCACTGTAGATCACATAACCTCCTGATCCTGAAGGGATAGTCAATACTGGTGTTGTAGTCAGTTGCTTCTTCAACTCCTCAGAGGCGGCTTGATACTCGTCGGTCCATATAAATTCTTGATCCTTACAAGTCAAATGACTCATAGGTGCTGCTATCCTTGAGAAGTTCTCCACGAACCGTCGGTAATATCCCGCAAGTCCAAGAAAACTCCTTACCGCTGCTGCTGATTTAGGAACAGGCCATGTCTCAACTGCGGAGATCTTCTCTGGATTAATAGAAATACCATCTCCTGTAACAACATGCCCAAGAAATGACTCTGTCCAAGAACTCACATTTGCTGATCTTTGCATATAACTACTCTCTTCTCAAAGTCTCTAGAACAATCCGTAGGTACTTCTCGTGCTCCTCGTGGCTCTTCGAATAGAAAAGTATATCATCTATGAAGACGACCACGAACTAGTCCAAGTACTGGTGGAAGACTCGATTCATCAAGTCCATGAAGATCGCTGGAGCATTGGTCAATCCAAATGACATGACCAAAAACTTGTAGTGTCCATATCTTGTTCTGAATGCGGTCTTCGGAATGTCCTGCTTCCGTATCTTCACCTGGTGATATCCCGATCTCAAATCTATCTTCGAGAACACCTTGGCTCCACTGAGTTGATCAAATAAGTCATCAATGCATGGCAAGGGGTATTTGTTCTTCACAGTCTCTACATTCAAGGCTCTGTAGTCAATGCACATACGCACTGATCCATCCTTCTTTGGTACAAACAACACTGGTGCTCCCTAGGGTGATACACTTGGTCGGATAAAACCTTTCTCTTTTAGTTCTTTCAATTGTGCCTTCAGCTCATCTATTTTCTTCTTCGTCAGTCTGTAAATATGTGATGCTATAGGTGCTACTCCAAGTGCTAGTTCAATTGAAAACTTTATGTCTCTGTCTGGGGGTAGTCCTGGCAATTCTGCTGGAAAGACGTCTTGAAATTCTGAAATAATAGGATGATAAACGACATCGTCCATTGCGAGCTGGATACCATCAAGGATTTCTGTAGAACCTCGTGCAAACTCAAGTTCAGGCTGGCCGGGTACCATAAAAAGAATGCTTCCTCCAAAGCAATCAAAGAAAGCATGGTACTTGCTTAGTCAGTCCATTCCAAGCACAATATCAAAAGATGGCATAGGAAGGACTAAGAGTTGGGCGTTCATCTCTCTGCCACATATCACTATAGGACCCGACTACAAATTCGGCTAACTGGTACAACTTCTCCTCCGGTAAGAATTCTAACACAACTAGATAAAGGTGTAGAAGCAATGTTATGTTTGGCAATAAAACTAGATGATATGAATGAGTGGGTGGCTTCCGTATCAAAAAATGTCACAGCAGGAAAAGTAAAAGCAAGAGTAATACCTGCTATGACATCCACATCATGATCCATGTCATCTACCTCTAATGCAAAAGCTCGTCCATTCCTCTGTGGCTGTCCATGTCTGGCCCTCGTATACTGATCCTCCTGGGTAGGTAGCGGTGGTCCTCTCTGAAATCCTCCTGCTGCTGGGGGTCGAGGTGCTCCCTGTCCAGTCATCTGCTGAGTTGGCTTCGGTGCTGGAAGCGCTAGTCTCTGAACTGGCAGTAGAAGCTCTGATTGCTATGGTTTTAGATGGGAAGTAGAGAAATAATCTAGGGTTAGGGTTTTGGTCGAAAGAGAAGCGGATATATATATAGGAAGGGGAGAAGTCGAATATGCGGGGGGAGGGGGGATATGCGTGTGGGCCGCATGGGGGGGGGGGAATCCTTGCTGTGGTTATTAGAATTAAGGGGAGTTGTGGTGTGGGATGCTTTTGCTATTCGAGGAGTGGCTGCTGCTGCATGCAGCAAAGGGCCAGCGGGTGTAGGCTTTAGGGGTAGCGGGTAGATTAAGTTAATGGGTTAGGGATCCAATAGCCTAAAAACTATTTTTCTTTTCTTTTCTAATCTTTTTCAATTTTTTTTCTTTCTTTTTCTTTTATATATATATATATATATATATATATATATATATATATATATAGAATTATACTAATGCACACCATTAAGCTAGCAACTGCTCAAAGGATCTCCTACATGGAATAAATTTGAAAAAATTTCTAATGGTCCCATAAATTTTCTAAGTTCACCAACACCTAAAATAAAAATTAATAAAAATCTATTTATCCTAATTAGCCACTAATTACCACCATTAAATTAATAATTAATTAAAAAGGGTAAATACGGTTTCTAGGAATAGGGGTTTTACAATGACCCTATTCGAGGCCTTATATAGTAGAAGACGATGTCGCACACCTTTATCTTTGGATGATGTAGAAGAGAGAACTACTTGGCCTTAAGATGGTATTAGATATAGCAGATAAAGTCAAGCTGATCAGGGACAGAACAAAAATATTATCCATATAGTAGTAGAAGACCCCTGGAGTTTACAGTAGAAGACTTGATATTTCTGAATCTTTCTACCACCTGAGGAACCATCAGATTTTGGGCGAGGAGGAAAGCTAAGTCCAAAATATATTAGACTATTTGAGAAACTAGACAAGGTCAGAGTAGTTGCATACATGCTTGCACTACCACCTAATCTAGAGGGAGTATACAATGTCTTTCACGTATCTCAACTTCGGAGATACATAGCTAACCTTAGCCATATGCTAGACCATTTTGAGCTCAAGTTCATACCTAGCCTTACCTATTCAAAGCAGCTAGTTGAGATATTGGATCGCAGGGAGAAGCAACTGCGCAATCAGACTATCACTCTTGTTCGGGTTGCTTGGAGGCACCATCCCCTAGAAGAGTCTACCTTGGAAATGGAGGACGAGATGAGGGAGAAATACCCTACCTATTCCAGGCCTGATGTATCTTTTCTCTCTTATGCTTGCCCTAAAATTTTGAGGACAAAAATTTTCAAGCAGGGAAGATTTGTAACTCTTCTTTCCTCCATTTCCAAATAAATAAAATTTTCCCATTTATATCTTAAATATAGTTAAGTATATATACGTTACTTTTTAAAAGATAAATTAGGTGAATATGTATATATATATATATATATGATAGTAGTATAGACAACTAATCAGCCATAGGCCAAATCCGTTAACCCATACCCATTAGTATTGGACCAACCCTCAATAAACGACCTAATCCATAGTGAGGACCGAGCTCAAACCTCTTTACCAAACCAAGGCTAAGCCCCTAACCCATCGATCTCGATATACAGGACCGTTCCCCTCCTCTTTAATTCCTCCGTAGAGAGTCTCTCCAATCGGCTCACACCAAGGTTCCTGAATCTTCCAACATCATCCTAGCTGTCGACCTAGACAAAGACTCGTGAACCTTCCAGACACTTCTCTACTGCCTTAACCTAACCACCACCTCTGGCCGGTCCCAGATGTATGTCGAAGGTTTCCCGTAACTGCCTAACCATCGACCCTTTGAAAAGATTCACGAAGCCTCTCTACCACCTCCGACAAATATAAGTAGCCAACCTTTCCCGTACTTCTCAACCTCCACTCCATCTGGCGAAGCTATGCTAAAACCACAACCGAACCATTCTTCTTCTTCCTCTCCCCCCTAGAGCTCATAGCCATGGCGTCGGATTGATCACTGATCCGAGCTGAGTGACTGGTCAGCACCGATGACCTACACCAGTTGAGTTCTCTGATACGAAGATGATGCCAGTTCGAAGATGATTGTCACAGTATTTCGTCGATGCTTCCTTGTTGTGCACCGATCGTAACTTTGACGCAAGCCACGTTGTATCAACGACGGTGATCTCAAAGTAATTAATTGATCTTAATCTAAATTTGTTCATTTTCATCTTCGATCTTCTTTTCTTTGGATCGAGTCTCAAGTCAATTGGTTCTGTAAATGCAGTAATTAATTGAACCGATATCGATTTTGAGTTAAAGGATTTTCAACTCGAATTTGAAAACGAGATCAATCAGTAAATGTCGGCTTCCTTTTTTCTTTGAATTTCTTAATTTTTCTTTACTTAGAATCAAGAAATCATTATAAGATTTCATTTCTAATTCTGCACCCAATTGTTTGTAAAATTTCTACATAAGGGTTATATACTCTTTGAATTGTTTGGATCGGGCTCAAGGAATGATGATTTTGAGGCTCTCCACTTAGTTTGTGGATCAATTCAATACTATATAGGTTTGTTCTCTTAGTCGTATATATTGATCGGGCTTTTTGTGCTGGACACCGAGTTGTGATAGAGTTGACATGTGTGCGTGTTTCTGTACCTTGATGAGCTATAGTAGCTCATTGGAAAGATACGAGAGGATATATATCAGTTTTGGAAGAGAGAATGTCTCCTTCTTCTTGATTAAGTTTTGGTCGATTACATTGAGCATCAATAAGTATCTACCCGTAGCAAGATTCGGACATAGGGATACATCAAAGTGCCTGTGTCCGATCAACCGTCAGGTTATTCTTAAGCTTGTGTTAGAAGTATTGTACTTTTTGTTAGGAACTGTGTCCAAACTTTAGAGATGTGTGTAGACATAGTAAACTGTGAATAGTTGGAGAAGTAGTTGAGTCTGGGCTCAAGTGTCCACTACAAATTTGTAGATTACATCTTGATATAATTTCAGGCATAATTCAAATTTGAATTATTGGAAAGGAAGTCCATTTACTTTAGGTCTAAAGATATAAGGGTTAGTCAACAGGCACTTTGTTGACCACGGAGTTAGTTTAAGTAATGTTGCAGACTGAGACTGTGTCACGCCCCGAGGCGTCTCCCGAGTCGTGACCGCCGTGCGGGCCTGGAGTTGCGCCCGCACAAGGCTTTAATGATTTGCATAGCAAGCACATACTCAGAGTACGCAGATAAATTGAAACACAGATTTGAAACATAGAAAAGTTCTCTTTATTGATAATGAACATCTATTACAAACTCTTGAACGAGTTAGCTAATATGCCGAACGGCTTACAAAGGGTTGACTCAAAATGAGATAGCAGTCCTGTACATTACATCCTTTTATAAACTCAAAATGATAAAGACCTCCAGGCTGGAGGATCGCTTTGCCACGAAGCTGCATTTTGTGTATGAAGAGTTGCAGGCTCCTGACTCCAAAATGCTTCGGGGGCGCGGTGAAGATGCGCCAACAGTTGGACTGGATCGGGTAGACGACTTTGGCTCCTCGCTCGGTTTGCCTTGGTGCGGAGAACCTGTTTCAACGAGGGTCAGCATATCGAAACATGCTGGTGAAGGCGAGCTAGCCTGACTATACCAATCAACACGTTGTTTAGTGAAGTATGCATATTTGGTTGGTTTCTATCTTGCCTTAGTTCATTTACAGTTAAGCAGCATATTGAATTTACTGAAATGAACGTGCCACCGTTCGGTGGATTTTACCTGACCGTCTGAATTACCTGCACAATACTTACCATGCCTTCCCTGCCACGGAGACACAAGTTAGTATGCAACAGGTTTAAATATACAGGGTGGAAATAGTCATGGACAAGGATAGGATGCAACGATAAACACACGAGGCGTTGCAAGCCGTCCAGTCCGCACACGATGACTATGCCACAGGTGATCACTGGCTTGGTAGCCATTTTGGACTAGTCATGGACTAGGATAGGATGCAACGAGAGCTCATAATGGGTACACGATAAACACACGATGCGTTGCAAGCTATCCAGTCCGCACACGATGACTACACACGAAGTTTCGCCCGGATCGGATCGGTGCCAGTGTCCCAGCGACCGTCCGCAGAACTTATACCCTTGTGCACAAGTTGTCCATGATCGAACACACGATGTTTAGTTAAGTTATCCATTCACGCAGTAGAGGCAACACGAGGAATGCATAGATATAATGCATTGATAGCACAATTATAGAAGAAGATATATTCTAACTAAAATTGATGCATATGATGAATATCCCGAACAAACAAGCATGCAAGTAAGTAACCGTTCACGAGTTTGATTGAGAAGCAGTGATAACCAAGTCTATTTTCTTTTATCTTGGTTTCTTTTATTATTAGTTGGTATCGTTAGATCGGGGCAAGGAGTGAAGCTGGAAGCAGAGCTAGCTAATCGGGTTGGTAGCCACTCACTTAGATTTGGAAAGAAGAAGGAAAGAGGCGCTTCACGACTCCGTTCGCAAGCCGCCTACTGCTCGTTCACCTGCACACGAACAGCTCGATTAATACTTCTTCCTCTCTTTCCATTCTCGGAATAGAAGTGCAAGTCTATGAACGAAAACAATGAAAACCATCGAAACCGTTCAAGAAAAACAAGCAAATCCCAAAACCAACTCAAAGCACGAAGGCAACAAGCGACATCGAAAACCGAGGCAATAAAAGATAGCAGCGGAGAGGTCCCTCCTGACTCTGCCGTTAAGCCGATCCCAGGGGCGCAGTCCACTGAATATGGGAATCGATTCCGAAGAAACAAATCCATAACGAGGACGAGTTCTTAATTCAATCTATCCCGATCGAACGATACCGTCTTGTGTTTCTTAGCCGCGCTCTCCGCATCGGGAGAACGGGGCGCTACATCCTACCCAACCAATTGGAAGTTTCGTCCCGAAACTTAAGAACAATGCTTACCATTTGGGATTATTCTCTTCGGGAACGACGATCAGGAAGGTTCGGGCAAGAATTTATGGCATGGCCTAGATTGCCACAAGCAAGACATAAACCAAGTCTCTTACGACATTGACCAATGGTGTGCCCAGATTTCTTACAGAAGTTACACCATTCTTGATTTCCTCTCCGGGAACCGCCGTGGTTAGGACGCTTTGCAGCGATGTTTCCTCCATCGTTACCTTGGCGTTTGTGATTGTAGGTATGCACAGCGCCGGTGGAAACGTGAGGGTACTGTGGTTCAAGCGATAGGGCGTGATTCATGACTTCACGCATTGTTCCGTACTGATTATTGACTACGTGCGAATGGATGGCAGGGCGTAGTCCACCTTCAAACCTTCTAGCTCGACTCGCTGCATCAGGTAAATAGGCCCTAGCGAACTTTGAGAGTCGGTTGAACTCGGCGGAGTATTGCTTAACTGTCATACTGCCCTGCCTCAGCTGCACGAAGTCATTTTCCATTTTGCGTTGTACTGGAGGCGGTATAAACTCCTCTTCGAACGCGGCACGAAAGGTCGTCCACGAGATCGCCTCCTCTCCGTGATCAAATTGGAGAGATCGTCGATTCACGTCCCACCAATCGTGTGCGTCGAGGCGGAGCTGTAGTTGCGCGCAGGCGACGCGCTTATCTTCGGGGACCTCTAACAGAGTGAAGTGATCTTCGATCTTGGCTAGCCAATCTAGAGCTACCACTGGGTCCTCAGTCCCGTTGAACGGGGTATTGCAGACTTTCTTGAAATGGCCCAAGTTGAAGGCAGTCACGTCCCTCGGCCTTGGAATTTGAGGCGTCTCCACTTCAAGCACGGGCTGTTCCACCGGAGTCGCTGCTGTTGCGGCGGAATGATTGGCAGCCAAAGTCTGAACAATTTGTTGCAGGGCATCGACCTGCTTCTGTTGGACTGAGAATCGGGTCTCTAGATTACTCTCGAGCCTGGCTTGGCGAGCATCGTCTCGTTGTCGTTGCGATTCTAACATTTGCATTACCCGCTCAAGCGGGTCGACTTGAGACATGCCTCTTTGGCTTCGAGAGCTTCCCGAATTGCCTGAACTGCTCTCTTGTGTTTCGATCGGTGGTTGCGCTGCAGATTGCGCTGGATACATTCCTTCAAAAGAAGGTAAATTACATTAGGATCATAATGTATTATGGACTTATTGCATGAACGTATCTCATTTTGGCCTAGCGAGTTCAAGAGTTCGCACAGAAATTTGATCGTTAAAGGAACTTTTCCAGCACGAAGTCTAAGGAACTTTGAATCTGTGCTCTGATACCACTATGTCACGCCCCGAGGCGTCCCCCGAGTCGTGACCGCCGTGCGGGCCTGGAGTTGCGCCCGCACAAGGCTTTAATGATTTGCATAGCAAGCACATACTCAGAGTACGCAGATAAATTGAAACACAGATTTGAAACATAGAAAAGTTCTCTTTATTGATAATGAACATCTATTACAAACTCTTGAACGAGTTAGCTAATATGCCGAACGGCTTACAAAGGGTTGACTCAAAATGAGATAGCAGTCCTGTACATTACATCCTTTTATAAACTCAAAATGATAAAGACCTCCATGCTGGAGGATCGCTTTGCCACGAAGCTGCATTTTGTGTATGAAGAGTTGCAGGCTCCTGACTCCAAAATGCTTCGGGGGCGCGGTGAAGATGCGCCAACAGTTGGACTGGATCGGGTAGACGACTTCGGCTCCTCGTTCGGTTCGCCTTGGTGCGGAGAACCTGTTTCAACGAGGGTCAGCATATCGAAACATGCTGGTGAAGGCGAGCTAGCCTGACTATACCAATCAACACGTTGTTTAGTGAAGCATGCATATTTGGTTGGTTTCTATCTTGCCTTAGTTCATTTACAGTTAAGCAGCATATTGAATTTACTGAAATGAACGTGCCACCGTTCGGTGGATTTTACCTGACCGTCTGAATTACCTGCACAATACTTACCATGCCTTCCCTGCCACGGAGACACAAGTTAGTATGCAACAGGTTTAAATATACAGGGTGGAAATAGTCATGGACAAGGATAGGATGCAACGATAAACACACGAGGCGTTGCAAGCCGTCCAGTCCGCACACGATGACTATGCCACAGGTGATCACTGGCTTGGTAGCCATTTTGGACTAGTCATGGACTAGGATAGGATGCAACGAGAGCTCATAATGGGTACACGATAAACACACGATGCGTTGCAAGCTATCCAGTTCGCACACGATGACTACACACGAAGTTCCGCCCGGATCGGATCGGTGCCAGTGCCCCAGCGACCGTCCGCAGAACTTATACCCTTGTGCACAAGTTGTCGATGATCGAACACACGATGTTTAGTTAAGTTATCCATTCACGCAGTAGAGGCAACACGAGGAATGCATAGATATAATGCATTGATAGCACAATTATAGAAGAAGATATATTCTAACTAAAATTGATGCATATGATGAATATCCCGAACAAACAAGCATGCAAGTAAGTAACCGTTCACGAGTTTGATTGAGAAGCAGTGATAACCAAGTCTATTTTCTTTTATCTTGGTTTCTTTTATTATTAGTTGGTATCGTTAGATCGGGGCAAGGAGTGAAGCTGGAAGCAGAGCTAGCTAATCGGGTTGGTAGCCACTCACTTAGATTTGGAAAGAAGAAGGAAAGAGGCGCTTCACGACTCCGTTCGCAAGCCGCCTACTGCTCGTTCACCTGCACACGAACAGCTCGATTAATACTTCTTCCTCTCTTTCCATTCTCGGAATAGAAGTGCAAGTCTATGAACGAAAACAATGAAAACCATCGAAACCGTTCAAGGAAAACAAGCAAATTCCAAAACCAACTCAAAGCACGAAGGCAACAAGCGACATCGAAAATCGAGGCAATAAAAGATAGCAGCGGAGAGGTCCCTCCTGACTCTGCCGCTAAGCCGATCCCAGGGGCGCAGTCCACTGAATATGGGAATCGATTCCGAAGAAACAAATCCATAATGAGGACGAGTTCTTAATTCAATCTATCCCGATCGAACGATACCGTCTTGTGTTTCTTAGCCGCGCTCTCCGCATCGGGAGAACGGGGCGCTACAGACTGGAGGTCAGAGTCTAGATCTGGCTTGGTTAAATACTTGCCATCAAGTTTTCAATTAAGCCATAAGCCTCATAACTTATTCAGATTTCAAAGGAGTTATTAGAATCAACCTGGACATTCCAAAGTTCAATTGTGAACTAAATATAGGCCAGCGCCCATCAGACCAGAACTTAAACTTGGACTGACCCAATGACCTAGTCAATCCATCAAACTTAGGCTAAATTATGTTAATATAGCCTTTAGTAGTTGAATTAGTACCAATTAGTACTAATTGATCATTATGTTGGTGGTAACTTACTTGATTAGTTAGTTAATTTATAAGTGGTTAGTAATTAGACTAATAGGTTAACTAGGATTAGAAATTAGATTAATATTAATTGAAGGAATCTAATATATTATACCTTGTCCTTTTTAAGAGCATTTTTGTCACCTCATCTATTCCAAGTACCATGGCAAGTTCATGTTATCTTCCTTTTCTATGTGATATTTCATGCATTTATATTATTTTGCACATTTTTACGTATCATATTGTGTCTTGTCATGTCGGAAGGGGGAACACTAGGTGGTATGTAGTTTTCTTAGCCTTGGACAACTACATGACTGCTAGCACTTTCGCGAGACGTGCCTTAAGTCCATTTATGTGCTGTAGAAGCATAAAAAATACGCTGGATAGCCATACGCAGCATGTTGATGCAGGACAGCGTAAACAGAGGACCTCAGAGCCATCAAACGTGCAACAGAGCTTTTCCGCTGAGCACAGCGTAAAAATATAGGCTCAAGGACCATTCACGTAACGTAGTATGTCCAGGCTGCTTTGGCGTAAGCAGGGCGCTTCATCGCCTATATGGCGTAAAACTCATCCGCTTTCAATGCAGCATTGAAGTGTACGAGGAACACTTTGTATTCTTCGAAATAAACCTGTTCGGGTATAATGATGGCATGGCATTGCAACCCAGCCTGTCATTTACTTCCATTTTCTTTGCGTAAACCACTTTTACACATACAAAGGAATACACCGCCTTGTTTTACACAGGCCGATGAGAGCTGTTTACGCTCCGCGGAAGATAAACAGCCTGCCACGTCAAAAGCTGCACAGAGCGGTGACAGTTTCTCGAGTCACGTCTCTGCATTTGAAGCACCGAAAACTGACAGATGCCTGAGGCACGTCTCTGTACTTGAGGCACAGAAGGGTGACAGGCCTTCAAAACACGCCTCCTCATTTAATGAGCGGGATAAAGGCACAGAATGATGGCAAGTCTTAAAGACAAGCCTCTGTATTTAATGCGCAGGATGGGGGCAGATCTCTGCATTTAATGCAAGAAATTTGATTATATCTCCAAGAGCCGTAATTTCGGCTAAAACGTCCACATCCTCGGCTTCTACGCCCACCCGGCTTCTATGCCCACCCGGCCTCTATGACCACTCGGCTTCTATGCCCACTCGACTTCTATGCCCACACGGCTTCTATACCCACTCGGCTTCTACGCCTCCTCGGCTTCTACGCCCACTCGGCTTCTATGCCTACTTGGCTTTTATGCCATGGTGACAGTCATTTGGCTTCTACGTCAACCTCTTCTACACAAGGGATAACTACCTACGTGGCTTCTACGCCATGATCTTCGTAGCAGATATACGCGTTCTGTCCCTTAGTTGGATGCGCGTCACTTGCTCACTCAAAAGTTTATTTATACGCAGGCATTGGTTATTTTAAACCGTCGTGTAAAAGGGTGCTGTACTTTCCACTACTCGGTTTCTACGCCGACTGTGTGGTCACTGTCACTAAAACTCTATAAATAGAGACCTCTATCAACGAGGAACAAGGTCGACAAATTGAGGGTCAAAAATTTGGAGAAAAGAGGTCGGAAATTGATCGAGAAATCCAGTATCAGATCCAACGGTCGCAAAGATCGAAGGTCAAACGGTCAAGAGAGAGAGTAGAATCCAGAGCTCACGCAAAGAGAAGGGATCGACGACTTTGGCATCGAGCATCCACCCACTTTAGCAACCTTCGAAGCTGCTTCCTGTCTTCCAAGGCACTTCTTCAACATCGTGTGGTCCAAGGGCTAAAGTGATCGACTGCAGATCAGACACCTATAGCAATATTTATCCAGATTAAATAAATTGTACTTAGACATCCTCGTATAGGATCAAATTTGTACAATCTTGTTTGTAAACATAAAAGAAGGGCGGGTCTTCGTATAAGACCTCATTTTTCGCATATCAAATCTTTTCTCGTTTATCATCCTAAACAAGATGGCGACTCTGCTGGGGAAATCTTTCTCTTCTGATGAGGAAGCTATTGCTCAACACGATGCGGTAACCGTGGGTTCCGTAAAGAAGACACTAGTCGTCCAGTTCGACCAGTCTGCCTATGAAGACATCCTTCGAGCCGGGGGTAGTTCTCACTCCCTCTCCGTCCAAAGCAACAGGAAGCTGCGCAAGATCTGGATGCCCAAGACAATCTCTACCATTCCTGCGGACTCTCTGATCTCTCCGATCTCTCCGACCAATGAGGTTGTAGCATTGCTCCCTCCGTGCCTTGCGCGTAAAATTCAGTCACCTGTCTCTGGTAGGACCGACAAAACTTCTGGCAAAGCCTCAGCGCTAACCCAGAGTATAATCCGCGCCTTGCGCGTAAAATTCAGTCGCCTGTCTCTGGCAGGACCGACAAAACTTCTGGCAAAGCCTCAGCGCTAACCCAGAAGTATACTCCGTGCTAACCCAGAAGTATAGTCCGTGCTCTGCACGTAAATTTCAGTCTCCCATCCCTGGCGGAATAGACGAAACTTCTGATAATGCCTCAGCGCTAGTCCGAGAGCCTAAACCGCGCTCTGCGCGTAAATTTCAGTCTTCCGTCCCTGGCGGAATAGACAAAATTTCTGATGTTGCCTCAGCGCCAAATCAGGAATCACTAACGCGCTTCGCACGTAAAAATGCAGCTGTCTTTCGTGGAAAAGCAGATGATCCCAGCAATCTACGCAAGGGAAAGCAAGCGGCGGACTACTCAACTTCTCGACCTTTACGTAAGCAAAAGAACAAGCCATCATCTTCTTCTACTGACCTGCGCAATTATCTGATCCAGAAGCGCAAGGGGAGGGGATCTTCCAGCATGTCTATTACGTCTCCTAGCGAGCACTATTGTAATAGTCATAGGATTGTAATTAATTGTTGCTGTTCTGAAATAAAACGGTCAGTTTTCGACCGGTTGAGCTACTCTCTATCTTTCCAGGAAGAAGAGCCCACGCATGCATCTGTGAACATGGCTTCACACGTACCTAGAGGAGGGTCAGGCTCAAGACGTCATCCCTCTAGAACTCCGAGCCGAAGGAGATTCAACATGCTCCTTAGGAACACCAAAGCTGGGGTGTTCCAAAACACCCGTTCAAGATCGCAGCAACCGGCTTCGTACTCTTCTGATTCCGACGCTGGGGGTCGCCAGTCTCCCGAATCAGATGCCGAAAGTATAGAGTCAACTTCTACAGAGACCTATACTAATCTTTCAATGACACACAGGGAGATGGGAGTTTATGCCATTGGAGATGACCACGAGGAAGCTTCCCCATCCGGGAACACTGAGCAGCGCATTACTACACTGGAGACATCTCTGAAAGAAATGCAATCCATGATGGAAAACATGCACCAGATGATGCTAACTCAACACACAGCAGCCATGGCTCAAGCAGCGGCTCCTCCAACTCATATACGCGTGGGGGTGGACTTACCACCATCCAACACGATCCAAGAGCCTGCTCTAGATCAAGAGTCAGCAGTTCCTCCGCTTCCTCACTTGGAGAACGTATTACCTCCCGCCGGGGTCGCGATGCAATCAACTCCTCATCACTCCGTGGTCCCGCCACCGGCTGAAGATCCGATGCAGGCAGTACGGGAGTTGAAAGCCCAATTTGATGCCCTGAAGCACAAAGACCAACTCAAGAAATTGGGAATCAACCAACCTTGCCCAGCTATCTGGGAAGAGGTCCCTTTCCCTCCTAGATACAAACCACAGACTATGGCTTTGTTCGAGAGAAAAACATTACCAAGTCAATACATGAACTATTTCAGCATGATGACAGTGTTGTTACAAGGGAACGACGCCCTCCTCACTCGGGTGTTCAAGGGCTGTCTCTCGGGAGTAGCTTACCAGTGGTACCGCAGCCTGGCGGACAACTGCATTACTTCCTTTGAAGACTTTAAGACGTTATTGTTCACGCGATTCTACGAGGGAGGGATGGATATGTCTATGTCCTCTCTCATCGAAGTCAGACAGAAGGAGAAGGAGAATGTTCGTACTTTCATCGAACGTTTTTGTCAAGCCACTCTACAAATGCCTCCAGGGGTTCCGGACTCGGCATTAGTGGACATCTGCAGGAAGAACCTTCTCCCCGTGATCTCTGTGTTCATGGGACCATATCAGTTCCGTGATTGGCCCTCGTTCATCATCTTAGCGGTAGCCGCGGAGGACAATAGTCAGAAGGCGCGCGATAATGGCATCATGATCTCGGCCTCCGATAAAGGCAAGAGGTCATCCTCCAACATCGACCATCCTCGTGGTACCAAGGGTAAAGAAGCTCTGGCGATCAACACGTCCAGGCAAAAGACGGTGGCTACCACGCAGACGAAACCTGGGACTTCCAGGCCCATCGAAGTGTACTCTTTCGACGACGACGATATTCCGAGCATATTCGAATGTCTCGTCAAAAGCGGCAAGATTACCCTTCCTGAGGTGAGACGGCCCAATGAGGCCAGCAGTACCAACAATCCCAAGTACTACATCTTCCATAGGTATATACACCACCCCACAAAGGCGTGCTATATACTGAAAAGGAAGATCCAGGAGCTGATCGATGCCAAGGCCATCACCCTGCGCAACAGCGAGAAGACGGTCACTGCCAACATGATCTCCCTGCAATTTGGCAATCTGCCTCCCCAAGAGATCCCGGACGGTGTTACGCCTATTTCCCGGACGACGATGAACATCGTTAATCTCCCTCCAGCTAGAGGTCAAAATCATGACCTGCTACCACTAACTACCCAGCGAGGTGAGACTATGTGGGTTCATCCAGATCTGGTGCCAGAGATTAAGAAAGAGACTCAAGCTGCTAAGGCTAAGTCTAAAAAGAACTCAAAGCACAAACCGTGTCACATGATTACGGTACACTCGGCATCATAAGACGAGGTCTTGGCTACTGGAACCGGCTCAGGGAAAGCCTACCTCCAGGACTACGGAGCCAGCCAAGAAGATGCAGCGGCAGACGCTTCAGCTGCCAAGCCTTCAGAACCAGAATCCGTCGTACTAGAGGCCGGTCCTTCAAGACCAACTACGGCGAACAAAGGGAAGCAAAAAGAAGTGCGCTTTGATAAACCTGTGAAAAACATTCAAAATAAAGGTTTAGAGAAGCCATACAACTTCGACATCCTGACCCAACTGGATAATACACCAGCCAGGTTGTCCATCTTCGAGCTACTCAGGCTCTCTCAAGACACTCGTCTAGCCCTGAGCGAAGCACTGATGCAGGTGGAGGCATACTTGACCCAGCTCAAGTCCCCTGACGAAGAACCCGTGGCGTGTCCTCAATGCCACAGTGTGATGGAGGTGATCCCAAACATCACTTTCACTCAAGATGATATGATGTTAAAACACAACAGGCATGACAGACCTCTCTATTACACCGGGTACATCGGTTCCATGGAGGTCGACCGGATTCACATAGATTCGGGATCATCAATCAGCATCATTCCTCATAGTCTGCTCAGACCGCTGAGGATTCCTACCAGCGAATTGACTTACACCACCACTACGATCGTGGGTTTCAACGCCAGAAGAAGTAAGCCGTTGGGAAAGATTCGCCTGAGGATCCAGATCGGTGGCTACATGCTACGTCATCGATTCAGAGGTGTCCTACAACATTTTGCTGGGTAGACCTTGGATCCACGACCACAATATCGTTCCTTCAACTCTACACCAATGCTTCAAATATGAACAGACTATGCAAAAGGATTCTTCCGACGACGATGTCGGTGAAATGCAGGTTCACAGATACAGCTCGCAAGCTCTGAAGATCATACAAAATATGGGTTATAACTTGAAGCTGGAACCGGGTCTCAACTACGGAAAAGGCAGACGAATGCCGCTGCACGGCGATCCCTACTATCAACGAACTCGTTTCGGGTTAGGGTATACCACCTCCCTCGCAACTCCTGAGTCAAACGAGAATATCTTTTCCTCTTCTCAAAACGGCTCAGCGCCCTCCGACCCATCTCATACTCTCGAGCGAACATTATCAGTAAATATAGTAGTGACGGATTCCTTCGAATCAGACGAACAATAATACGAACTGTTTGAGAATGACGCTTGGGCTCAGCAAATGGATACACAATGGGAGTTCCGCTTCGAGCAGAGGGAACCTCCCACTGAATACAAAGTTATCCAGATTGACGTTGGGGATGAACTTTCGCCAAAGCCGATATTTATCAGTAACAATCTTTCCGAAGCAGAAAGGGAAGTTATCCAGCTGATAAAAGAATATATCGACGTCTTTGCGTGGAATTATGAGGACATGTCAGGCCTTGATCCAAAGGTAGCTACTCAGGCCTTGATCCAAAGGTAGCTACTCATAAGCTCAATATATTGTCCGATTCAAAGCCTGTGAAGCAGCACCAATGCCGGTTCCGCCGATATGATGGACGCCATTGAAGCTGAAGTCAAGAAGTTGATAACCTGCGGCTTCATCCGTGAGGAACAAGATCTGAACGCAGCCTGCCCCAAGGATGAGTTTCATCTTCCTATCACAGACGTCATGATTGACAATACATGCGGTTTTGAACGTATGTCTTTCATGGACGGATTTTCGGGATACAATCAAATCAAGATGCATCCTGAAGACGAGAAGCACACTACCTTCCGGACACCACTGGGGTATATTGCTATACGGTCATGCCCTTCGGATTGAAGAATGCCGGGACTACGTACCAACGGGCTATGAGTAACATATTCCATGAGCATTTATGCAAGACCGTGGAGTGTTACGTGGACGATGTAGCTGTCAAAAGCCGCCTCAAGGATATTCACATCCAAGACTTGAAGACAGTATTTGACTTGATGCGCCTGTAGAAGCATGAAAAATACGCTGGATAGCTATACGCAGCATGTTCGTGCAGGGCAGCATAAACAGATGACCTCAGAGCCATCAAAATGCAACAGAGCTTTTCCGCTGAGCACAGCGTAAAATATAAGCTCAAGGACCATCCGCATAGTACAATGTGTCCAGGCTGCTTCAGCGTAAAAGAGGTGCTACATCGCCTTCATGGCGTAAAACTCATCCGCTTTCAATACAGCATTGAAGTGTACGAAGAACGCTTCGTGTTCTTCGAAATGAACCTATCAGAACATGCAATGAACCTGACGTCTGGACTCCTGACAAAGTATTGCACGACTACCCAGGCGACGGGTATAATGATGGCGCGCCACTGCAACCCAGGCTGTCATTTACTGCCATTTTCTTTGCGTAAACCACTTTTACACATACGAAGGAATACGCTGTCTAGTTTTACACAGGCGGATGTGAGCTGTTTACGCTCCGCAGAAGACAAACAGTCTGTCACGTCAAAAGCTGCATTTCGTACAGGGCTCGAGGCACGTCTCTGCATTTAATGCACAGAGCGGGGACAGTTTATCAAGGCACGTCTCTGCATTTAAAGCGCCGAATACTGACAGATGCCCAAGGCACGTCTCTGCACTTGAGGCACAGAAGGGCGGCAGACCTTCAAACCACGCCTCCTCATTTAATGAGCAGGATAATGGCGGATCTCCGCATTTAATGCAGGAGATTTGATTAAATGTCACCGAACCGTCGTTTAGTGGCATCCTTTTTGCGTAAACTACTCTTGCGCATATAAGGGAATACGCTGTCCAGTTTTACACAGGCAGACGAGCTTCTTACGCTCCGTAGAAGGCAAACAGACCGCCACATCAGCAGTCACTCTTCGTACAGGATTCGAGGCACGTATCTGCATTTAATGAGCAGAATGATGGCAAATCTTAAAAGCCCCTACATTTAATGCGCAGGATGGGGGCAGATCATCTCTGCATTTAATGCAAAAGATTTGATTATATCTCCAAGAGCCGTAATTTCGGCTAAAACGTCCACATCATCTCGACTTCTATGCCCCCTCGGCTTCTATGCCTCCTCGGCCTCTATGACCACTCGGCTTCTACGCCTCCTCGGCCTCTATGACCACTCGGCTTCTACGCCTCCTCGGCCTCTACGCCTACTCGGCTTCTACGCCTACTCGGCTTCTATGCCTACTTGGCTTCTACGCCATGGTGACAGTCATTTGGCTTCTACGCCAACCTCTTCTACACAAGGGATAACTACCTACGTGGCTTCTACGTCGTGATCTTCGCAGCAGATATACGCGTTTTGTCCCTTAGTTGGATGCGCGTTACATGCTCACTCAAAAGGTCATTTATACGCAGGCATTGGTTATTTTAAACCGTCATGTAAAAGGGTGTTGTACTTTTCACTACTCGGTTTCTACGCCGACTGTGTGGTCACTGTCACTAAAAACTCTATAAATAGAGACCTCTATCAACGAGGAACAAGGTGGACAAAATTGGAGGTCGAAGGGTCGAAGAAATTAGGTCTGAAAATGGATCAAGAAATCCAGTATCAGATCCAAGGTCTAAGAAATCGGTCGAGAGAGAGAGAGAGGAGAATCCAGAGCTCAGGCAAAGAGAAGGGATCGACGACTTTGGTATCGGGCATCCATCCTCTTTAGCAACCTTCGAAGCTGCTACCTGTCTACCACGGCACTTCTTCAACATCGTGTGGTCCAAGGGCTAAAGTGTTCGACTGCAGATCAGACACCTATAGCAATATTTATCTAGATTAAATAAATTGTACTTAGACATCCTCGTATAGGATCAAATTTGTACAATCTTGTTTGTAAACATAAAAGAAGGACGGGTCTTCGCACAAGACCTTATTTTTCGTATTTATCAAATCTTTTCTTGTTTATTATCCTAAACAAGATGGCGAGTCTCCTGGGGACATCTTTCTCTTCTGATAAGGAAGCTATTGCTCAACACGATGCGGTATCCGTAGGATCCGTGAAGAAGACACTGGTCGTCCAGTTCGACCAGTCTGCCTATGAAGACATGCTTCGAGCAGGGGGTAGCTCTCACTCCCTCTCCATCCAAAGCAACAGAAAGCTGCGCAAGGTCTGGATGTCCAAGACATCCTCTACCATTCCTGTGGACTCTCCGATCTCTCCGATCTCTCCGACCAATGAGGTTTTAGCTTTGCTCCCTCCGCGCCTTGCGCGTAAAATTCAGTCGCCTGTCTCTGGCAGGGCCGACAAAACTTCTGGCGATGCCTCAGCGCTAACCCAGAAGTATAATCCGCGCCTTGCTCGTAAAATTCAGTCGCCTGTCTCTGGCAGGGCCGACAAAACTTCTGGCAATGTCTCAGCGCTAACCCAGAAGTATAATCCGCGCTCTGCACGTAAATTTCAGTCTCCCGTCCCTGATGGAACAGGCGAAACTTCTGACAAGGCCTCAGCGCTAGTCCAGAAGCATACTCCGCGTTCTGCGCATAAATTTCAGTCTCCCGTCCCTGGCGGAATAGACAAAATTTCTGATGATGCCTCAGCGCCATATCAGGAATCACAAACGCGCTCCGAGCATAAAAATGCATCTGTCTTCCGCGGAAAAGCAGATAATCCCTACAATCTACGCGAGGGAAAGCATGCGGCGGACTACTCAACTTTTCGGCCTTTACGTCAGCAAGGGAACAGTATGCCTGCCCTCCGGATTAAGTGAGACGCTGATGGCCGACTGAGGACATCCTCAGCTTTACGCCAACCAGAGAAGAGCTACAAATTATGCCATAAGAAGCCACTCAGCGTAAAGAAGGCTCAATTTGCGGAAAGATACCCTCCTCGGGGATTATCCGCCACCCAGATGGCCAACCTGTTGTATACAGGTGGCACGGGGAAAACTGTGGTTCCCAACATCCGCATGCCCACTGATGTGAATAGAAGGAACAAGTCTTCTTCTTCTGCAACTCCTCCTGACCTGCGCAATTATCTGATCCAGAAACACGAAGACGAGGGTCATAAACAGGCTTCATTTTCCCTAACGGTCAAACGCGGGGAGATCTTGTGGGAGGATGCTTCAACATCTAATATCGTCATGACAGGTGGACCACGTGAAGATTACATCTTTATTATTCCTCCAACTCGCTCCGACCAACATCCAATAGTCTTCGGTCGCATGCGAAGCAGCCCGATCATGCAGGAAGAATTTCGCAAGTCTGAAACTGACAAAATACAAATCCACAGATATAGCCCGCAAGCGTTAAAAATTATACAAAGCATGGGTTATGATTTGAAGCTGAAACCAGGCCTCAACAATAGAAAGGGCAGACGAACACCGTTGCGTGGTAATTCTTACCGTCAATAAGCTCGTTTTGGGTTGGGGTATACTGCATCTCTTGCGAAACTCAAATCTTCAAGGTCTAGTCCTGTACAACCAGAGGCAGCTCCTTTTAAATCAGCTTCTGTGGACAGATGCCACGGCATGTCTGGGGGTAGCCTACCTCGACAAAATAGGGCGGCGCCCAAAGCTGGGGGTAGAATTCTCTCAAGATCCGAAGATGATGCAACGACGGCGATCTTCCCGCAAGACCGTAAAATTCAGGCATCAGGAGCCCGAAAACCAAAAGGGACTTTCTCCTTCAATGAAGACGACATCATTGAAATCTTTGATATGTTAATGAAAGAGCGCAAGCTTCAGCTACCCAACATCAGACATCCTGAGAGGGCCGGCAAAGTTGATGACCTGGATTATTGTCTCTTTCATCGGTACACTCATCACCCCACGAGGGCGTGCTATGTGCTAAAAAAAAAATTCAGGAGTTGATCGAGGCCAAGGTCATTACTTTGCATCTGAAAACAAGGGGACGGTCCTTACCAATTGGATTTTCATTCTTTTTTATGTGACAATTTGCTCTCTTCAAGAATATACCTGAGAAAGAATCCCTAAAAGTTTCTCCGATGGATTCTCAAAAAAAACACTCCACAGTGAATTGTCCAGACATAAGTTTATGTTCATCATCCAAGCATTTCATTTCTTAAACCAGAAGTTTGTTATGTTCATATTACCTCTGAACAAACCTTCTTGGTTTTGGCTACCGATTATTATGTTCATATTACCTCTAATATCGGTTGTCATCTCAACCTAACGCCCGTACTTAACTCTAAGTACGCCAGTGGTGTTAGGTCCACAAAGACTGTCATGTCCATATTACCTCTGGCAGGGCTTGTCCCGAACCTATTATTTGTACTCTCGTGCGCAACGAATAATAGGTCTACCAAAGAACCCGTGGCGTGTCCTCAATGACACAGTGTGATGGAGGTGATCCCAAACATCACTTTCACTTAAAAAGACATGTTGTTAAAACATAACGGGCATGACAGACCCCTCTATTACACCGGATACATCGGTTCCATAGAGGTCGACTGGATACACATAGATCCGGGATCGTCAATCAGCATCATTCCTCATAGTCTGCTCAGACCGCTGAGGATTCCTACCAGCGAATTGGCTTACACCACCACTACGATCGTGGGTTTCAACGCCGGAAGAAGTAAGCCGTTGGGAAAAATTTGCCTGAGGATCCAGATTGGCAACCTTAGATCTATGGCTACATGTTACATCATCGATTCAGAGGTGTCCTACAATATTTTGCTGGGTAGACCTTGGATCCACGACCACAGCATCGTTCCTTCAACTCTACACCAATGCTTCAAATATGTAGACGTCCGAGGAACAGTGCAAACGGAGATTGCTGACCTGAACCCGTTCAAAGGAGTAGAATCCTACTACTCAGATGCCGTGTTGTACTCTCAAGACTGCACGGAAGAGGTGTCAGCCGAAGAAGAGAAGGAATCCCACCGGGAGGCAAAGCAACCCTCTGCCAAGCAACCTCTGTCAATCAAGGTGAAAGGACGGACTACTCGTCCAAAAGCCATAGAGCCTAAGGCGATCCACCTGAACGAGACCAGATCAGGAAAAGGGGGTGATCCTCTAGTAATCACTTTGAACCAGAAGCCTCCATCCTTGGTCATCAACCTCCGGCGCAGCGAACAGCCGAGTGATGTAAATGCAACCGGGAACGGAGTTTCAGATGATAATAAACATCCTCTTTTCCAGTATATTGACACCCAAATTCCAAATCAGGAATCCTCCCTCTACGACGATATAGAACCTATAGCACAAAAATTCTTGGAAGCTATAGATTCCTATCATCCGTATATATGGGAAGTGGCGTCATCATCCAATGTCACCACGACATACGGACCGCATGAGGATTCTATCTTCATTGTCCCGCCTACTTGCCTACTTATAACAGTCAGCATTCAATAGTCTTCGGCCGCATGCGCAATGAACCGACGGTGCAAGAGGATTCTCCCGACGACGATGTCGGTAAAATACAGGTTCACAGATACAGCCCTTCTCCCGACGACGATGCCGGTAAAATACAGGTTCACAGATACAGCCCGCAAGCTCTGAAAGATCATGCAAAATATGGGTTATAACTTAAAGCTGGAACCGGGTCTCAACTACGGGAAAGGCCGACGAATGCCGCTGCACGGCGATCCCTACTATCAACGAACTCGTTTCGGGTTAGGGTATAGCACCTCCCGGGCAACTTCTGAGTCAAACGAGGATATCTTTTCCTCCTTTCAAAACGGCTCAGCGCCCTCCGACTCATCTCATACTCTCGAGCGAACATTATCAGCAAATATGGTAGTGACAGATTCCTTCGAATCAGACGAACAAGAATACGAACTGTTTGAGAATGACGCTTGGGCTCAGCAAATGGATACACAATGAAAGTTCCGCTTCGAGCAGAGAGAACCTCACATTGAAGACAAAGTTATCCAGATTGACGTTGGGGATAAACTTTCGCCAAAGCCGATATTTATCAGTAACAATCTTTCCAAAGCAGAAAGGGAAGAAGTTATCCAGCTGATAAAAGAATATATCGACGCTTTGCGTGGAATTATGAGGACATGTCAGGCCTTGATCCAAAGGTAGCTACTCATAGGCTCAACATATTGCCCGATTAGAAGCCTGTGAAGCAACACCAACGCCGGTTCCACCCGGATATGATGGACGCCATTGAAGCTGAAGTCAAGAAGTTGATAGCCTGCGGCTTCATCCGAGAAGAACAACATCCCGACTGGGTCGCCAATGTTGTCCCGGTCATGAAAAAAAATAAGAAAATACGAGTCTGTATCGATTTCCAAGATCTGAACGCAGCCTGTCCCAAGGATGAGTTTTCTCTTCCCATCACAGACGTCATGATTGACAATACTAGCGATTTTGAACGTATGTCTTTCATGGACGGATTTTTAGGATACAATCAAATCAAGATGCATCCTGAAGACGAGAAGCACACTACCTTCCGGACACCACTGGGGGTATATTGCTATACGGTCATGTCCTTCGGATTAAAGAATGTCGTGGCTACGTACCAACGGGCTATGAGTAATATATTCCATGAGCATTTACGCAAGACAGTGGAGTGTTACGTGGATGACGTAGCTGTCAAAAGCTGCCTCAAGGATCATCACATCCAAGACTTGAAGACAATATTTGAATTGATGCTCCAACATCAACTCAAGATGAATCCTACAAAGTCCTTTCTGGGTGTATCTAGTGGCAAATTTCCAGGATTTGTCATTACCGCAAAAGACATTCAAGTGGACCCTGATAAAGTCAAGGCCATCTTAGAAATGCGACCGTCCCGCAATCTGAGGGAACTCAGCGGATTTCAAGGTCGTCTGGCTTATATCCGGAGATTCATATCCAACCTCTCGGGGAAGTGTCAGCCATTTTCTCGTCTCATGAAGAAAGGTGGCCTGTCAGCAAGCGTTCGGTGTTCCGCCAGTTCTGGTGCCTCCTGTCATGGGAAGACCATTCGTGTTGTATGTTCGAGCGATGGATCATTCTCTGGGAGATCTTCTCGCACAAAAGAACGAGATGGGTCACGAGCAGGCTATCTACAACCTCAGCAGGATGATGGTCGGAGCCGAACACCGGTATAATCCAGTGGAGAAAGAATGCTTGGCTCTGATGTTCGCTATTCAGAAAATGCGACACTACGTCACAGGCCAAACTATTCACATCATCTCCAGGATCAATCCTCTTCGGGTACTGATGAACAAGCCAAGTGTTCTTAATTTCCGACTCGCGACTTGGGCAATGTTATTAACACCATATGACATGGTGTACGTCCCTCAGAAATCCATCAAAGGCCAAGCATTGGCTGACTTCCTAGCTGCTCATCCAATCCCGGAGTCCTCTAAGCTGTACGAGGATATTTTCGACGAAGTTGCAGAATGTAATTCCGTAATGGAAAGTGATGCATGGCAACTATTCTTCGACGGTGCCTCCAGAACTGGTCCCAGGGAAAACGTGGTTTCAGGAGTAGGAATTGTCCTGGTCACTCCTGATAAGCTCGTCGTCTACCGAGCATATTCTCTTAGCGAGCCCTGTTCCAACAATGTGGCGGAGTACAACGCTCTACTAATCGGCCTCCAAGTCGCTAAAGAATTGGGCGTCGAATCTTTAGAAGCTTTCAGGGATTCTCTGCTGATCGTCAATCAAGTCAGAGGAATATATGAAGTCCGGAATCCAGACCTCATCCCCTATCACCGAGCAACGGTCGAGATAGCCATGACATTCAAAGGGTTCTTCCTGGAGCATGTACCTCGATCTTGGAATCTGGAAGCTGATGCCCTAGCCAGTCTAGCTGCAGATTTAGCTACCCCTATAAGAAGGCATAATTCGGTAATCCTTCTTAACAGAGACTTATTCTGTGTGAAAAACTTTCACATAGAATGCAGCTACGCTGTGGACACAGATCCTCCCAGGAGAGACTGGAGAAGTCCCTTCATAGATTTCGTAGCATACGGAATCTTGCTAGAGGATCCTAAAGAAGCGGTATCCGTCAAAAGACGATCATTACGCTTCTATTTCGATGCATCGTCACAATGTCTATATCGTCGGTCTTATGACGGACTATTATTACGATGTCTCTCTGGTGATGAAGCACAGCGGATTATTCGGGAAGTCCACGATGGTGTATGCGGAGCGCATCAACCCGGCCCTAAGCTACATGATCGCATCAGGAGAATGGGCTATTACTGGCCTACTATGATCACAGATGCAATAAAGTATGCAAGACAATGCAGAGCCTGTCAGGTCCATGCAGACTTTATCCATCAACCTCCCGAATATCTACATCCTACGGTTGCGTTCTAGCCTTTTGAAGCATAGGGTATGGATATCATTGGTCCTATTCACCCGTCTTCTTCCAGAGGTCACCAGTTCATACTGGCCATCACAGATTATTTCTCCAAATGGGCGGAAACGATCCCTCTTGCTGAGGTGAAGGCATCTAATGTGATCAGCTTCATCAAGCATTATGTCATTTATCGTTTCGGGATACCCCGGAGGATAATTCATGACAATGGACCTCAGTTCATTAGCCAAGCGTTTCATCGATTTTGCGATAAAAATCGGATACAGAATGTCGCCTCTACGGCAGATAATCCTGCTGCTAATGGTTTGGCGGAAGCTTTCAATAAAACCTTTGTCTCTTCAAACAAAAGGGATTGGAATGAGAAGCTGGAAGAATGTCTCTGGGCATACTGCACAACGGTACGGGCACCGACAGGTTGCACCCCATTCTCATTAGTCTACGGGAGCGAAGCAGTTCTCCCCATCGAGATCCAAATTCCGTCACTCAGGATAGCTGTGGCTAATGAGCTGACTCAAGAAAAGAATGACCTGTTAAGGCTTCAAGAGCTAGAAGGATTAGACGAGAAATGCCTCCAAGCTCAACAGTGCATCGCGCTCTACCAAGCACGCATTTTCAAGGCTTTTAACCAAAAAGTGAAGGAAAGGGTGTTTAAAGTCGGCGAGCTAGTCTTAGCTGTGAGAAGGCCGATGATTCTTATTCACAGAAGTAAGGGCAAATTCTAACTCAAATGGGAAGGCCCTTATGTGATCGAGACGACGTTCTCAAACGGCGCTTACAGGTTAGCCCAGCCTAATGGAGACCTGCTAATGGCTCCTATCAATGGCAAATTCCTGAAAAGGTACTATGCTTAACCTCCTCTGCTCAAGTGGAATATGGCGAAAACCTCATTCTGACAAAACTACTTCCAAAATGAAACTAGTTGAATCGTATTCTATCATGTCCATATAACCTCTGAATAGATGTATCCTGCTAAAACTTACCGAGAGTATATCACGTCCATATTACCTCTGATATCACTTTCACCCAAACCTGTCATTTGCATTCTGAAATGATGGGTCCACAAAGTCAGATGAAAGCCTCTTTATTATTCCCAAAAGGGAGCGAAAGTACATTGAAAAGCAAAAGCAAAAGTATATCATTTTGGGGGAGCGGTCAGGTCGCGAAGCTGCTGCGCCAGTGCGACCATCCTCTCAGTCCTGGAATCCAAGACATCATGGCGAGCCCGCTCCAGTCGTGCCTCGTTATTTCTTATGAGGGACAGTTCGATTCTAGCCCAAAGAAAACCAGCACGCACGACGTCTGCACGCGCCAAGTTCTGTTGTGCTACGCCCAATCGGCTATCCACCACAGCTAGAGCTTCCGACGACTGAGAATCCCACTATTTTGCCTGAGCGAGTTTCGTTTCTAGCCTGAGGACCCTCACTACATTCCCCTCGTGCTTTGTCTGGCACTTCGTTTTAAGAGCAATGGCCTCCTCCAGGACGGCTTTTCCTTCATCCATCTTCCGCTCATGTGTTTGGATGGATTTATTTACGCCTGCCATCTGTTTGGCAAGCCGCGCAGTCATGGAGTCGTATCTAGCCTGGACCAAATCTTCAACATTGTCTTAAGCTAGCTGCAAGTATTCGTTAATGGGTTGCTCCAAACCATTAACTATCTCCTCCAGCGTTTCAGCTAGCCCAGTGTCGTCGAATTCTCGGATCAGCATTATCGCAGACTGGGAGGATCTCTTCAGCGACTTAAAGCTCAAATTCTTCGCCAATACTCTTGATATTAACATTTTTAAGGTGGTGTAGAAGATATCAGTGCACTGTCCGATCAGCACAGCTGGATCCGGTTGGACGCTGGGGGTGGCCTCGATATTGGCGAATCCCCCTCCAAGGACAACCGGAGACGATGTTGCCACGACCATCGCCTCAACAGGTGGTGTGACAAAAGAAGAAGCACCAACACCGGACGAAGTGACCGGCATACTCAAAGGAGGCATGGTCGCAATAACAGGCTCGTCCTCCTCTTGAGATATCGGAACCTCGTCGATAGGCGAGCCGGCACCCGAAGATATCTCCTCTTCAAAGTCAGCCACCTCCGTGTCGCCGCCAGGACCTGACACAGAGCCAAAGGGCGTATCTACACTGCCCTCCCCGAAGAGGTCTTCCCCTGAAAAGAGGACGAAAGGAAGTTAATATCAGCATAATGTTAACTTTCCTAAAAGAAAAGGCGTGAAGACGACATTTACCCATGGCCGACGGTATATATGTCGCATCTGCGGCCTGTACAGCTAAATCATTCCTTAATGATGCTAGGCAAGCTATTATACCTGGAGAAGGGGGTGCTCTAAGGAGCACTGGCGAATGCTCTTCCAGGTCCTCGTCAAATACCGACCGAGGCTCATCTGCTGGAATCTCGCCAGGTGCACTGGCAGACACGGCAGGAGTCTCTCCCGATGTCGATCCGCATAAAGGTATACTCAGCCCCGAAGGCGACCTCGTTCCACTACCTGAAGCAGTAGCAGCGATGGCAGCCTCCAGCAGAGATTCTCCGGCACCACCAGCCGAAACATTAGAGGGTCCCTCTCTAAAAGGCGAGGAACCCCCAATCAAAGAATCATCCCCAACATGGGAAGATGCAACTCACTTCCAGGAGCCTCAATACCAAGAATCTGGAGAGGGCGATTAACCATCTTCTTCTTCCTCTTGCGAGCAGAAGTCTCCTTTGGAGTAGGAGCCCTTCGCTTCCCAGAAATCACCAAAGGGCCTGCAGGCAGAGGTACTTCACCCCTCGATACCGCCACCAAAGGCTCATCTGGATTCACGAACTCCCCACCCTCGTCAGAAGAAACCGAGGGAACTTTGACTCTTCCCCCAGACTTGTAAGAGGGCACCCTAAACTTTCATGCATGTCAAAATTGCGATGTCACGCCCCGAGGCGTCCCCCGAGCCGTGACCGCCGTGCGGGCCTGGAGTTGCGCCCGCACGAGGCTTTTTAATGATTTGCATAGCAAGCACGTATTCAGAGTACGCAGATAAATTGAAACACAGATTTGAAACATAGAAAAGTTCTCTTTATTGATAATGAACATCTATTACAAACTCTTGAACGAGTCAGCTAATATGCCGAACGGCTTACAAAAGGGTTGACTCAAAATGAGATGACAGTCCTGTACATTACATCCTTTTATAAACTCAAAATGTATAGACCTCCAGGCTGGAGGATCGCTTTGCCACGGAGCTGCATTTGTGTATGAAGAGTTGCAGCTTCGGCTTCAAAAGGCTTCAAGGCGCGGTGAAGGTGCGCTAACAGCTGGACTGGATCGGGAAGACGACTTCGGCTCCTCGCTCGGTTCGCCTTAGTGCGGAGAACCTGTTTCAACGAGGGTCAGCATATCGAAACATGCTGGAATGAACGTGCCACCGTTAGGTGGATTTTACCTGACCGTCTGAATTACCTGCACAATACTTACCTTGCCTTCCCTGCCACAGAGACACAAGTTAGTATGCAACAGGTTTAAATATACACGATGATCACTGGCGTGGTGCCATAACGGACATAGTCAAGGACAGGGATAGCATACAACCAGAACACGACAAGCACACGATACGTTGCAAGCTATCCCCTCCAGCACACGATGACTACACACGAGTTCCGCCCGGACCGGAACGGTGCCAGTGCCCCAGCGACCGTCCGCAGAACTTACCCTTGTGCACAAGTTGTCCATGATCGAACAATACGTTACTTAAACAATCAGTTACGCCTACGAGGCAACACGAGCACACGACATATCCATAATTGTTAAGCATTTATGCACTTTCAGGCAACACGAGTATGAAATATGTATTTGCATAAGACAAGCAACATTTTATGATTATTCCAAGCGAACAAGCATGAATTTAAGTATTCGTTCGTGACAAGCATATAACCAAGTCTATTCTCTTTTATCTTGGTTTCTTTTATTATTACTTGGTATCGTTGATCGGGGCAAAGGAATGAAGCTCGGAAGCAGAGCTAGCTAATCGGGTTGGTAGCCACTCACTTAGATTTTGGAAAGAAGAAGGAAAGAGGCACTTCACGACTCCGTTCGCAAGCCGCCTACTGCTTGTTCACCTGCACACGAACAGCTCGATTAATACTTCTTCCTCTCTTTCCATTCTCGGAATAGAAGTGCAAGTCTATGAACGAAAACAATGAAAACCATCGAAACCGTTCAAGGAAAACAAGCAAATCCCCAAAACCAACTCAAAGCACGAAAGCAACAAGCGACATCGAAAACCGAGGCAATAAAAGATAGCAGCGGAGAGGTCCCTCCTGACTCTGCCGCTAAGCCGATCCTTGGGGCGCAGTCCACTGAATATGGGAATCGATTCCGAAGAAACAAATCCATAACGAGGACGAGTTCTTAATTCAATCTATCCCGATCGAACGATACCGTCTTGTGTTTCTTAGCCGCGGTCTCCGCATCGGAAGAACGGGGCGCTACATCCTACCCAACTAATTGGAAGTTTCGTCCCGAAACTTAGGGTAGAACTTACCGTTAGGGATTATTTTGTTCAGGACGACACGGTAAAAATTGCTCCAGTGCAACCCATGAGGAAATATCGCCATCCTCTCGCTCCATCAATGAGTCCACCCCTGGACCGGAAGGTGGTGACGGCGTTGCCCACGTGCAACTGATCATACCCAAACTGCCTGGAAAATCGACTAGGCAGGTAGGGCTCCAAGAAACAATGGTCTTCACTCCTGTACAGTAGATGGGAAGGTCTAATGCAGACCAACCAATTAAAAGTTTCAGGAGAAAGATTGGTCTTCTCCCTGCCTGAATCCTCAAGCCTAATCCCCGATTGATTGCGATGTACGAAGGGGACAGTACAGAAAAGCTTCCAGCAGTGACTGAAGCCCAGCGCCCGTCGACAGTCTAGAACCGTGGTCATGTTCCAGGAAGACTTCTGGTAGTTCAACAAGAAACTAGTCCCCGAAATACTGCCGGAGTCGGGAGACATAACCCAGGGGTTATGAAGAATTAACCATCCCATCAAATACAGGTATGGTAATTCTACCATTGGAAAGCTATCACGCCGAGTTTCATCGACGAGCAGCCCATCAGTCATGGCCCTCAGGCCAGTCTTGCCCCGAACACCAGACGCACTACAGGCCACAGCGTGTTGCGGTGAATGCGGTCCGCAGATGCGAAGCCAGGTACCACCACTCGACGCAGCCATATGGAGAGGAAGCCAGCCAGTTGAGCTTCCCTGGATAGAGGCCTGCGGCAGCGTCTTAAATAACTATAGGCCTTAGTGCCTACAGGATACTGTCTGATCCCTTCGTCGAGGATCAAGTCCGGAGCCCCAGCGTCTACCATGAGATCGTCGACTACCTGAGCATTGAGCGCGCTCAGAGGATTCACAGGCTGATCCTTGTCCTCCAACACCTTCTCCGGCTTAGCAGTCCTGGACCGGTGAAAGAAGAGGTAGGATGTCCATTTGTTGATGTGAGCCAAATCTGAGGGCTCATCATAAAAAGCGGTGCAGGCGAGGTAGTGGCACATCAGCTCCTGATAGACCTCCACTACCCGAGAGTCTGAATCCCCCAACTCCTGGTTCGTAGGGACATAATCTTCATACGGAGTATCCCCCATCGGCAGTCTCGAGATCTCTGCCATCTCATGGAGGACCAATCCCAACTCCCCCAGAAGAGTGGCGAAAGTCCCGGTGAGCGAAATATATCGCTCTATCAGTGCCAAGAACAGGTTGGGGTTAGGAGGTAACCCAACACTGGTAGCACTCACAGCTGCAAACAGACCAATGCTCTCCAACTCGGTCTGAAAATGCTTCAGGGCCCAATCAACTAAGCGAGCCCATCGAAGGTTTGAAGGGGTGATCCACCTACCTCACCGAGGGTTCACCTTAGGGTATACTCCCCCATGTCCCATAAAATCATTGCAGAAAGTCAGTAACTGGATCGGCTGGATCACCAAGCTATCTTCACTCGGGACACTGTCCGGGTACAGTCCCCTGAACACCGTCACATTGCCGGAAGGACGGCTGACAAACGACCCCTGGTCCGCTCCTTTCAGATAAAATATCTTTCCCGACCTGCCGTGAAGATCAGGAGTCAGCATCCACGACATCCTCCTGGGATGTGTGGCATGGAAGAAAGCCGAGATGGGATAGTCTCTCGGCATCTTGAGCAAATACAAAACCAAGCTCCCGGCAGGGAAAATCCAGAGTTACTCTCTTGGGCTTCGTCTTGGACTGCTTGTCAATCATGTCCCCGAAGAGGAAGGCCGGCTTTATGTATTGGTCCCCGTCTATATACGTCAGGGGCTCCCCGTTGATCAAATTCAGCAGCGTTCGCTCGCCCTGAGCCGATATCAGAATCTCCCTTCCTTCAGGATAATGCGGCCCGGAGATATGAAATATCACGTGTGACAGATCCTCCAGATAGTTGGAGTGCAGCATCCCTGCGGCAGAACCCATCACATCGGCTAGTGGAGACACATGCAAGTCAACTGCAAGAGTGCAAGAAAAACACGTCAGTTCCTATAACTAGACGATACAGACCTTGCAGCATACGCCAAAAAAATCAACAGTCTGTGCTCTACGCCAAAACCGTAAAAAACTTGACCATTATGCTGGAATCCATTTCCTAAAGCATAAAATTCAAGGCTGGCAGTATACAGTCTGTGCTTTACGCCAGGCTGATAAAATTGAGGCATTACGCCTGAATGTTAATTCAGAAGCGTAACCCTCAAATTTTACACACCAACTTTCGACAGTCAAAGCTTTTACGCCAGACTGCGAAAATATAGAGTTTTGCGCTGACACATTAGAAATATGGGCATAAAAATATGAAACGTCTCTGTGCATCATCTTCCTCAAAGAGGCTATCAGCACAGAAGACGACCTAGCGCGGTCACGTACAACGTGTGCGAAGGATTTTCAGTCGTTCTTCTTCATCCCAAATGCTCTACCTTTCAGGCCGGGTGCACTGCTCATCGGCGGGATACTTCGCTCAGAATAAAGTTCGCCTTGCCCGACCGAAGACGCTCTCACTTGAGCAGAAGAACGAGAAGAAGAATCAACCTTCTTTCCCTTAGAGGAGGAGGATTGTTTCGAGGCCATTACTGGAAACTTCAAAATCTCGGAGAAGAAACGAAGAAGAACTCGAATAGACGAAGGCTTTCTTTCGCAGAAGACGGATGAAAAAATTTTCTCTCAGAAATTTGGGGTATATATAGAGTTCAGATGGACTCCTCGAATCCTGAACCAAATCTCCTAATTAATAGCCGGTTATGATTGGGTACTACGTCAGCCTATCACTCAGAGAAGGCAGACAGTCAGCAAATTCGAAAAGTTTTCTCGCGAGGAAGATTCGTGGTTTTTACGCTCGGTGGCTTTTTACGTTCGACAGCTACGGATCTACGGTTTTACGTTCACAGACTACAAGCCTATGGTTTTACGTCCGGATGCCTTTGTGCTCGGTAGCTTTTACGCTCGAGAGGCTACAAACCTACGACTTCACGCTCAGCAGCTACAAATCTATGATCTCACGTTCGGTGGCTTTTTACGCTCAGAGGCAACAGATCCATGACTTCACGCTCGGAAGATTTTCTTTTCAGAAGCTACAAATCTACAGTTTTGCACCAAGAAGTTTTATACGCTCGACAGCTACAAATCTACGATTTTACGTTCAATGGCTACAAGTCTATGGTTTTACGCCCGGATGCCTTTGTGCTCGGTAGCTTTTATGCTCGAGAGGCTACAAACCTATGACTTCACGCTCAGGAACTACAAGTCTATGATTTCATGCTCGGTGGCTTTTTACGCTTAGAGGCAACGAACTTATGATTTCACGCTCCACGACTTTCCGCACATTTGAAAGATGCGCAGGCCAGTTGTAGCGCCCCGTTCTCCCGATGCGGAGAGCGCGGCTAAGAAACACAAGACGGTATCGTTCGATCGGGATAGATTGAATTAAGAACTCGTCCTCGTTATGGATTTGTTTCTTCGGAATCGATTCCCATATTCAGTGGACTGCGCTCCAAGGATCGGCTTAGCGGCAGAGTCAAGAGGGACCTCTCCGCTGCTATCTTTTATTGCCTCGGTTTTCGATGTCGCTTGTTGCTTTCGTGCTTTGAGTTGGTTTTGGGATTTGCTTGTTTTCCTTGAACGGTTTCGATGGTTTTCATTGTTTTCGTTCATTGACTTGCACTTCTATTCCGAGAATGGAAAGAGAGGAAGAAGTATTAATCAAGCTGTTCGTTTGCAGGTGAACGAGCAGTAGGCGGCTTGCGAGCGGAGTCGTGAAGCGCCTCTTTCCTTCTTCTTTCCAAAAATCTAAGTGAGTGGCTACCAACCCGATTAGCTAGTCCTGCTTCCAAGCTTCACAGCTAATCAATCTGCACTCTCCTTTGCCCCGATCAAACGATACCAAGTAATAATAAAAGAAACCAAGATAAAAGAGAATAGATTTGGTTAATACTGCTTGTCAATCAACTGTGAACGGTTACTTAACTGCATGCTTGTTCGTTTGGGACATTTATCATATGCATAAATACAAGTTAGAATGTTTGTTCTTCTTTAAATTATGCTATGAAATATACTGAATCAAGAGGCTATGCAACTGAATCATAATACTGCTTGTCCTGAACTGGCATTGCCTCAACTGCATGAACTGTTAGCTAATGAAACAATACCGATTCGATCACGGACAACTTGTGCACAAGGTCACTGGTTCCTGCGGACGGTCGCTGGGGCACTGGCACCGATCCGATCCGGACGGAACTCACTGTAGTCTACTGCATCTGAACATGATGGATTGCAGCCACTACTGAATCTTCGCTGCATTCCATCCTCGTTCAAGACTAAACGGTCCATTATGGCATCCTAGCCAGTGATCCACTGTATATTTAAACCTGTTGCATACTAACTTGTGTCTTCGTTTCAGGGAAGGCATGGTAAGTATTGTGCAGGTAATTCAGACGGTCAGGTAAAAATTCACCTAACGGTGGCACGTTCATTTCAGTAAATTCAATATGCTGCTTACTTGTAAATGAACTAAGGCAAGATAGAAACCCACAAAATATGCATGCTTCACTAAACAACGTGTAGATTGGTATAGTCAGGCTAGCTCGCCTTCACCAGCATGTTTCGATATGCTGACCCTCGTTGAAACAGGTTCTCCGCACCAAGGCGAACCGAGCGAGGAGCCGAAGTCGTCTAACCGATCCAGTCCAGCTGTTGGCGCATCTTCACCGCGCCCTTGAAGCCTTTTGAAGTCCGAAGCTGCAACTCTTCATACACAAATGCAGCTCCGTGGCAAAGCGATCCTCCAGCCTGGAGGTCCTTATCGTTTAGAGTTTATAAAAGGGATGTAATGTACAGGACTGTTATCTCATTTTGAGTCATCTCTTTGTAAGCCGTTCGGCATATTAGCTAACTCGTTCAAGAGTTTGTAATAGATGTTCATTATCAATAAAGAGAACTTTTCTATGTTTCAAATCTGTGTTTCAATTTATCTGCGTACTCTGAGTATGTGCTTGCTATGCAAATCATTAAAGCCTTGTGCGGGCGCAACTCCAGGCCCGCACGGCGGTCACGACTCGGGGGACGCCTCGGGGCGTGACATAGTAGAATTTACCTTCTTTTGAAGGAATGGATCCAGCGCAATCTGCAGCGCAACCACCGATCGAAACACAAGAGAGCAGTTCGGGCAATTCGGGAAGCTCTCGAAGCCAAAGAGGCATGTCTCAAGTCGACCCGCTTGAGCGGGTAATGCAAATGTTAGAATCGCAACGACAACGAGACGATGCTCGCCAAGCCAAGCTCGAGAGTAATCTAGAGACCCGATTCTCAGTCCAACAGAAGCAGGTCGATGCCCTGCAACAAATCGTTCAGACTTTGGCTGCCAACCATTCCGCCGCAACAGCAACGACTCCGGTGGAACAGCCCGTGTTTGAAGTGGTGACGCCTCAAATTCCAAGGCCGAGGGACGTGATTGCCTTCAACTTGGATCATTTCAAGAAAGTCTGCAACACCCCATTTAACGGGACTGAGGACCCAGTGGTAGCTCTAGATTGGCTAGCCGAGATTGAAGATCACTTCACTCTGCTAGAGGTCCCCGAAGATAAGCGCGTCGCCTGCGCGCAACTGCAGCTCTGCCTCAACGCACATGATTGGTGGGACGTGCATCGACGATCTCTCCAATTTGATCACGGAGAGGAGGCGATCTCGTGGACGACCTTTCGTGCCGCGTTCGAAGAGGAGTTTATACCGCCTCCAGTACAATGTCAAATGGAAAATGACTTCGTGCAACTGAGGCAAGGCAGGATGACAGTTAAGGAGTACTCCGCCGAATTCAACCGACTCTCCAAATTCGCTAGGGCCTATTTACCTGATGCAGCGAGTCGAGCTAGAAGGTTTGAAGGTGGTCTACGCCCTGCCATCCATTCGCACGTAGTCAATAATCAGTACGGAACAATGCGTGAAGTCATGAATCACGCCCTATCCCTCGAACCGCAGTATCCTCACGTTTCCACTGGCGCTGTGCATACCTACAATCACAAACGCCAAGGCAACGATAGAGGAAACACCGCTACAAAGCGTCCTAACCACGGCGGTCCACGGAGAGGTAACCCAGGGCAACCGTGTGCATATTGTAAGAAACCAGGGCACACAGTTGAAAAGTGCCGCAAGAAACTTGGGCAATGCCTCATTTGTGGTGATCCAGATCATACCGTTCCTGCCTGCCCACTGAGCCGCCTTAATAATCCCTAACGGTAAGTTCTACCCTAAGTTCCGGGACGAAACTTCCAATTAGTTGGGTAGGATGTAGCGTCCCGTTCTCCCGATGCGGAGAGCGCGGCTAAGAAACACAAGACGGTATCGTTCGATCGGGATAGATTGAATTAAGAACTCGTTCTCGTTATGGATTTGTTTCTTCGGAATCGATTCCCATATTCAGTGGACTGCGCCCCAAGGATCGGCTTAGCGGCAGAGTCAAGAGGGACCTCTCCGCTGCTATCTTTTATTGCCTCGGTTTTCGATGTCGCTTGTTGCTTTCGTGCTTTGAGTTGGTTTTGGGATTTGCTTGTTTTTCTTGAACGGTTTCGATGGTTTTCATTGTTTTCGTTCATTGACTTGCACTTCTATTCCGAGAATGGAAAGAGAGGAAGAAGTATTAATCAAGCTGTTCGTGTGCAGGTGAACGAGCAGTAGGCGGCTTGCGAGCGGAGTCGTGAAGCGCCTCTTTCCTTCTTCTTTCCAAAAATCTAAGTGAGTGGCTACCAACCCGATTAGCTAGTCCTGCTTCCAAGCTTCACAGCTAATCAATCTGCACTCTCCTTTGCCCAGATAAAAGAGAATAGACTTGGTTAATACTGCTTGTCAATCAACTGTGAACGGTTACTTAACTGCATGCTTGTTCGTTTGGGACATTTATCATATGGATAAATACAAGTTAGAATGTTTGTTCTTCTTTAAATTATGCTATGAAATATACTGAATCAAGAGGCTATGCAACTGAATCATAATACTGCTTGTCCTGAACTGGCATTGCCTCAACTGCATGAACTGTTAGCTAATGAAACAATACCGATTCGATCACGGACAACTTGTGCACAAGGTCTCTGGTTCCTGCGGACGGTCGCTGGGGCACTGGCACCGATCCGATCCGGACGGAACTCACTGTAGTCTACTGCATCTGAACGGGATGGATTGCAGCCACTACTGAATCTTCGCTGCATTCCATCCTCGTTCAAGACTAAACGGTCCATTATGGCATCATAGCCAGTGATCCACTGTATATTTAAACCTGTTGCATACTAACTTGTGTCTTCGTTTCAGGGAAGGCATGGTAAGTATTGTGCAGGTAATTCAGACGGTCAGGTAAAAATCCACCTAACGGTGGCACATTCATTTCAGTAAATTCAATATGCTGCTTACTTGTAAATGAACTAAGGCAAGATAGAAACCCACAAAATATGCATGTTTCACTAAACAATGTGTAGATTGGTATAGTCAGGCTAGCTCGCCTTCACCAGCATGTTTCGATATGCTGACCCTCGTTGAAACAGGTTCTCCGCACCAAGGCGAACCGAGCGAGGAGCCGAAGTCGTCTACCCGATCCAGTCCAGCTGTTGGTGCATCTTCACCGCGCCCTTGAAGCCTTTTGAAGTCCGAAGCTGCAACTCTTCATACACAAATGCAGCTCCGTGGCAAAGCGATCCTCCAGCCTGGAGGTCCTTATCGTTTAGAGTTTATAAAAGGGATGTAATGTACAGGACTGCTATCTCATTTTGAGTCTTCTCTTTGTAAGCCGTTCGGCATATTAGCTAACTCGTTCAAGAGTTTGTAATAGATGTTCATTATCAATAAAGAGAACTTTTCTATGTTTCAAATCTGTGTTTCAATTTATCTGCGTACTCTGAGTATGTGCTTGCTATGCAAATCATTAAAGCCTTGTGCGGGCGCAACTCCAGGCCCGCACGGTGGTCACGACTCGGGGGACGCCTCGGGGCGTGACATAGTGGTATCAGAGCACAGATTCAAAGTTCCTTAGACTTCGTGCTGGAAAAGTTCCTTTAACGATCAAATTCCTGTGCGAACTCTTGAACTCGCTAGGCCAAAATGAGATACGTTCATGCAATAAGTCCATAATACATTATGATCCTAATGTAATTTACCTTCTTTTGAAGGAATGGATCCAGCGCAATCTGCAGCGCAACCACCGATCGAAACACAAGAGAGCAGTTCGGACAATTCGGGAAGCTCTCGAAGCCAAAGAGGCATGTCTCAAGTCGACCCGCTTGAGCGGGTAATGCAAATGTTAGAATCGCAACGACAACGAGACGATGCTCGCCAAGCCAAGCTCGAGAGTAATCTAGAGACCCGATTCTCAGTCCAACAGAAGCAGGTCGATGCCCTGCAACAAATCGTTCAGACTTTGGCTGCCAACCATTCCGCCGCAACAGCAACGACTCCGGTGGAACAGCCCGTGCTTGAAGTGGAGACGCCTCAAATTCCAAGGCCGAGGGACGTGATTGCCTTCAACTTGGGCCATTTCAAGAAAGTCTGCAACACCCCATTTAACGGGACTGAGGACCCAGTGGTAGCTCTAGATTGGCTAGCCGAGATTGAAGATCACTTCACTCTGCTAGAGGTCCCCGAAGATAAGCGCGTCGCCTGCGAGCAACTGCAGCTCTGCCTCAACGCACATGATTGGTGGGACGTGCATCGACGATCTCTCCAATTTGATCACGGAGAGGAGGCGATCTCGTGGACGACCTTTCGTGCCGCGTTCGAAGAGGAGTTTATACCGCCTCCAGTACAACGTCAAATGGAAAATGACTTCGTGCAACTGAGGCAAGGCAGGATGACAGTTAAGGAGTACTCCGCCGAATTCAACCGACTCTCCAAATTCGCTAGGGCCTATTTACCTGATGCAGCGAGTCGAGCTAGAAGGTTTGAAGGTGGTCTACGCCCTGCCATCCATTCGCACGTAGTCAATAATCAGTACGGAACAATGCGTGAAGTCATGAATCACGCCCTATCCCTCGAACCGCAGTATCCTCACGTTTCCACTGGCGCTGTGCATACCTACAATCACAAACGCCAAGGCAACGATAGAGGAAACACCGCTACAAAGCGTCCTAACCACGGCGGTCCACGGAGAGGTAACCCAGGGCAACCGTGTGCATATTGTAAGAAACCAGGGCACACAGTTGAAAAGTGCCGCAAGAAACTTGGGCAATGCCTCATTTGTGGTGATCCAGATCATACCGTTCCTGCCTGCCCACTGAGCCGCCTTAATAATCCCTAACGGTAAGTTCTACCCTAAGTTTCGGGACGAAACTTCCAATTAGTTGGGTAGGATGTAGCGTCCCGTTCTCCCGATGCGGAGAGCGCGGCTAAGAAACACAAGACGGTATCGTTCGATCGGGATAGATTGAATTAAGAACTCGTTCTCGTTATGGATTTGTTTCTTCGGAATCGATTCCCATATTCAGTGGACTGCGCCCCAAGAATCGGCTTAGCGGCAGAGTCAAGAGGGACCTCTCCGCTGCTATCTTTTATTGCCTCGGTTTTCGATGTCGCTTGTTGCTTTCGTGCTTTGAGTTGGTTTTGGGATTTGCTTGTTTTCCTTGAACAGTTTCGATGGTTTTCATTATTTTCGTTCATTGACTTGCACTTCTATTCCAAGAATGGAAAGAGAGGAAGAAGTATTAATCAAGCTGTTCGTGTGCAGGTGAACGAGCAGTAGGCGGCTTGCGAGCGGAGTCGTGAAGCGCCTCTTTCCTTCTTCTTTCCAAAAATCTAAGTGAGTGGCTACCAACCCGATTAGCTAGTCCTGCTTCCAGGCTTCACAGCTAATCAATCTGCACTCTCCTTTGCCCCGATCAAACGATACCAAGTAATAATAAAAGAAACCAAGATAAAAGAGAATAGACTTGGTTAATACTGCTTGTCAATCAACTGTGAACGGTTACTTAACTGCATGCTTGTTCGTTTGGGACATTTATCATATGGATAAATACAAATTAGAATGTTTGTTCTTCTTTAAATTATGCTATGAAATATACTGAATCAAGAGGCTATGCAACTGAATCATAATACTGCTTGTCCTGAACTGGCATTGCCTCAACTGCATGAACTGTTAGCTAATGAAACAATACCGATTCGATCACGGGCAACTTGTGCACAAGGTCACTGGTTCCTGCGGACGGTCGCTGGGGCACTGGCACCGATCCGATCCGGACGGAACTCACTGTAGTCTACTGCATCTGAACGGGATGGATTGCAGCCACTACTGAATCTTCGCTGCATTCCATCCTCTTTCAAGACTAAACGGTCCATTATGGCATCATAGCCAGTGATCCACTGTATATTTAAACCTGTTGCATACTAACTTGTGTCTTCGTTTCAGGGAAGGCATGGTAAGTATTGTGCAGGTAATTCAGACGGTCAGGTAAAAATTCACCTAACGGTGGCACATTCATTTCAGTAAATTCAATATGTTGCTTACTTGTAAATGAACTAAGGCAAGATAGAAACCCACAAAATATGCATGCTTCACTAAACAACGTGTAGATTGGTATAGTCAGGCTAGCTCGCCTTCACCAGCATGTTTCGATATGCTGACCCTCGTTGAAACAGGTTCTCCGCACCAAGGCGAACCGAGCGAGGAGCCGAAGTCGTCTACCCGATCCAGTCCAGCTGTTGGCGCATCTTCACCGCGCCCTTGAAGCCTTTTGAAGTCCGAAGCTGCAACTCTTCATACACAAATGCAGCTCCGTGGCAAAGCGATCCTCCAGCCTGGAGGTCCTTATCGTTTAGAGTTTATAAAAGGGATGTAATGTACAGGACTGCTATCTCATTTTGAGTCATCTCTTTGTAAGCCGTTCGGCATATTAGCTAACTCGTTCAAGAGTTTGTAATAGATGTTCATTATCAATAAAGAGAACTTTTCTATGTTTCAAATCTGTGTTTCAATTTATCTGCGTACTCTGAGTATGTGCTTGCTATGCAAATCATTAAAGCCTTGTGCGGGCGCAACTCCAGGCCCGCACGGTGGTCACGACTCGGGGGACGCCTCGGGGCGTGACATAGTGGTATCAGAGCACAGATTCAAAGTTTCTTAGACTTCGTGCTGGAAAAGTTCCTTTAACGATCAAATTCCTGTGCGAACTCTTGAACTCGCTAGGCCAAAATGAGATACGTTCATGCAATAAGTCCATAATACATTATGATCCTAATGTAATTTACCTTCTTTCGAAGGAATGGATCCAGCGCAATCTGCAGCGCAACCACCGATCGAAACACAAGAGAGCAGTTCGGACAATTCGGGAAGCTCTCGAAGCCAAAGAGGCATGTCTCAAGTCGACCCGCTTGAGCGGGTAATGCAAATGTTAGAATCGCAACGACAACGAGACGATGCTCGCCAAGCCAAGCTCGAGAGTAATCTAGAGACCCGATTCTCAGTCCAACAGAAGCAGGTCGATGCCCTGCAACAAATCGTTCAGACTTTGGCTGCCAACCATTCCGCCGCAACAGCAACGACTCCGGTGGAACAGCCCGTGCTTGAAGTGGAGACGCCTCAAATTCCAAGGCCGAGGGACGTGATTGCCTTCAACTTGGGCCATTTCAAGAAAGTCTGCAACACCCCATTTAACGGGACTGAGGACCCAGTGGTAGCTCTAGATTGGCTAGCCGAGATTGAAGATCACTTCACTCTGCTAGAGGTCCCCGAAGATAAGCGCGTCGCCTGCGCGCAACTGCAGCTCTGCCTCAACGCACATGATTGGTGGGACGTGCATCGACGATCTCTCCAATTTGATCACGGAGAGGAGGCGATCTCGTGGACGACCTTTCGTGCCGCGTTCGAAGAGGAGTTTATACCGCCTCCAGTACAACGTCAAATGGAAAATGACTTCGTGCAACTGAGGCAAGGCAGGATGACAGTTAAGGAGTACTCCGCCGAATTCAACCGACTCTCCAAATTCGCTAGGGCCTATTTACCTGATGCAGCGAGTCGAGCTAGAAGGTTTGAAGGTGGTCTACGCCCTGCCATCCATTCGCACGTAGTCAATAATCAGTACGGAACAATGCGTGAAGTCATGAATCACGCCCTATCCCTCGAACCGCAGTATCCTCACGTTTCCACTAGCGCTGTGCATACCTACAATCACAAACGCCAAGGCAACGATAGAGGAAACACCGCTACAAAGCGTCCTAACCACGGCGGTCCACGGAGAGGTAACCCAGGGCAACCGTGTGCATATTGTAAGAAACCAGGGCACACAGTTGAAAAGTGCCACAAGAAACTTGGGCAATGCCTCATTTGTGGTGATCCAGATCATACCGTTCCTGCCTGCCCACTGAGCCGCCTTAATAATCCCTAACGGTAAGTTCTACCCTAAGTTTCGGGACGAAACTTCCAATTAGTTGGGTAGGATGTAGCGCCCCGTTCTCTCGATGCGGAGAGCGCGGCTAAGAAACACAAGACGGTATCGTTCGATCGGGATAGATTGAATTAAGAACTCGTCCTTGTTATGGATTTGTTTCTTCGGAATCGATTCCCATATTCAGTGGACTGCGCCCCAAGGATCGGCTTAGCGGCAGAGTCAAGAGGGACCTCTCCGCTGCTATCTTTTATTGCCTCGGTTTTCGATGTCGCTTGTTGCTTTCGTGCTTTGAGTTGGTTTTGGGATTTGCTTGTTTTCCTTGAACGGTTTCGATGGTTTTCATTGTTTTCGTTCATTGACTTGCACTTCTATTCCGAGAATGGAAAGAGAGGAAGAAGTATTAATCAAGCTGTTCGTGTGCAGGTAAACGAGCAGTAGGCGGCTTGCGAGCGGAGTCGTGAAGCGCCTCTTTCCTTCTTCTTTCCAAAAATCTAAGTGAGTGGCTACCAACCCGATTAGCTAGTCCTGCTTCCAAGCTTCACAGCTAATCAATCTGCACTCTCCTTTGCCCCGATCAAACGATACCAAGTAATAATAAAAGAAACCAAGATAAAAGAGAATAGACTTGGTTAATACTGCTTGTCAATCAACTGTGAACGGTTACTTAACTGCATGCTTGTTCGTTTGGGACATTTATCATATGCATAAATACAAGTTAGAATGTTTGTTCTTCTTTAAATTATGCTATGAAATATACTGAATCAAGAGGCTATGCAACTGAATCATAATACTGCTTGTCCTGAACTGGCATTGCCTCAACTGCATGAACTGTTAGCTAATGAAACAATACCGATTCGATCACGGACAACTTGTGCACAAGGTCACTGGTTCCTGCGGACGGTCGCTGGGGCACTGGCACCGATCCGATCCGGACGGAACTCACTGTAGTCTACTGCATCTGAACGGGATAGATTGCAGCCACTACTGAATCTTCGCTGCATTCCATCCTCGTTCAAGACTAAACGGTCCATTATGGCATCATAGCCAGTGATCCACTGTATATTTAAACCTGTTGCATACTAACTTGTGTCTTCGTTTCAGGGAAGGCATGGTAAGTATTGTGCAGGTAATTCAGACGGTCAGGTAAAAATTCACCTAACGGCGGCACGTTCATTTCAGTAAATTCAATATGCTGCTTACTTGTAAATGAACTAAGGCAAGATAGAAACCCACAAAATATGCATGCTTCACTAAACAACGTGTAGATTGGTATAGTCAGGCTAGCTCGCCTTCACCAGCATGTTTCAATATGCTGACCCTCGTTGAAACAGGTTCTCCGCACCAAGGCGAACCGAGCGAGGAGCCGAAGTCGTCTACCCGATCCAGTCCAGCTGTTGGCGCATCTTCACCGCGCCCTTGAAGCCTTTTGAAGTCCGAAGCTGCAACTCTTCATACACAAATGCAGCTCCGTGGCAAAGCGATCCTCCAGCCTGGAGGTCCTTATCGTTTAGAGTTTATAAAAGGGATGTAATGTACAGGACTGCTATCTCATTTTGAGTCATCTCTTTGTAAGCCGTTCGGCATATTAGCTAACTCGTTCAAGAGTTTGTAATAGATGTTCATTATCAATAAAGAGAATTTTTCTATGTTTCAAATCTGTGTTTCAATTTATCTGCGTATTCTGAGTATGTGCTTGCTATGCAAATCATTAAAGCCTTGTGCGGGCGCAACTCCAGGCCCGCACGGCGGTCACGACTCGGGGGACGCCTCTGGGCGTGACACCAGTACAGTACATCTGAACGATTCTCAAGGCGGTCAATTACAGGAGTTCACACAGAAAATACTCCTTCTTGACCTTAAAATACCCCAAGTACCCGAAGCATACAGAGTTCAATATTGAAAATTATTCTTCTTCATGGGTCGATTCGAAGTTCATCCAAAATCAAGTCTGAATATTTCGTCTACAAATTCAAGATGGCGACTCAGTTTGACAGCCAGTTCTCGCCCTGTTCCAAGGGATTTTCGAGAAATCATTTTTGAAGACGACGGTCTGAACAAAAATTTTGTTTATCAGAAGTAAAGAACAGTTCAGAATTCTACGCTGTTCCTAACAGCAGGACAGTTCGAACACTCGACTGCTAAGCGGCTTTCTGCGCATCCTTAGTTATGCGTAAAAGACAGGATAGGACCTAGCGCTATTTCTACATAGAGTCGGCATAAAGAATCAGACGTGTCGAAGCTACACATATTCAGACTTCACAGCAAAGTATGGCAACGTGATCATATGCAAAGAAGAAAGACGATTTTATTAAAATTAAAAAGCATGATTACATGAGGAAAATCCAGTCTACAAGGGTTTTTTCTTCATTTTTCATGACTACATATGAGGGAAAATTCGTCTACAAAGGGCTTCCTCATCGTCGTCTGAAGATCGCACCCAGAATCTGTTCTGCCAGGTTCTCGCATTGGTGAAGATCTTTCTCTTCTTCTATGGCAGTTCATCGACATCCACAGTCGATGAACAAGAAGATGATCAGTGGCGGGAGGATGCAGAACTGGGCATAGACCCATATTGCCAACAGAACAAAAGCAGAGTAAATCTGCTTGCCTACATCCAGCGCCACGGAGGTGACGGGAGAAGGCACCACTTGCAAGCTGCCTGGTCAAATACGACCCTTCTTCTCTCCCGAAGAACCACCATACAAAGTTGATGATTATCCTGAGCAAAGGAGGCTATGATATCCTTCCATGATCCATCATTGCAGAGGATATTTGCTCGAAGACGCCATCTTTTTCGGCTCCTTACATGCTGGAAGAGCATGATCTCCTTCTTCCTCAAGTCGACCCGACGAACTCCGGCCATCATCTCTGTATGGTGAAGGAAGTGTGGGAAGAACAGGAGAACTCCTCAGCCTTTTTATAGGCGAAAGAGATCACCGATCCCCAATAACCCCGCCATAAAGTCAGCCATGAAAGAATGTGTCAGGCTTGACCGTTTCAGGCTCCATTCAGAGCGTTTCGAGTTACGAGGAACGGTTCATGCTTCATTCAAAGCATTTCAAATTACGAGGAATTTAAAAGCTTTGAAGGGGGTCTTGTAGAAGCATGAAAAATATGCTGGATAGCTATACGCAGCATGTTCGTGCAGGGCAGCGTAAACAGATGACCTCAGAGCCATCAAAATGCAACAGAGCTTTTGTCACGCCCCGATCTCCCGCAGGCAATCGGCCGTTCCCGCTAGGCGGGAATCACCCTCGCCAGCGCTCCCGCGGAACGATCGCTTAACCCATCCGGGCGTGATGCCGCACGAGCGTGAGCCACGCCCGTGCAAGGCCATGGTTCATTGGCTGGCGGTTAGAGTTCTAAGCCACAGAGTCGCACAGATTGTCCGAGTGCAGCGGAGTCATGAACGCATAGGCGATCGGTAACAGGTTCACTGAGTCGGCAAATATAGCGGAAGCATAGAAACACAAGTTGAAGTAAAGCAAGCTCCTTTATTGATATAAACTTGTGTTACAGGCGGCGTATAGCCGAGATTACAAGTCGCTCAAGCCTCTCTCTCTGAAACAGTAAAAGCGTGCCAAGTGGCTACAATTGTGAAATGATTGTACAGGCGATGGTCAGGCGATGTTCATAACATTATGTCTTCTATATGTGCTTATGTTCCGGACGCACCGTTGCAAGGCTTCAGAGGGAACTCCTGGCCTTAGCACGCACGTTGGAGGCATCCGCACCGAACGAGGTTCTCTCGCACCCTGCATACAAACTGGTGGATTATCAGTACATTGAATGCACTGGTGGGGAAGCTACTCGCCCGCTCGACCAATCCAAACACGTAATACAGGTTTCGTGCACAACAACTATTAAGTTGTCTTTCTAGTTGCCTTAGGATCAGTTTCATGCAGATATTGAATAGCCTAACGTGTCGGGCAGTGCGTCTTGCGATGTTAGAGGAAACACGGCGAGACTTACTAACTTACCATCTCCTTCCCTGTCCAAGGCAAACATTGTTAATTTAAGCAGGGGCATGTATAAACATTCAGGAGCATAGCATATGCAAACATGAGAGTCATTGAACGGGACAGTATTTGGTGTGCTCAGTTGTTCTTGATGCAATGACTCGCACGCGGATAGCCGCTAAGCGAGGATGACTTATCTATATGAACATGAGTCGCTGGCATAGCCATAAAGGACTAATCCCAGACGAGAATGGAACGCAACGAGAGCACACGATGCGCTACGAACCATCTCGCCCGTAAACGATGGATTGTACATGAAGTAGTCCAAGGCCAAGATGGAATGCAACAAAGTACACGATGCGCTACAAACCATCTTGTCCGCACACGATGGACTACACACGTGATGTGGTCCCGGGAAAGTGGAATGCAACGTAAGTACACGAGGTGCTCCAAACCACTCGCCCGAACACGAGGGACCACACAAGAGTTCCATCCGGATCGGATCGGCCCCAGTGCCCCGGTGACCGTCCGTGGAACTATACCTCGTTTTCGAGTTGTCCGCGACATGCACTTTCTTTTTGGGTCATTCAATTATCACGAGATACACGAGAACACGCGTGCACTTTGAACAAGAGAACACGAGAACACGAGTGCACGGGAACACGAGTACACGAGTACACGGGATACTTGGATCTTGTTCTTTGTACAATAACTTGTCTTGATGCATTCCCCTGGTTCGGGGCTGCCTGGTGACCTAACGGTCCTGGATACTTGCAGGGTCAATCATACACGGAACGACTACTGAGTAGTCTTCCGGAGTTGGATGAAAATACGGCAACATTCAAGCAGACAAGCATGCGTTTCTAGGTACATAAGCAGGCACGTTGCTCGGGCCCGAAGGTAATCCGAGAGATGAAACCGTTAAGGGACTTAGCATGCGAGGGTCTGAATATAAGCAGTATTTCAATTTTTTATGTTCTAGCAAGCAATACAAGTTGGGATTATTCCCTTAGCTAGGTGCGTTGGATTTATTAGCATGCAGGGGGTGAATCACCTAGCGACTAGCATGTATCAATCCAGATTTTATGTGTGCTGGCTACGCAAAGACAAGTTCACCGTAGCCACCCACCTTAGCGATGATTCGCCTCGGTAGAGCGATACGTCTGAGCGAGCCTATGAAAGTCCAAGCCGGGTTCCTGTAGGGGCAAGTCTGGATATCCTTTGCTTCTTGATCGAGGCAAAGCGGGTCGGGACAGCTGCACGATTGCCGATTGAGACGGCAGTCCGCTTGAGCGGAACGGGGTGTTACATCCTACCCAACTTAGAAAAAGTTTCGTCCTCGAGACTTACTAAGGACAAGCAGTAATCTAGGGTTGAGGCAATCCTAGACAAGTCGTTGCACTTGTTCATTTGGATCTTCACTTGCACAAGCTTCAAAATCAGCATATCGCTTAGACTGGATCGTGCGCACTTTCGAAGGGCCCCTCTAGCGTGAACACGTCAACCAGCTTAGTGATAGCGAAGTCTCAGCACTCGAGTTTCACCTTTTCTTAAGTCTTGGATGGTGCACTAGTTCAAGGCGTCCCTCGAATAGATGCATTCTACCAAACTTAGGGTTAGTGAAAATCGGACATGCTACTAGCGATACTCTCAAGGGTTCGCACAGGTTGGCACAAAGGCCACTCGCAGCATACAACCAGACAAACAATCATATCAATCAAAACGCATTTTGAAAGTATTTAGACTTATTGTTGGAACATCCCATCGAGGCATTGAGAGAGCGTGCACATAACCCACGAACGAGCTTTCGAAACAGAGATATCGAATCGAAGTCCAAAGGCGTAGAAGCCAGGCTCTGATATCAACATGTCACGCCCCGATCTCCCGCAGGCAATCGGCCGTTCCCGCTAGGCGGGAATCACCCTCGCCAGCGCTCCCGCGGAACGATCGCTTAACCCATCCGGGCGTGATGCCGCACGAGCGTGAGCCACGTCCGTGCAAGGCCATGGTTCATTGGCTGGCGGTTAGAGTTCTAAGCCACAGAGTCGCACAGATTGTCCGAGTGCAGCGGAGTCATGAACGCATAGGCGATCGGTAACAGGTTCACTGAGTCGGCAAATATAGCGGAAGCATAGAAACACAAGTTGAAGTAAAGCAAGCTTTTTTTATTGATATAAACTTGTGTTACAGGCGGCGTATAGCCGAGATTACAAGTCGCTCAAGCCTCTCTCTCTGAAACAGTAAAAGCGTGCCAAGTGGCTACAATTGTGAAATGATTGTACAGGCGATGGTCAGGCGATGTTCACAACATTATGTCTTCTATATGTGCTTCTGTTCCGGATGCACCGTTGCAAGGCTTCAGAGGGAACTCCTGGCCTTAGCACGCACGTTGGAGGCATCCGCACCGAACGAGGTTCTCCCGCACCCTGCATACAAACTGGTGGATTATCAGTACATTGAATGCACTGGTGGGGAAGCTACTCGCCCGCTCGACCAATCCAAACACGTAATACAGGTTTCGTGCACAACAACTATTAAGTTATCTTTCTAGTTGCTTTAGGATCAGTTTCATGCAGATATTGAATAGCCTAACGTGTCGGGCAGTGCGCCGTGCGATGTTAGAGGAAACACGGCGAGACTTACCAACTTACCATCTCCTTCCCTGTCCAAGGCAAACATTGTTAATTTAAGCAGGGGCATGTATAAACATTCAGGAGCATAGCATATGCAACTTGCAAACATGGGAGTCATTGAACGGGACAGTATTTGGTGTGCTCAGTTGTTCTTGATGCAATGACTCGCACGCGGATAGCCGCTAAGCGAGGATGACTTATCTATATGAACATGAGTCGCTGGCATAGCCATAAAGGACTAATCCCAGACGAGAATGGAACGCAACGAGAGCACACGATGCGCTACGAACCATCTCGCCCGTACACGATGGATTGTACATGAAGTAGTCCAAGGCCAAGATGGAATGCAACAAAGTACACGATGCGCTACAAACCATCTTGTCCGCACACGATGGACTACACACGTGATGTGGTCCCGGGAAAGTGGAATGCAACGTAAGTACACGAGGTGCTCCAAACCACTCGCCCGAACACGAGGGACCACACAAGAGTTCCATCCGGATCGGATCGGCCCCAGTGCCCCGGTGACCGTCCGTGGAACTATACCTCATTTTCGAGTTGTCCGCGACATGCACTTTCTTTTTGGGTCATTCAATTATCACGAGATACACGAGAACACGCGGAACAAGAGAACACGAGAACACGAGTGCATAGGAACACGAGAACACGAGTACACGGGATACTTGGATCTTGTTCTTTGTACAATAACTTGTCTTGATGCATTCCCCTGGTTCGGGGCTGCCTGGTGACCTAACGGTCCTGGATACTTGCAGGGTCAATCATACACGGAACGACTACTGAGTAGTCTCCCAGAGTTGGATGAAAACACGGCAACATTCAAGCAGACAAGCATGCGTTTCTAGGTACATAAGCAGGCACGTTGTTCGGGCCCGAAGGTAATCCGAGAGATGAAACCGTTAAGGGACTTAGCATACGAGGGTCTGAATATAAGCAGTATTTCAATTTTCTATGTTCTAGCAAGCAATACAAGTTGGGATTATTTCCTTAGCTAGGTGCGTTGGATTTATTAGCATGCAGGGGGTGAATCACCTAGCGACTAGCATGTATCAATCCAGATTTTATGTGTGCTGGCTAAGCAAAGACAAGTTCACCGTAGCCACCCACCTTAGCGATGATTCGCCTCGGTAGAGAGCGAGCCTATGAAAGTCCAAGCCGGGTTCCTGTAGGGGCAAGTCTGGATATCCTTTGCTTCTTGATCGAGGCAAAGCGGGTCGGGACAGCTGCACGATTGCCGATTGAGACGGCAGTCCGCTTGAGCGGAACAGGATGTTACAGCTTTTTCGCTGAGCACAGCGTAAAATATAAGCTCAAGGACCATCCACGTAGTGCAATGTGCCCTGGCTGCTTCAGCGTAAAAGAGGTGCTACATCACCTTCATGGCGTAAAATTCATCCGCTTTTAATACAACATTGAAGTATACGAGGAACGCTTCGTGTTCTTCAAAATGAACCTGTCAAAACATGCAATGAACCTGACGTCTGGACTCCTGACAAAGAGTACTGTACGACTACCCAGGCGATGGGTATAATGATGGCGCGACACTGCAACCCAGGCTGTCATTTACTGCCATTTTCTTTTCGTAAACCACTTTTACACATACAAAGGAATACGCTACCTAGTTTTACACTGGCGGATGTGAGCTGTTTACGCTCCGCAGAAGACAAATAGCCTGCCACGTCAAAAGCTGCACTTCGTACAGGGCTCGAGGCACGTCTCTGCATTTAATGTACAGAGCGGTGACAGTTTCTCAAGGCACGTCTCTGCATTTAAAGCGCCGAATACTGACAGATGTCCGAGGCACGGCTCTGCACTTGAGGCACAGAAGGGTGGCAGACCTTCAAACCATACCTCCTCATTTAATGAGCAGGATAATGGCGGATCTCCGCATTTAATGCAGGAGATTTAATTAAATGTCACTGAACCGTCGTTTAGTGGCATCCCCTTTGCGTAAACTACTTTTACGCATATAAGGGAATACACTCTCCAGTTTTACACCGGCAGACGTGAGCTTCTTACCTCCGCAGAAGGCAAACAGATCGCCACATCAGCAGTCACTTTTCGTACAGGATTCGATGCGCATATCGCATTTAATGAGCAGAATAATGGAAAATCTTAAAAGCCTCTGCATTTAATACGCGGGATGGGGGCAGATCTCTGCATTTAATGCAAGAGATTTGATTATATCTCCAAGAGCCGTAATTCCGGCTAAAACGTCCATATCATCTCGGCTTCTACGCCTGCTCGGCTTCTATGTCCACTCGGCTTCTACGCCTGCTCGGCTTCTATGCCCACTCGACTTCTACGCCTCCTCGGCCTCTACGATCACTCGGCTTTTACGCCTCCTTGGCTTCTATGCCTTCTTGGCTTCTATGCCTACTTGGCTTCTATGCCATGGTGACAGTCATTTGGCTTCTACGCCAACCTCTTCTACACAAGGGATAACTACATATGTGGCTTCTACGCCGTGATCTTCGCAGCAGACATATGCGTTCTGTCCCTTAGTTGGACGCGCGCCACATGCTCACTCAAAAGGTCATTTATACGCAGGCATTGGTTATTTTAAACTGTCGTGTAAAAGGGTGATGTACTTTCCACTGCTCGGTTTCTACGCCGACTGTGTGGTCACTGTCACTAAAAACTCTATAAATAGAGACCTCTATCAACGAGGAACAAGGTGGACAAAATTGGAGGTCGAAGGGTAGAAGAAATTAGGTCTGAAAATGGATCAAGAAATCCAGTATCAGATCCAAGGTCTAAGAAACCGGTCGAGAGAGAGAGAGAGAGAGAGAGAGAGAGGAGAATCCAGAGCTCAGGCAAAGAGAAGGGATCGACGACTTTGGCATCGGGCATCCACCCTCTTTAGCAACCTTCGAAGCTGCTACCTGTCTTCCACGGCATTTCTTCAGAATCGTGTGGTCCAAGGGCTAAAGTAATCGACTGCAGATCAGACACCTATAGCAATATTTATCCAGATTAAATAAATTGTACTTAGACATCCTCGTATATGATCAAATTTGTACAATCTTGTTTGTAAACATAAAAGAAGGGCGGGTCTTCGCACAAGATCTCGTTTTTCGTTTTTATCAAATCTTTTCTCGTTTATTATCCTAAACAGTGCCAACATCAACTCAAAATGAATCTTACAAAGTCCTTTCTGGGGTATCTAGTGGCAAATTTCTGAGATTTGTCATAACTGCCAAAGGCATTCAAGTTGACCCTGATAAAGTCAAGGCCATCTTAGATCTGAGGGAACTCAGGGGATTTCAAGGTCGTCTGGCTTATATTCGGAGATTCATATCCAACCTTTCTGGGAAATGTCAGCCATTTTCTCGTCTCTTGAAGAAAGATGTATCCTTCGTATGGGACGAAGCCTGTCAACAAGCGTTCGGTGATGTCAAGCGCTACCTCACTAGTCCGCCAGTTCTGGTGCCCTATGTCATAGGAAGACCATTCGTGTTGTATGTTCGAGTGATGGATCATTCTCTAGGAGCTCTTCTTGCACAAAAGAACGAGATGGGTCACGAGCAAGCTATCTACAACCTCAGCAGGATGATGGTCGGAGCCGAACACCGGTACAATCCAGTAGAGAAAGAATGCTTGGCTCTGATGTTCGCTATTCAGAAAACGTGATACTATGTCACAGGTCAAACCATTCACATCATCTCCAGGATCAATCATCTTCGGGTACTAATGAACAAGCCAAGTGTTCTTAATTCTCGACTCGCGACATGGGCGATATTATTGACACCGTATGACATGGTGTACGTCCCTCAGAAGTTCGTCAAGGGTCCAGCATTGGCGGACTTCCTAGCTGCTCATTCGATCCCGGAGGCCTCCAAACTGTATGAGGACATTCTCGACGAAGTTGCAGAATATAATTCCGCAGTGAAAAGTGATGCATGGCAACTGTTCTTCGATGGTGCCTCCAGAACTGGTCCCAGGGGAAACGTAGTCTCGAGAGTAGGAATTGTCCTGGTTACTCCTGATAAGCTCGTCATCTATCGAGCATATTCTCTTAGCGAGCCATGTTCCAACAATGTGGCAGAATACAACGCTCTACTAATCGGCCTCCAAGTCGCTAAAGAATTAGGCGTCGAATCTCTGGAAGCTTTCGGCGATTCTCTGCTGATCGTCAATCAAGTCAGAGAAATATATGAAGTTCGGAATCCAGATCTCATCCCCTATCACCAAGCAACGGTCGAGATAGCCGTGACATTCAAAGGATTCTTCTTAGAGCATGTACCTCGATCTCAGAATCTGGAAGCTGATGCCCTAGCCAGTCTAGCTGCAGATTTATCTACTCCTATAAGAAGGCAAAATTCGGTAATCCTTCTTAACAGAGTTTATTCTATGTGAAAAATAATTTTTACATAGAACACAGCTACGCGGTGGACACAGATCCTCCCAGGAGAGACTGGAGAAGTCCCTTTATAGATTTCGTAGCATACGAAATCTTGCCAGAAGATCCTAAAGAAGCAGTATCCGTCAAAAGACGATCATTACGCTTCTATTTCGACGCATCGTCACAATGTTTATATCGCCGGTCTTATGACGGACTATTATTACGATGTCTCTCTGGTGATAAAGCACAGCGGATTATCCGTGAAGCCCACGACGGCGTATGCGGAGCGCATCAACCCGGTCCTAAGCTACAGGATCGCGTCAGGAGAATGGGCTATTACTGGCCTACTATGATTACAGACGCAATAAAGTATGCAAGACAATGCAAAGCTTGTCAGGTCCATGCAGACTTTATCTATCAACCTCCCGAACAGCTACATCCTACAGTTGCGTCCTGGCCTTTTGAAGCATGGGGTATGGATATCATTGGTCCTATTCACCCATCTTCTTCCAGAGGTCGCCGGTTCATACTGGCAATCACGGATTACTTCTCCAAATGGGCAGAGGCGATCCCTCTTGCTGAAGTGAAGGCATCTAATGTGATCAGCTTCATCAAGCATCACGTCATTTATCGCTTCGGGATACCCCGAAGGATAATCCATGACAATGGGCCTCAATTCATCAGCCAAGCGTTTCATCGATTTTGCGATAAAAATCGGATACTAAATGTCGCCTCTACGGCATATAATCCTGCTGCTAATGGTTTGGCGGAAGCTTTCAACAAAACCATTATCAATCTTTTGAAAAAGTTCGTCTCTTCGAACAAAAGGGATTGGAATGAGAAACTGGAAGAATGTCTCTGGGCATACCGAACAACGGTACGGATACCGACAGGTTGCACCCCATTCTCATTAGTCTACGGGAGCGAAGCAGTTCTCCCCATCGAGATCCAAATTCCGTCACTCTGGATAGCCGTGGCTAATGAGTTGACTTAAGAAAAGAATGACCTGTTAAGGCTTCAAGAGCTAGAAGGATTAGACGAGAAACGCCTCCAAGCTCAACAGCGTATCAAGCTGTACCAAGCACGTATTTCCAAAGCTTTTAATCAAAAAGTGAAGGAAAGGGTGTTCAAAGTCGGCGAGCTAGTTTTAGCTGTGAGACGGCCGATGATTCTTACTCACAGATGTAAAGGCAAATTCCAGCCCAAATGGGAAGGCCCTTATGTGATCGAGACGACGTTCTCAAACGGCGCTTACAGGTTAGCCCAGCCTAATGGAGACATGTTAATGGCTCCTATCAATGGCAAATTCCTAAAAAGGTACTATGCTTAACCTCCTCTGCTCGAGTGGAATATGGCAAAAACCTCATTCTGACAAAACTTCTTCCAAAATGAAACTAGTTGGATAACATTCTATCATGTCCATATAACCTCTGAATAGATGTATCCTGCTAAAAACTTACCGAGAGTATATAACGTCCCTAATTACCTCTGATATCACTCTCACCCAAACCTGTCATTTACACTCTGAAATGATGGGTCCACAAAGTCAGATGAAAAGCCTCTTTATTATTCCCAAAAAAGAGCGAAAGTACATTGAAAAGCAAAAGCAAAAGTACATTATTGAGGGGAGCGGTCAGGTCACGAAGCTGCTGCGCCAGTGCAGCCATCCTCTCAGTCCTGGAATCCAAGACATCAGCGCGAGCCCGCTCCATTCGTGCCTCATCATTGCTCATGAGGGACAATTCGGCTCTAGCCCGAAGAAAACCAGCACGGGCGACTCCTGCACGCTCCAAGTTCTGTTGTGCAACGCCCAATCGGCTATCCGCCACAACTAGAGCTTCCGACGACTGAGAAGCCTACTCCTTGGCCTGAGCGAGTTTTGTTTCCAGCTTGCAGACCCTCGCTACGTTCCCTTTGTGCTCGGCCCGACACTTCGTTTGAAGAGCGATGACCTCCTCCACGACGGCTTTTCCTTCATCCATCTCCTGCTGATGTGTCTGGATGGATTTATTTACACCTGCCATTTGTTTGGCAAGCCGTGCAGTCATGGAGTCGTATCTAGCCTGGACCAGATCTTCAACATTGTCTTGAGTTAGCTGCAAGTATTCGTTAATGGATTGCTCCAAACCATTAACTATCTCCTCCAGCGTTTCGGCTAGCCCAGTGTTGTCAAATTCTCGGATCGGCACTATCGCGGACCGGGAGGACCTCTTCAGCGACGCAAAACTCAGATTCTTCGTCAACACCATTGATATGAACATTTTCAAAGTGGTGTAGAAGATGCCGGTGAACTGCTCGATCAGCGGAGCTAGATCCGAATGGACGCCAGGAGTAGCCTCGATATTGGCAAGTCCCCCTCCAAGAACAACCGCAGATGATGTCGCCACGGCCGTCGCCTCAACAGGTGGTGCGACAAAAGAAGAAGCGCCAACACCGGACGAAGTGACCGGCATACTCAAAAGAGGCATGGTCGCAATGACAGGCTCGTCGTCCTCTTGAGATATCGGGATCTCGTCGACAGACGAGGCGGCACCCGAAGATGTTCCTCTTCAAAATCAGCCACCTCCGTGTCGCCGCCAGGACCTGACACAGAGCCAAAGGGCGCATCTACACTGCCCTCCCCGAAGAGATCTTCCCTTGAAAAGAGGACGAAAGGAAGTTAATATCAGCATAATGTTAACTTTCCTAAAAGAAAAGGCATGAAGACGACATTTACCCATGGCCGACGGCATATATATCGCATCTGCAGCCTGTACAGCTAAATTATTTCTTAATGATGCTAAGCAAGCTGTCATACCTGGAGAAAGGGGTCTGCTAACTGACGCTGACAAATAGTCTTCCAGGTCCTCGTCAAAATCCAACCGAGGCTCATCAGCTGGAATCTCGTCAGGTGCGCTGACAGGCATGGCAGGGGTCTCTCCCGATGCCGATCCACATAAAGATATATTCAGCCCCGAAGGCGGCCTCGTTCCACTACCTGAAGCATTAGCAGCGACGGCGGCCTCCAGCAGAGATTCTCCGGCACCAATGGCCGGAACATTAGAGGTTCCCTCTCTAAATGGCGAGGAACCTCCAATCAAAGAATCATCCCCAACATGGGGAGATGCAGGCTCACTTCCAGGAGCCTCAATACCAGGAATCCGGAGGGGACGATTAACCATCTTCTTCTTCCTCTTGCGAGGAGAAGCTTCCTTCGGAGTAGGAGCCCTTCGCTTCCCGGATATTACCAAAGGCCCTGCAGGCAAAGGTACTTCACCCCTCGATACCGCCAACAGAGGCTCATCTGGATTGACAAACTCCTTACCCTCGTCAGAAGAAACCGAGGGGACTTCGACTCTTCCCCCAGACTTGGAAGAGGGCACCCTAAAACTTGCATGCATATCAAAATCGCGATGGAAGGTGTTCGTTGCCACATAGAACTGGGCATACGAGTGCAGGATGCGCAGCTCCGTGGAGAGTGTAATGATCGGCACAGTAAAAATTGCTCCAGTGCAGCCCATGAGGAAATATCGCCATCCTCTCGCTCCATCAATGAGTCCACCCCTGGACCGGAAGCTGGTGACGGCGTTGCCCACATGCAACTGATCATACCCAAACTGCCTGGCAAACCGACTAGGCAGGTAGGGCTCCAAGAAGCAATGGTCTTCACTCCTGTACAGTAAATAGGAAGGTCTAATGCAGACCAACCAATTAAAAGCTTCAGGAGAAAGATTGGTCTTCTGTCTGCCTGAATCCTCAAGCCTAATCTCCGATTGATTGCGATGTACAGAGGGGACAGTGCAGAAGAGCTTCCAGCTATGACTAAAGCCCAGCACCCGCCGACAGTCTAGAACCGTGGCCACATTCCAGGATAATTTCTGGTAGTTCAGCAAGAAACTAGCCCCCGAACTACTGCCGGAGCCGGGAGACATAACCCTGGAGTTATGAAGAATTAACCATCCCATCAGATACAGGTATGGTAATTTTATCCTGGGAAAGCTATCACGCCGAGTCTCATCGACGAGCAACCCGTAAGTCATGGCCCTCAGGCCAGCTTGAATACGGAACACCATGGTAGGAAGCAAGTCCAGTCTTGCCCCAAACACCAGACACACTGCAGGCCACAGCGTGTTGCGGTGAATACGGTCCACAGATGCGACGCCAGGTACCACCACTCGGCGCAGCCATATGGAGAGGAAGCCAGCCAGTTGAGCTTCCCTGGACAGAGGCCTGCGGCAGCGCCTCAAATAACTATAGGCTTTAATGCTATCCCTTCGTCGAGGATCAAATACGGAGCCCCAACGTCTACCATGAGATCGTCGACTACCTAAGCATTTAGCGCGCTCAGAGGATTCACAGGCAGATCCTTGCCCTCCAATACCTTCTTCGACTTAGCATTCCGGGACCGGTGAAAGAAGAGTTAAGACGTCTATTTATTGATGTGAGCCAAATCTGAGGGCTCACCATAAAAAGTGGTACAAGCGAGGTAGTGGCACATCAGCTCCTGATACACTTTCACTACCCGAGGGTCTGTATCCCCCAGCTCCTGGTTCATAGGGACATACTCTTCATACGGAGTATCCCTCATCGGCAGTCTCGAGATCTCTGCCATCTCATGAAGGGCCAACCCCAACTCCCCCAATGGAGTGGCGAAAGTCCCGGTAAGCGAAATATATCGCTCCATCAGTGCCAGAAATAGGTTGGGATTAGGAGGTAACCTAACACTGGTGGCACTCACAGCTGCAAACAGACCGATGCTCTCCAACTCGGTCTAAAAATGCTTCAGGGCCCAATCAACTAAGCGAGCCCATCGAAGGTTTGTAGGGGCGATCCACCCACCGCACCGAGGGTTCACCTTGGGGTATACTCCCTCGTGCCCCATAAAATCATTCCAGAAGGTCGATAATTGGACCGGCTAGATCACTAAGCTGTCTTCACTCGGGACACTGCCAGGGTACAGTCCCCTGAACGTCGTCACATTGCCGGAAGGACGGCTGAAAGATCTTTCCCAGCCTGCCGTGAAGATCAGGAGTCAGCGTCCACGATATCCTCCTGGGTTGTGTAGCATGAAAGAAAGCCGAGATGGGATAATCTCTCGGCATCTTGGGCAAATACAAAACCAAGCTCCCGACAGGGAAAACCCAGAGTTCTCTCTTGGGCTTCGTCTGGGACTGCTTGTCAATCATGTCCCCGAAGAGGAAAGCCGACTTTAGGTACTGGTCCCCGTCTATGTACGTCAGGGGCTCCCCATTGATCATGCTCAGCAGCATTCGCTCGCCCTGAGCCGATATCAAAATCTTCCTTCCTTCAGGATACTGCGGCCCGGAGATAGGAAATGTCACGTGTGACAGATCCTCCAGATAGTTGGAGTGCAGCATCCCGGCGGCAGAACCCATCACATCGGCTAGCAGAGACACATGCAAGTTAACTGCAAGGTGCAAGAAAGACAAGTCAGATCCTATAAACTAGCAGCCTACGCAAAAAATCAACAGTCTGTGCTCTACGCCAAGACCGTAAAACTTGACCATTACGCTGGAATCCATTTCCTAGAGCATAAAGTTCAAGGCTGGCAGTACACAGTCTGTGCTTCACGCCAAACTTACAAAGTTGAGTCATTACGCCAGAATCTTCATCCAAAAGCGTAACACTAAAATTTTATACGCCAACTTTCGACAGTCAAAGCTTTTACGCCAGATTGCGAAAAGATGGAGTTTTTGCGCTGACACATTTAAAATGTGGGCGTAAAATATGAAATGTCTCTGTGCATCATCTTCCTCAAAGAGGCTATCAGCACAGAAGACGACTTAGCGCGGTCATGTACAACGTGTGCGAAGGATTTCTAATCGTTCTTTTTCGTCCCAAAAGCTCTACCTTTAAGGCCGGGTGCACTGCTCGTCGGTGGGATACTTCGCTCAGAAGGAAGTTCGCCTTGCCCGACCGAAGACGCTCTCACCTGAGCAGAAGAACGTGAAGAAGAATCAACCTTCTTTCCCTTAGTGGAGGAGGATTGTTTCGAGGCCATTTCTGGTAACTTTGAAATCTCGGAGAAGAAACGAAGAAGAAACTCGAACAATCGAAGGCTTTCTTTCGCAGAAGACGGATGAAAAGCTTCTCTCTCAGAAACTTGGGGTATATATAGAGAAGACGGACAGTCAGCGAATTCGAAAAAAATTTCGCGCGAAGCAGATTCGTGGTTCTTATGCTAAGGAGCTTTCTACGCTCGACAGCTACAGATCTACGGTTTTACGCTCACAGGCTATAAGTCTATGGTTTTACGCCCGGATGCCTTTGTGCTCGGTAGCTTTTATGCTCGAGAGGCTACAAACCTACGACTTCACGCTCAGCAGCTACAAATCTATGATCTCACGCTCGGTGGCTTTTTACGCTCAGAGGCAATCCACGACTTCACTACAAATCTACAGTTTTACGTTCCAATGGCTACAAGTCTATGGTTTTACGCCCGGATGCCTTTGTGCTCGGTAGCTTTTATGCTCGAGAGGCTACAAACCTATGACTTCATGCTCAGGAACTACAAGTCTATGATTTCACACTCGGTGGCGTTTAGCTTACGCTCGGAGGCTACGAACTTATGATTTCACGCTCCACGACTTTTCGCGTATCTGAAAAATACGCAGGCCAGTACAGTACTTCGAAACAAATTATCAAGGCGGTCAATTGCAGGATTTCACACAGAGGATACTCCTTCTTAACCTCAAGATACCCCAAGTACCCGAAGCATACAGAGTTCAACATTGAAAATTACTCTTCTTCATGGGTCGATTCGAAGTTCATCCAGAATCCAGTCTGAATATTTTGTCTGCAAATTCAAGATGGTAACTCAGTTCTTGACAGCCGTTTCTCGTCCTGTTCCAAGGGATTTTCGAGAAATCAATCTTGAAGACGACGGTCTGAACAAAAATTCTGTTTATCAGAAGTAACAGTTCAGAATTCTACGCGATTCCTCATTCCTAATAATAGTTCGAACACTCGACTGCTACAGCGGCTTTCTGCACATCCTTAGTTATGCGTAAAAGACAGGACAGGACCTAGCACTCTTTCTAACAGAGTCGACGTAAAGAATCAGACGTGTCGAAGCTACACATATTCAGACTTCACAGCAAAGTATGGCAAGATGATCATATGCAAAGAAGAAAGACGATTTTATTAAAATTAAAAAGCATGATTACATGAGGAAAATCCAGTCTACAAGGGTTTTCTTCATTTTTCATGACTACATATGAGGGAAATCCCGTCTACAAAGGGCTTCCTCATCGTCGTCTGAAGAACGCACCCAGAATCTGTTCTGCCAGGTTCTCGCATTGGTGAAGATCTTCCTCTTCTTCCATGGCAGTTCATCGACATCCACAGTCGATGAACAAGAAGATGATCAGTGGCAGGAGGATACAAAACTGGGCATAGACCCATCCTCCAACAGAAGGAAAGCAGGGTAAATCTGCTTTCCTACAACCAACGCCACTCGAGGACGGCAGTTACAGTTTGTCTGCTCTCGTCCACGGAGGTAACAGAAGAAGGTACCGCTTGCAAGCGGCATGGCAAAATGCTACCCTTCTTCTCTCCCGAAGAACCACCATACAAAGTTGTTGATTATCCCGAGCAAAGGAGGCTATGATATCCTTCCATGATCCATCGTTGCAGAGGACATTTGCTCGAAGATGCCGTCTTTTTTGGCTCCTTACATGCTGGAAGAGCATGATCTCCTTCTTTCTCAGGTCGACCCGACGAACTCCGGCCATCATCTCTGTGTAGTGAAGGAAGTGTGGGAAGAACAGAAAAACTCCTCAGCCTTTTATAGGAGAAAGAGATCAGCGATCCCCAATAACTCCGCCATAAAGTCAGCCATGAAAGAACTTGTCAGGCTCGACCGTTTCAGGCTCCATTCAGAGCGTTTTGAGTTACGAGGAAGGGTTCATGCTTTATTCAAAGCGTTTCAAATTACGAGGAATTTAAAAGCTTTGAAGGGGGTCTTGTAGAAGCATGAAAAATATGCTGGATAGCCATACGCAACATGTTGATGCAGGACAGCATAAACAGAGGACCTCAGAGCCATCAAACGTGCAACAGAGATTTTCTGCTGAGCACAGCGTAAAAATATAGGCTCAAGGACCATCCGCGTAACGCAGTATGTCCAGGCTGCTTCGGCGTAAGTAGGGCGCTTCATCGCCTATATGGCGTAAAACTCATCTGCTTTCAATGCAGCATTGAAGTGTACGAGGAATACTTCATATTCTTCGAAATGAACCTATCAGAATATGCAATGAACCTAACGTCTGGACTCCTGATAAAGAGTATTGTACGACAACCCAAGCGACGGGTATAATGATGGCGTGGCACTGGAACCCAGCCTGTCATTTACTGCCATTTCCTTTGCGTAAACCACTTTTACACATACGAAGGAATACACCGCCTTGTTTTACACAGGCCGATGAGAGCTGTTTACGCTCCGCGGAAGATAAACAGCCTGCTACGTCAAAAGCTGCACTTCGTACAGTGCTCGAGGCACGTCTCTGCATTTAATGCACAGAGCGGTGACAGTTTCTCGAGGCACGTCTCTGCATTTGAAGCGTCGAAAACTGACAGATACCTGAGGCACGTCTCTGCACTTGAGGCACAGAAGGGTGGCAGGCCTTCAAAACACACATTCTCATTTAATGAGCGGGATAAAGGCGGATCCCCGCATTTAATGCAGAGATTTAATTAAATGTCACCGAACCGTCGTCTAGTGACATCCCCTTTGCGTAAACTACTCTTACGCATATAAGTGAATACGCCGCCCAGTTTTACACAGGCAGACGTGAGCTTCTTACGCTCCGCAGAAGGCAAACAGACCGCCACATCAGTAGTCACTCATTGTACAGGATTCGAGGCACGTATCTGCATTTAATGTGCAGAATGATGGCAAATCTTAAAGACAAGCCTCTGCATTTAATGCGCAGGATGGGGGCAGATCTCTGCATTTAATGTAAGAGATTTGATTATATCTCCAAGAGCCGTAATTCCGGCTAAAACGTCCACATCCTCGGCTTCTACGCCCACTCGGCTTCTATGCCCACCTGGCCTCTATGACCACTCGACTTCTATGCCCACTCGGCATCTATACCCACTCGGCTTCTACGCCTCCTTGGCTTCTACGTCCACTCGGCTTCTATGCCTACTTGGCTTATATGCCATGGTGACAGTCATTTGGCTTCTACGCCAAGCTCTTCTACACAAGGGATAACTACCTACGTGGCTTCTACGCCATGATCTTCATAGCAGATATACGCGTTCTGTCCCTTAGTTGGACGCGCGTCACATGCTCACTCAAAAGGTCATTTATACGCAGGCATTGGTTATTTTAAACCGTCGTGTAAAAGGGTACTGTACTTTTCACTACTCGGTTTCTATGCCGACTGTGTGGTCACTATCACTAAAACTCTATAAATAGAGACCTCTATCAACGAGGAACACGGTCGACAAATTGAGGGTCAAAAAATTGGAGAAAAGAGGTCGAAAATTGATCGAGAAATCCAATATCAGATCCAACGGTCGCAAAGATCGAAGGTCAAACGGTCAAGAGAGAGAGAGAGAGCTGCTTCCTGTCTTCCACGGCATTTTTTCAACATCGTGTGGTCCAAGGGCTAAAGTGATCGACTGCAGATCAGACACCTATAGCAATATTTACCTAGATTAAATAAATTGTACTTAGACATCCTCGTATAGGATCAAATTTGTACAATCTTGTTTGTAAACATAAAAGAAGGGCGGGTCTTCGTACAAGACCTCATATTTCGCATATCAAATCTTTTCTCGTTTATCATCCTAATCATGTGCGTGCTTGAATGCTAGCATATCATTCGTGATGTGCCTTATTCCCTATCTAGCCCATACATGCTTGATAGTGTTCCAGTTACACGTTTCTCATATAGCTAGAGCATGTAGACAGATATTTTATTTTCATGTTTTCTTGTCATTTTTATCTACTATGTATTATATTATATTTTTTGCATTATATTATATAGCATTGTGAGATATGTATGTTACTTTGCTCCTTCTTGACTGATAAACCGTGGCAGGTGATAATGTTATTAAGTATCCAACTTTCTATAGTTCTCAGGAGGAGACACTATGTAATGTTAGTCTGGAGACTACCCCGGACATTGAGGATACTCCTTTGTAGGCTTAGAATTTTTCTTTAGTTATATTTCTGTTGATTGCTTTGTGTTGTGGATGTGTCATGTTATTGATGATTGTTGTCTTTACATTCACCGGGTTTGTTCCCGGACATTATTTTAAAAGACATGTAATAAAAGCAATAATAGATTAACTAGGATTAGAAATTAGATTAATATTAATTGAAGGAATCTAATATATTATACCTTGTCCTTTTTAAGAGCATTTTTGTCACCTCATCCATTCCAAGTACCATGGCAAGTTCATGTTATCTTCCTTTTCTATGTGATATTTCATGCATTTATATTATTTTGCATATTTTTACGTGTCATATTAGCCTTGGACAACTACATGACTGCTAGCACTTTCGCGAGACGTGCCTTAAGTCCATTTATGTGCTGTAGAAGCATAAAAAATACGCTGGATAGCCATACGCAGCATGTTGATGCAAGACAGCGTAAACAGAGGACCTCAGAGCCATCAAACGTGCAACAGAGCTTTTTCGCTGAGCACAGCGTAAAAATATAGGCTCAAGGACCATCCGCGTAACGTAGTATGTCCAGGCTGCTTTGGCGTAAGCAGGGCGCTTCATCGCCTATATGGCGTAAAACTCATCCGCTTTCAATGCAGCATTGAACTGTATGAAGAACGCTTTATATTCTTCGAAATGAACCTGTCAGAACATGCAATGAACCTGACGTTTGGACTCCTGACAAAGAGTACTGCACGACAACCCAAGTGACGGGTATAATGATGGCGCGATACTGCAACCCAGCCTGTCATTTACTGCCATTTCCTTTGCGTAAATCACTTTTACACATACGAAGGAATACGCCGCCTTATTTTACACAGGCCGATGAGAGCTATTTACGCTCCGCGGAAGATAAATATCCTGCCACGTCAAAAGCTGCACGTCGTACAGGGCTCGAGGCACGTCTCTGCATTTAATGCACAGAGCGGTGACAGTTTCTCAAGGCACGTCTCTGCATTTGAAGCGTCGAAAACTGACAGATGCCTGAGGCACGTCTCTGCACTTGAGACACAGAAGGGTGACAGGCCTTCAAAGCACGCCTTCTTATTTAATGAACGGGATAAAGGCGGATCCCCGCATTTAATGCAGAGATTTGATTAAATGTCACCGAACCGTCGTCTAGTAACATCCCCTTTGCGTAAACTACTCTTACGCATATAAGGGAATACGTCGCCCAGTTTTACACAGGCAGAAGTGAGCTTCTAACGCTCCGCAGAAGGCAAACAGACCGCCACATCAGCAGTCACTCGTTGTACCGGATTCGAGGCGCATATCTGCATTTAATGTGCAGAATGATGGCAAATCTTAAAGACAAGCATCTGCATTTAATGCGTAGGATGGGGACAGATCTCTGCATTTAATTCAAGAGATTTGATTATCTCTCCAAGAGCCGTAATTCCGGCTAAAACGTCCACATCCTCGGCTTCTACGTCCACTCGGCTTCTATGTCCACCCGGCCTCTATGACCACTCGGCTTCTATGCCCACTCGGCTTCTACGCCTCCTCGGCTTCTATACCTACTTGGCTTCTATGCCATGGTGACAGTCATTTGGCTTCTACGCCAACCTCTTCTACACAAGGGATAACTACCTACATGGCTTCTACGCCATGATCTTCATAGCAGATATACGCGTTTTGTCTCTTAGTTGGACGCGTGTCACATGCTCACTCAAAAGGTCATTTATATGCAGGCATTGGTTATTTTAAACCATCGTGTAAAAGGGTGCTGTACTTTCCACTACTCGGTTTCTATGCCGACTGTGTGGTCACTGTCACTAAAACTCTATAAATAGAGACCTCTATCAACGAGGAACAATGTCGACAAATTCAGGGTCGAAAAATTAGAGAAAAGAGGTCGAAAATTGATCGAGAAATCCAGTATCAGATCCAACGGTCGCAAGTTATTAGGTCTCATGTTAGCCGACTTCATAGGAGAAGATGGTAATGACGATAAGGACTATGAGGAACTTCTTCATAAGATGATCTTATGCGATATTTGTTTACTTGAAGAATTTATTACTAAATATATTGGCTTTATATTTCGACTTAAAAGCACTCGACAAAAGGATTTCTGGATTAGAGGATTTTTTGCTAAAATTCCTTATCCCTGGAATAATATTATTCAAGAAAAATATAACAAAATAAGAAATAATGTCCACACTACGGGAATGCTTAAGAAAGCCTGTATGAAAACCATGGAAACGGCATGTGAACAAGTAAGAGCACAAAACAAATGGATAGAACCATTAAAAAATCTAGGTTAGGATATTCTTGCTGTTCTAAATATAATACAGATATTAATGCCGAATTTGGATGTATGCCCGAAGCCAAAGGATGGAAAAAACAGAAAAAGATATTCTTTAGAAGAAAAGGAAAAGGAAAAACCAAGTATAAAATTACCAGGAGAAAGTGGAAACCAGCTTTTAAACAGCAACCCCATAAATATGAGAAAAGAAAGTTCATTAAACGAAAGAAATTTAGAAAAGGTTGTAAATGTTTTAAGTGTAACAAGGAAGGACATTTTGCAAACGAATGTCCTAACAATATTCATACCATAATAGTTGATGACTTGGATACTTATGGTATCAACATCGGAACAATTGAAGATATAAATAGTGATACTTCTGCCTCTTCTATATACGAAATAGAGTCTATAAGTTCGGATGAACAATCCGATGATACAGATGAACAATCTGAGGACAACATATATGAACCCTTGAAACATTTAAAAATAAACATGGTTACTATCAATAAATCAGGATAACCCTATTAAATGACAATACTATATTACCAAAAAAAGAAGGAATATCAGCAGGATATATTATATATGCCAGTAAAAGTTGCAGAATTAGAAGATATCATACCCAGGAAATATTATTAGATATCAGAATATTTTTGCCATTAGGTTATTATGGCATTATTCATAATATACCATTACACGCTACAAAAAATATATTCATTACTTATGGTTTTATTGAACCTGTTTCTCGAAATAATGTTTCCATAATAATGAAAAATACTTCCTTTGAGGATAGAGACTATCTCGTCGAAAGAGGTAATCCTTTAGGTTTATTGGTTATACATAAATACGAAGACTTACCTATAATAGAAGACACTCCTAAACCCCGCATTAGTTCCCCTGGATCAAGTTCTAGTGAATTACATGACGGCTACTGCGAATTTAGAATTTATATGAATACCCTAACTTCAGAGGAAACTAGTAATTCTAATATTCCCCAAAGTGAGGGAGAACAATTTGAAATAACTGATGATGACCTTGAAAAACTCAAAGAAGCAATACCACATTCTGATAAAAAAGAAGTTTATAAACCAATCTCTTTTCAGTCCAGATTCCTGAATAAACATACCTATGTTTTTGAAAGGATGCAAGGAAATATAGAATTAAAAGGAGATGAAGATTTCTCATCCATCAGTTTATTGGACAAAAGAAAAATGGAGAAATTAAAGGCTAAATATCCCAAGATGAGATATTTACATATAGGCCTAATACAACTCAAAATAACAGGGCTATTCCGAACAGGAATAGATACTCCTATCTTAGTAGTTTGCATGGATGAGAGAATCATCAATAATCCGTTAAATAGTATAATAGGAGGAGCAAAATCTAATCTTGTTAATAGGTTATTTGGTATTAACATACACCCAGATTTTTCTATAAGTTTAGATGATCATAATATAGAAAAAACTTGTACACTATCGGTAAGTCTCCAAGGAATCGAATTAATGCCGGGTTCTAAAGTACTGGGAATACAATGGGAACATTGTATGGCATTAAACGATACGCCCACTTTTAAATCTATCACACCTAAAAATCTAGTAAGACTTTTTGAAGTAGGAATGGGAAAAACTATCCAACCTAGACTTATTAAATTAGAACACCTTAAGAATGATAATGAAATGAAAGTTTTTATTAGATCTTTGAAACCAAAAATAGAAATACCAACCGAATATTTTATTGCCTCTGGAAATACTATATCAACTAGAATCGAAGGAGGAAAACAACCCCTAAGCAGTCAAAAAGAGTCGGAGACCACGACTTCAAGTATTCCCCATATCACTCGTTCTAATTCTATGGACAACCTAGTTAGTATTGAATTAACACCTAACATTTTACAGGATATACAACATAGGATGAGCGTTAGCACACCAATAGAAGGTAGAACTAAGACTATGCTCGACAATCAACGCGCTAATGAATCGGAAAAAATGTCAGTAAAAATTCCTTTATCACAAATAAAGGATAGAAGTAGAATTCTGTCACTCCAATAAATGTCAAAAACCACTAACTGGTATAGGGAGCATACTAGTTACAATGAAAGCCAGATAGATCAAGCCTATAAGATGAATCATCTTTTACGAAAATTTCGTGATATTATACGAGAAGTAAAAAGGTCAAACTATAGGACTATTGTCTTAAGACATATGGACAGAACCACACAAGTAATCGATAAACATATTAGAAAATTTGAAAAACTTAATCCTGACAAAAGGACTAGTTCTCTAGCTAGTAATACTATAGATCTTTCCATTGAAGATACCCTAGAATTAGAAATAGCTAGCACTTCTCTTGATAATATAGATCTTTCTATAGAAACTTGGAAAGAAGTATTAGAACTCCCAGACACTCCTTCTGATATAAACATGGTTAGAACCATGGACCTAAAAGTAAAGGCTCAATTACATATATACATACCACTTACCATTTGTATATCAGGTTATAATGAATTTACTATCCACGCCCTTATAGATACAGGAGCCGAGGCTAGCTTATTACAAGAAACCTTTATCCCTCAAGATTTATGCAACAACTTGATAAACCAGGCAAATTAAACGATTTTATGGGAAGACAAGTGTCTGTCAACCATAAAGTAAAAAACCTTCAGGTCCATTTCCCTGATTTACAAGGGAATTCTAACACTTATATGTTTGATTTTGTATTACTAACAAGAGATTTTGATAGTGATTGTATTATAGGTATGGATAATTTGAGACATTATAAACCATACAACACACACACCTTCGAACTAGACGGAATATCCATTCCTAGAGTACATTTTCCTGTCTCCTTAGCTTCCAACTTTACACATACATCACAGCGTGGTGAAAAACCAGTCACACTTATTGATTATACAAAAGAGCCATTTACGGAATGTTAGAACCACTCTTCTCTGATAACCCATTAAAAGCCTTTGATAAAGCCCCTAGATATTGTAAAATAGAGCTATTAGAACAATATAGAGAGACCAATATCAGGGTAAATAGTATTATGGTTTCTCCTTCTGACAAGGAAGAGTTTTCTAAACAAATTAGTGAACTTTTAAAACTAAAGCTTATCCAGAAAAGTTTCAGCAGACATTCTTCCCCTGCTTTCCTTGTAAGAAATCACGCTGAAATAAAAAGAGGAAAAGCAAGAATGGTTATTAATTATAGAAAGTTAAATAGTTATACTAAATTCGATGGTTATTTTATTCCCACAGCTGAGCATCTTATAAAACAAATTCAAGGTGCTAAATATTATAGTAAATTCGATGCTAAATCAGGATTTTGGCAAATAAAATTAGAAGATAAAAATTCAGTAGAATTAACAGCTTTCAGCTGCCCACAAGGACATTTTGAATGGCTAGTCTTACCATTTGGGTTAAAAAATGCGCCACAAATATTTCAGAAATGGATGAATTCTATTTTTGGGCATCTTCCTTATGTAGTAGTCTACATTGATGATATTCTCGTCTTCTCAAACACTGTTGAAGAACACAAGGAACATCTATTGCATGTTTGTAAACTATTACTTGATAATGGAATTATTTTAAGTCCCAAAAAGATAGAGTTATTCAAAACTGAAATTGATTTCCTAGGAAAAACCATAAAAAATGGACAAATTCTTTTGCAAGAACATATATATACCAAGATTAAGGAATTTTCAGAAAACTTTAAAACCCTTAAAGAACTTCAGAGTTTTTTAGGATTACTTAATTATGGTAGAAAATTCATTCATAATCTATCAGCAAAAGTAAAACACTTACAAGAAAGACTTACGGATGAACAAGCCAAGTATAAAGAAATTACTGGTGAACAACCAAGAAAATGGAATACTGACAAAATTCCTATTTCTCTTGATCAAAGAGAAATTGAGGAAATTGCTAGAATAAAAGATTCCATAAAAAAAGAAAATATTCTTTATTTCCCACTTGACAATGATATTTTAGTTTTACAAACTGATGCTTCGGACAACTTCTGGGCAGGAGTTCTGATTGCCAAGCAAAAAGAAATTGTTGCTTACACATCAGGAAGATTTACTAAAGTACAAATTAAATATGCTACATATGACAAAGAATTATTAGCAGTCAAACTAGCCATAAAAAGCTTGAAAATCTATATATTGTATAGACATTTTTTGATTGAGACTGACAATAAATCAGTAGCACAATTCTTAAAGAAAAAGACTATTAATAATCCCGAAGAAAACCTTCGACGGATTAGAATTGCTATGTATCTGGAAATATTTAATTATGATGTCAACTATATTCCAGGATACACTAATTTTCTCGCTGATACTCTTACTAGGTTATGAGATATGGAAGACGAAGATTTCTATAAAAAATTTCGTAACCTCTTCCAAGAAATGAAAAGGCAAGGCGAGTTCAAAGAAGTGGCCCCTAAAAAGACTAAAGACAACAACATAGCAGAGACATCAGGGGTTGAACAAACCCAGGAGGCGAACAGCCAATTTTCCCCTCAGGCGAACAGCCAACATCAGGCGAACAGCCAATCTCAGGCGAACAGCCAAAGTACTCTCCAGGCGAATAGCCAGATCAGTAAAGGAAAAAACATTCTTGGAGCCATTCCTAGGCCTATGTTTCTTCCTATGAGGCCTGTTGTACCACCAACACAGTTCTCGGGACCTCCCAGACCACCAATGACACCAGCACAATTCTCAGATGTAGTGATTAAAAATTGGTACAATACGGACATGGAAAATAAAGATAAAGCAGTTTGGGAAAGATTTAATGGCTGCTTTCGGGCTTTCCAGGCCCGCGACGTAAAGGGAGCCAGTTACTGGCTGACCCAAATTGAGAGGACACTGCTAGCCGAAAGGCAGAAAAATGCTATACTTGAAAAAAGAATTACGGAGATTAATCAGCACATCTCAAAAATGATGACTTTCTCGTCCACCTCCAGATCACAGGCACTCTCCCTCAGAGAGAAAGATCTCTTCACCGGCACTTCTTCCGAGCAAAGGGAGCTCAATGAAATCTTTTCCCAGATAAGAACCAATGATCTGGTAAATTTCCGAATGACTGACGTCCTCGAGCTGCTCAAGGCCCTCGGAATTCACTCCACAAAAGAAGAAGAATTCAATGCCGAAGTTACCGTCCAAGAGATGCTCGCCATGCATCAACAGCAGCTACTGGACGATTCCAGACTTATCCTCTTTTTCAAGAAGCTTGAAGACACTGAAGTTGTCAACCTATTCCAGAGTGAAGAACTCATTCTTAATATCAACAGGCGGCCTCGTATTCTCGCCTGTTTCCGTGAAATCCAGAAATTCAAACCCCATATTAAAAAGGAGTTAGTTCATGAAGTTTATGTGAACACAATCTTTGAAGACGACTACCGGGACTGTCTTCCTGAAATCTGCATTAAGGCGGCGCTCTCTCACGCCACTAAATTTCAAACCATCTTCAGATTTAGGGTTTGGAGCATCTGGGAGGAGCGGCAGTATATCAAGCTGTTCCCATCTTATCAACTCTGGGAACTAAGCAGGCTCGTTGAAGAACCTTTCTTTGAATATATCAAATTTTCAAAGCAAGGTTTCGACGAGGATCATGAAAGACTTATGGCGGCCACAGAGTTCTTTGAAGCTGCACGAAGTGCTACCAGGGCTAATGCCCAAGTCTCTACTTCCAAACATACTATTCTTATTGATCGCCTCAGGCCATTACCTGAGAACAACGATGGACCCTCCAGAATCACAGATTTCATGAACAATATGATATTAGGCCGAATAGGCTTATTGGCCAGAAATGAGGATTTACTCATCAATAACGACCCTATAAGAATCCTTGTTGACTCTGAGGGAAATTCAGATTAGAAGCATGGTGGAACCCCTCATTTTCCCTATGAAGAAGATTTGCTACAAAATTATCCTTAATAGATATTTACGAAGATTGGGACCCAGAATAGTTCGACGAATTACAGAAGAATCCTTGCAACGAAGGCGACAACAACAACGGCAACGACTACAACGGCAGCAACTAACACAGCAATTAGCACAAATCAGAGATGCAATTATCACAAGAAGGCAAGAATTACAAGAACAAATTGATCAACTAAGAAGGACCATAGAAGAGAGAGAGATGATGATTGGCTCACTAATTGAAGATAGAGAGCACGGCAACGACTACAACGGCAGCAACTAACACAGCAATTAGCACAAATCAGAGATGCAATTATCACAAGAAGGCAAGAATTACAAGAACAAATTGATCAACTAAGAAGGACCATAGAAGAGAGAGAGATGATGATTGGCTCACTAATTGAAGATAGAGAGCAGATTATGGGAACTAGACATGATAGGAATAATCCACTTTTTGTCGAAGAGATACCTATTTGGCTACGAGACAACAATAGTTCCAGCCACAGTTCTCGCCACGAAGAAAATTCTAATGATGACAGTTCCAGCCACTCTGACAGTAATAGTTCCGACCACTCGGAAAATATTCCTGACACTGATAACAGCCAGGACACCGAAGGAAGCAACCAACAGGACCACATGGCTACTGACGATACCTCATCATCACTTTAAAAAAGAAGATTCCCCACTATGGGGAAAAGCTAGGATCATCATTACAAAGGTTCTCCACTAATAAAGATTATTCTCCACTATGAGGAAAAGATAGTTGCCATCATTACTTATGACGGGCAGGCGCCAGTTTACTCGGTATCATAAGAAGGTTACCCCCAGGACTTGTATTATAAATAAGGCCTCGATTGCTCCTTAGAGGGCATCGAAGTTTAGGAGCTTGCATGCTTTGTGAACTTCTTGTATTCACTCCCTCTGTTCTTGTGTGATCCCTCTGTTCTCCTCCTTTGTAAAGGTCTCCTTTGTTCTTGTGAATAAAATTCTGAGTTTGTGTGTGAGCGATCGCGTCTGGTATCAGAGCCAGGTTTCGATCCTGGGACCTGTGGGTTATTTTTTGAAGGAATCTAATATATTATACCTTGTCCTTTTTAAGAGCATTTTTGTCACCTCATCCATTCCAAGTACCATGGCAAGTTCATGTTATCTTCCTTTTCTATGTGATATTTCATGCATTTATATTATTTTGCATATTTTTACGTGTCATATTAGCCTTGGACAACTACATGACTGCTAGCACTTTCGCGAGACGTGCCTTAAGTCCATTTATGTGCTGTAGAAGCATAAAAAATACGCTGGATAGCCATACGCAGCATGTTGATGCAAGACAGCGTAAACAGAGGACCTCAGAGCCATCAAACGTGCAACAGAGCTTTTTCGCTGAGCACAGCGTAAAAATATAGGCTCAAGGACCATCCGCGTAACGTAGTATGTCCAGGCTGCTTTGGCGTAAGCAGGGCGCTTCATCGCCTATATGGCGTAAAACTCATCCGCTTTCAATGCAGCATTGAACTGTATGAAGAACGCTTTATATTCTTCGAAATGAACATGTCAGAACATGCAATGAACCTGACGTCTGGACTCCTGACAAAGAGTACTGCACGACAACCCAAGTGACGGGTATAATGATGGCGCGATACTGCAACCCAGCCTGTCATTTACTGCCATTTCCTTTGCGTAAATCACTTTTACACATACGAAGGAATACGCCGCCTTATTTTACACAGGCCGATGAGAGCTATTTACGCTCCGCGGAAGATAAATATCCTGCCACGTCAAAAGCTGCACGTCGTACAGGGCTCGAGGCACGTCTCTGCATTTAATGCACAGAGCGGTGACAGTTTCTCAAGGCACGTCTCTGCATTTGAAGCGTCGAAAACTGACAGATGCCTGAGGCACGTCTCTGCACTTGAGACACAGAAGGGTGACAGGCCTTCAAAGCACGCCTTCTTATTTAATGAACGGGATAAAGGCGGATCCCCGCATTTAATGCAGAGATTTGATTAAATGTCACCGAACCGTCGTCTAGTAACATCCCCTTTGCGTAAACTACTCTTACGCATATAAGGGAATACGTCGCCCAGTTTTACACAGGCAGAAGTGAGCTTCTAACGCTCCGCAGAAGGCAAACAGACCGCCACATCAGCAGTCACTCGTTGTACCGGATTCGAGGCGCATATCTGCATTTAATGTGCAGAATGATGGCAAATCTTAAAGACAAGCATCTGCATTTAATGCGTAGGATGGGGACAGATCTCTGCATTTAATTCAAGAGATTTGATTATCTCTCCAAGAGCCGTAATTCCGGCTAAAACGTCCACATCCTAGGCTTCTACGTCCACTCGGCTTCTATGTCCACCCGGCCTCTATGACCACTCGGCTTCTATGCCCACTCGGCTTCTACGCCTCCTCGGCTTCTATACCTACTTGGCTTCTATGCCATGGTGACAGTCATTTGGCTTCTACGCCAACCTCTTCTACACAAGGGATAACTACCTACATGGCTTCTACGCCATGATCTTCATAGCAGATATACGCGTTTTGTCTCTTAGTTGGACGCGTGTCACATGCTCACTCAAAAGGTCATTTATATGCAGGCATTGGTTATTTTAAACCATCGTGTAAAAGGGTGCTGTACTTTCCACTACTCGGTTTCTATGCCGACTGTGTGGTCACTGTCACTAAAACTCTATAAATAGAGACCTCTATCAACGAGGAACAATGTCGACAAATTCAGGGTCAAAAAATTAGAGAAAAGAGGTCGAAAATTGATCGAGAAATCCAGTATCAGATCCAACGGTCGCAAATATCGAAGGTCAAACGGTCAAGAGAGAGAGAGAGAGAGTAGAATCCAGAGCTCAGGCAAAGAGAAGTGATCGACGACTTTGGCATCGAGCATCCACCCACTTTAGCAACCTTCGAAGCTGCTTCCTGTCTTCCACGGCACTTCTTCAACATCGTGTGGTCCAAGGGCTAAAGTGATCGACTGCAGATCAGACACCTATAGCAATATTTATCCAGATTAAATAAATTGTACTTAGACATCCTCGTATAGGATCAAATTTGTACAATCTTGTTTGTAAACATAAAAGAAGGGCGGGTCTTCGTACAAGACCTCGTTTTCCGTATATCAAATCTTTTCTCGTTTATCATCCTAAACATGTGCGTGCTTGAATGCTAGCATATCATTCGTGATGTGCCTTATTCCCTAGCTAGCCCATACATGCTTGATAGTGTTCCAGTTACTCGTTTCACATATAGCTAGAGCAAGTAGACAGATATTTTATTTTCATGTTTTCTTGTCATTTTTATCTACTATGTATTATATTATATTTCTTGCATCATATTATATAGCATTGTGAGATATGTATGTTACTTTGCTCCTTCTTGACTGATAAACCGTGGCAGGTGATGATGATATTAAGTATCCAACTTTCTATAGTTCTCAGGAGGAGACACTATGTGATGTTAGTCTGGAGACTACCCCGGACATTGAGGATACTCCTTTGTAGGCTTAGAATTTTTCTTTAGTTATATTTCTGTTGATTGCTTTGTGTTGTGGATGTGTCATGTTATTGATGATTGTTGTCTTTACATTCACCGGGTTTGTTCCCGGACATTATTTTAAAAGACATGTAATAAAAGCAATAATAGATTTTGGTATTTTTCAGAATGGGAAACGCAATTTAATGGCTGGGATGAGTTGATCGAACATTTGTATATTGGAGATTAATGAGGTCTAGAGAGTTGACTACCGGCTGTCAACGACAGCGTAGGATGGACGTGTCATACTTCTACCTAATTATTCATGAGCGGGGTATGACACTGGCAAATCCAACTTATGCATTACATCGAGTCGTTATAAAATCCAAACACAATGTGTCTCCACAACACTTTTTATTCCTCAAATTCTTCGCATTAATAATCTCTCGCATGTGTTATATCAAGCCCTTGCACATCCGATCGCAATGATTTTTTCGTAACACAATTCTATCCAACTGTTGTCTACCTCTTATTCAAGTATTTCTGAAGTCTTGCTTGATATGGACTGGTCCAACATATCCAAGCATTCTCTGCCTCAACTCAACCTATCTTTTGAACCAATCTATTTCTCACGATCCCCTGCTAGGCGACTTACCCAGACAATGTACCAAGTCTTCCCTTCTCAAGGGACTGACTTAAACCAACCATACCCACATCTAAAAAATCTGTGATGTGATTCCATTCCTTAATAAATTTTTCGTCTATCTCATTTCTAAAATACTCCGATATGATATTGTATCGTCCCGACATATATCGCTAGCGTTGAATGAATCGATAACCAACATTAATTATCCTTCGGTTCTCGCTATAAAATTGATGATTCATAAAGGCATCACTATATACAACACCAAAGTTTAATCCAACACATATGATATTACATCCTTAATCGAGTATGTAATCACCAATCATCAAAAATCCTGCTATGTTATTTTTAGCCGAAGGTTCTTCCAACGAATTATGAAATTAATATTCGATCACCTAAACTTATCCTTAACATGCACTACTCAAAATGTATCCTCGACGCAATCTCTTATGTGTCATCTTTTGTCATCTTATGGGTCTCCAACGATTACTTTAATTTGTCGGTTAAGTCTCTAGGATTATCTGTCCCAAAGCTATGCTTAATAATTGTGGATCATCAACAATGGACAGTTACTAAGAACCATTCTATATCTTATTTTAGTACTAAACCAAATCCCAGCGAGTTCTATAGGACTCTATCTCAATATGAGAATACATTTCTAACTTCGAACACGCTTGGACTACCTTCCAACATATTCTTTAACCAAGGAACATCTAGCCGTCTAGGGTCTGAGAATTTCTACCCTAATCGATATCCGAGATATTATATACTCGGTGAAACAATCCTCAATCGAACCGCCAATCCCGCTAGTTTATCCCACTAACTCTATCGTTCTGCCCTGAACCCATCAAGTAAATTCTCGATCGATCGATACAATTTCTCGTATCGTTACTCACAACTTTCCAATTCATAGCCTTGCTCTATTTTGTATCCTTATATTCTGCTTACATTGACCTGCGCAACCATTTTGCTCGGGCAACACTGTAAATTATTCTGACGTCAAGTCCCATCGAGTTTCTTCAAAAGTCCATCCATTATGATCCAGGCTCCCGTTTGGATTCTTCCATCACTATGTCCATTTCCTTTGCGTTTCGTTTGTGCCGTACAGTTCAGATGACTTGCACAATAACCCATACGGTAAGGTAATTCCAACTATATCTATTTCGATATGCCACACCTATTTTGATATCGAAAGGTTCTGTCACGACCCGCACCCGGTATAGGGGCACGAGTACGTGGGTACGTCCAGCCTACGCCGCAGAATCGGCGGTAGAACGCTGTCTTGGTCTACTATTCTATCTAATATCTCACACAGTGTATAAAGTACTGCCATGCCATCTTAATACCAAATAATACTCAATCACATATAAAAATGAAGAAAGATGTACGCACGATATTGTTTGATGATAAACAAAAGAAATTAAAAGAAGGTTTATACGAAACCCTTTCTTTATTTACAAACAAGAAAAAAGAAGTACAATTAATCCTATACGAGGATATTAAGTACAAAAAATGATTCTGGAGAAAAATTGCTATAGGAGTCTGATCTGCGGTCGATCACTTTGTCCCTTGGACCACACGATGACGAAGAAGTGTTGTAGAAGAAGAAGAAGTTTCAAAGGTTGCAAGAGGGGTTCGTTGCCGAATTTGTCAATCGACACTCTCTGTCTGTGCTCTATGCTCCTCTTTTTTTCGATCCTTTTACTCTGTGACTAGAGGTCTCTATTTATAGAGCTCAGTCACAGTAACTGTCCGGTCGACGTAGATGCCAAACTGTGAAGAGAGTTGCACTCTTTACGCGACGGTTATAATAACTGGTACCCACGTCTGAATAATCTCCTGAATCCGCGTGTGACGCGTGTCCCATTATGAGGTAACGCGTATAATCGCTCATTGAAGATCACGGCATACAAGCCATGTAGGTAATTGCTCCTTGCGTAAAGATGGTTGGCGTAAAAGCCAAATAACTGTCTTGTTGGCGTAAAAGCCAAATAGCTGTATTGTTAGCGTAAAAGCCAAATTCTGCCTAAAGCTTGATGCTGCATAAATAGGTAACCAGCGTAAACTAGCCAATTATCCTTCCTGACTGAGGTCTTGAGCGTATTTTGGGCTAAATAGCCTTATCACGTACCTTTGCAAATATAGCCTGAGTTGGCGTATTTCGAGGAGATAGCATACGGCGTACTCCTATAGTTGAAAATAGCCTGGTTGTCGTAACATGCAAGGATGGTGATGTGAGCGTATTAGCCCTAATTTTAGCTCTTCCGGTCATTGAAAATAGAACAAAATCTCGTGCATTAAATGCAGAGATCTGTCCCCATCTCATGAATTAACTGCAGAGATATACCTCGAGCTTTGTACGAGAGACAACTTTTGACGTGGCGTCTGATTTCGTCTCATGTTGAGCGTAAAGTCTCATTTCTGCCTGTGTAAAATAGGCAGCGTATTCCTTGAATGCGTAAAAATGACTTGTATCAAGGATATGTCACTAAACGACAGTCTGGGCCTCTGTGCAGAATTATTATTACAGTCGTCCTCTCGATCATCGTGCAGTACTCTTTGTCAGGAGTCAGGTTCACTATTTTGTCTGACAGGTTCATTCGAGGAATACGAAGGATTTCTCGTACAACTTCACGTCGCATTAAAAGAGAACGTATTTTACGCCGGAGGGAGGTGTAGCAACCTTTTACGCCAAGACAGCCTTGAAGCGTTGTTTTACGAAGGGTTGTTCTGAAGCCATATTTTACGCCATACGGCGCTGAAGCTCTATTTTACGTGTATAGCTCTGAAGTCATGTTTTACGTGGACTTCATGTATATTGGGGGTTTTACGCATATAATTTTCTAGCGTATTTTTCATGATTCTACAAGAACCCCTTCAAAGTTTTCAAATTCCTCGTAATTTGAAATACTTTGAATAAAGCATGAAACGGTCAAATTTGACTCATTTTTCGAGGCTGATTTCTCGACAAATTTTAGAAATTTGTTGGGATTTGGTATGTTCTCTTCTGCCTATATAAAGGCAAGCGAGTGACCCTATTTTTCCCATACTTCCTTTACCACAAAGATGGCTGCTGAGATTCATTGGGCTGACCTGAGGAAGAAGGAGATCATGCTTTCCCAGCATGTGAGAAGCCGTAAAAAGAGGCATCTTCGAGCAAATATCCTTTGCAACGATGGATCATGGAAGGATATCATAGATTCCTTTGCTCGGGATAATCAACAATTTTATATGGCAATTCGTCCCGGAGAGAGGAAGGGTCTCATCGGACAACACAGCATGCTAGCTGTGTTTTCTCCTACTATGAAGCTGGACGCAGGTGGGCAGCTTGGCCGTGTCTTCCAGTATTGTGTTGGGTCTGAATCCCTAACACAAATTTGAGCATAGCTGCCATGGCGTATGGAGGATGGGCTTTGAATAATTTAGACAGGCCCAGTTTTGTATCCTTCCGTCATTTACTATTTTTTTGTTCATCGGTCGCAGAAGCCGATGAAGTATCGTAGAAGAAGAAAAAGATCTCCATCAAATAAGAATCTGGCGCAATAGATTCCCATCATGATCTTGAATATTAATGAGAAATCCTTTGTATAAATGAATTTCCATCATATGTAATCATGATTAATGAAAAATCCTTTGTAGAAATGAATTTCCATCAAATGTAATCGTGATTAATAAACTTGTCTTCTTTTACGCATTGCTGATTTGCCATATTTGCTGTGAGGAAGTATGATAATATGCAGCTTCAACACGTCTGAGTAATTTTTTACACTGACTCTGATAAACGCTTATCCGGTCACGTCCCAAATTTTATACATAACGAAAGATGCGTAAAAAGCTCTTTAGCATTAAGTTGTCTTGAAGATCCAGCCGTCATGCTATTTTTGGACGAGGAGTCGCATAAAATTCTGAACTGTCACTTCTCTGATACGAAGAATTTCTGTTCAAAACGTCATCTTCAAGAATGGCTTCCCGAAAGTTCCTCGAAATAGGGCAAGAGATGTCCGCCGAACAGGCCATACTTGAACTTAGATGTAAAGGATTCTAGATAGACTTCAAATGAACTTCCAATGGCCCAAGAAGTAGAGTCATCTTCAACACTGACATCTGTGTGTTTCAGGCACTTGGAATGTTTTGTAGCCAAAAAGGAGCATTTTTTGCGTAAAACCCTTGTAATTGGCCTTCTCGAGTTTAAGACCCAAACTATCAAGATATACGCGTATCCTGTCCTGCGTGACTTTAAGATATGCGAAAATTCACAGATCCGTAGCATAAGTTAGCTTCTGAGCGTAAAATCATAGATCTGTAGCTTCTGAACGTAAAAGCTTCTAAGCGTAAAACCATATATTTGTAGCCTCTGAGCATAAAATCGTAGATCTGTAGCTTCTGTGCGTAAAATCGTAGATTTGTAGATTCTGAGCGTAAAAGCTTCTGAGCGTAAAATTATAGATCTGTAGCCTCTGTACGTAAAATCGTAGATTTGTAGCTTCTGAGCGTAAAATCATAAATTTGTAGCTTCTGAGCGTAAAACCGTAGATTTATAGCTTCTGAGCGTAAAAATCATAGATCCTTGCTCTGCACGTAAAATCTGGATCCGTTTACGCAGCATGACTGTCCGTCTTCTTTTTCAAATGATAGGCTGACGTGGTCCCCAATCATAACCGACTATTAAAAATCGGATTTGGTTAGGGATTCGAAGAGTTATCTGAATTCATCTGTTTTTTGCAAAAAAATACATCGTCTCTTTGAGAACCCTTCATCTTCGTCTCTTTTCTGAGAACTCTGAGTTTTATCATGGCACCAAAACAGGCCTCCCTCTCTAAGGGAAAGAAAGTCGCTTCGTCATCTCGCCCCTCTGCTCAAGCACGAGCAACCCCCATTAGGCTGAGTGAGCCCCGATCTGAACGAAGTGCTCTGCCGTCGAGCTGCGCTCCGGGCATCACAGGTAAAGACTTCAAGAGGAATAGAGGACCTTCCGCACACGTTGTACGTATATGCGCAACAATACGCCCATATTTCTAATGTGTCAGCGTAAAAACTCCATATTTTCGCAGTCTGGCATAAAAATTCATACTGTCAAAATTTGGCCTATATTGCAAACTTTGAGTTTTACGCGCTGGATGTAAATTCCAGCATAAAAACTCAAATTTTAGCAGTCTGGCGTAAAGGCTCAGACTGTTAGATTTTGGCGTATACTGCCAGCCTTGAGTTTTACGCACGGAAAATAGGTTCCAGCGTAAGACTCAAGTTTTTGCAGTCTAAAGTAAAAAGCTCAGACTGTTAGGTTTTAGCGTATACTGCAAGAGTGTAGCGTCTAACGTAAACTGACTTATTTTCTTGCTTTTTGTAGTGGACCTACAGATTCCTTCTTTGGCTGAAGTGATGGGCTCTGCTGCTGGGATGCTGAATTCTAACTATCGGGAGGACTTGTCCCATGTGACATTCCCTATCTCTGGAACCGAGTATCCTCAAGAAAGGGGAACTCTGATCTCGTCCCAAGGAGAATGAATGATGCTAAGTATGATCAGTGGGGAGCCCCTGACATACATAGATAGGACTGAATATAAGAAACCAGGTTTCTTATTCGGGGATGTTATCGATAAACAATCCTAGACTAAGCCCAAGAAAAAAAATTGGGTATTTTCTGATGAGGGCACGGTCATGTATCTGCCAAGGATGCCCAGAGATTATTCTATCTCGGCATTCTTCCATGCCACACATCCCAGGAAGATGATATGGACTCTGACTCCTGATCTTCACGGTTTGCCATGGAAGATTTTATATAAGAAAGGATTGAACCGAGGAGCCTTTGTGAGCAGTCCTTCAGGCCCTGTTATGTCTTTCAGAATATTACTACCGGGCAGCGTCCCGAGTGATGACACTTCACTGATCCAGCCGGTTCAAATAACGACTTTCTGCAATGACTTTATGGGGCAGGGAGGAGTGTACCCCATGGTTAACCCTCGCACCAGTGGATGGCTTAGCCCCCAGAATCTTTGATGGTCCAGTTTAACTACTTGGACCCTGAAGCACTTCCAGACGGAGCTGGAAAGTATTGGTTTATTTGCGGCTGTGAGTTCCACTAGTGTTGGGCTGCCTGTTAACCCCAACTTGTTCTTCGCTTTGATGGAGCGATATAATTCGCTCACTGGGACTTTCGCCACTCTGCTAGGTGAGTTGGGCTTAGCCCTTCATGATATGGCATATATCTCAAAGCTGCCAATGGGAGACACTCCTTATGAAGAGTACGTTCCCACAAACAAGGAGCTGAGGGACACAAACCCTCGGGCAGTGGCGGTGTACTAAGAGCTGATGAGCCACTATCTTGCCTGTACCACCTTCTACAAGGAGCCCTCTAATTTGGCCCATATCAACAAATGGGTATCCTACCTCTTCTTCTATCAGGCCAGAAATGCCAAGCAGGACAAGGTTGTAGATAGTAGAGATAAGCATTTGAACCTGCTGAGTATGCTTAGTGCCAACACGGTCGATGATCTCATTGAAGACGCAGGGGCTTCATATTATGTTCTCGATGAGGAGATAGGAGGTTATTCTGCAGGCACTAAAGCCTACAGTTATATGAGGCATTGTCGCAAGCCTTTGTCAAGGGAAGCTCAACTGGCTGGCTTCCTCTCTGTCTGGCTACGCCAATGGGTAGTGCCTGGCATCGCGTCTGCTGATCACATTCATCGTAACACCATATGGCACGCAGTGCGTTTGGTGTTCGGGAAAAGATTGGTCCTGCCCCCTGCCATGGTATGCAGAATATAAGCTGGCCTGAGGGCCATTACTGATGGGCTGCTAGCTGATGATACGCAGCGTGAAGGATATCCCAGAGTGGAGTTACCATTCCTATATCTGATGGGATGGTTAATCCTTCACAACACCAGAGTGATGTCTCCCGGATCTGCCAGCGGTTCAGGAAATAACTTCTTGTTGAATTACAAGAATTCCCTTTGGAATGTGACTAGCGCCATAGATTATCGGCGAGCATTAAATTTTGCCCATGGTTGGAAGCTTTTCGGCATCGTCCCCCCATACATATCAATCAACAGGGGACGAAGCTTCGGGATGCAGGTCAAGGGAGGACTATTCTTTCTCCTGAAGCCTTTTACTAGTTGGTCTGCATTAGATCTTCCCACCTGCTATACAGAAGTGAGAACCACTGTTACTTGGAGCCTTACCTGCCTAGTCGTTTTGCCAGGCAATTTGGGTACGACCAGTTGCATATGGGAAATCCTATCACCAGCTTCAGGTCCAAAGGTGAACTTATCGACAGAGCCAGAGGATGGAGGTATTTCATCATGGGTTGTACTGGTGCAATCTTTGTTGTGCCCGTGACTTCTCTCTCCATGGAGTTGTGCATTCTTTACTCATACGCGCAGTTTTATGCGTCCATTAATACCTTCCATCGTGATTTTGATGTGTATGGAAGTTTCAGGATGCCTTCCCATAGGTTCACTAGAAGAGAGGAGATACCATCCGTCTCCTCTGATGAAGGTGAAGACACTACTAGTGCAGATGATTTCTTGTTGATAATACCTAGAGGCATAATAGCTCCGCCAGCAGTGCCTCTCGTTATCTCTAATAAGCGAAAGTCTTCCACTCTGGAAGAGCCTTTCCCCCGCAAGAAGAAGCAGACTGTCAGAGGTCCTAAAAGGACTTCCACCAAGGGGGCCTCTAGGAGTGAGCCTATTGTTTTCCCTGTTGGGGATGATTCTTTGATCAAAGGTCCTTCGCCTTTTAGAGAGGGAACCTCCACAGTTCTAGCTTACAGTGCTGGAGATTCTTTGTCCGCGATTGCTGCCGCTACTACCGTTGCTGGTAGTGCTTCGAGATTGCCTTCGAGGACGAGCGTAATAAGAATCAACGTACCTTTATCCAGACAAATAATGGGCCTAGCCCCTCCTTCGTCTGTAAGTATCTCAAGCGAGATTCCACCCGATAAACCTCGAGTGGATGACGATTGGGATGACTACCCTCAAACGTCAGTTGGTGCACCCTCTTCTCCAGGTATGACAACTTGTTTAGCATCATTAAGAAATGATTTAGCTATACAAGCTACAGACGCAACATACATACCATCGGCCATGGGTAAATTTTGTCTTTAAGCTTTTTTCAGAAAAATTAACATCAAATTGATATTAACTTTCTCTTATCTTCTCTTCAGGCGAAGACTTTTCAGATGAGGGCGGAGTAGACACAACTTCTGACTTTATTGCGGATCCAGCTAATGAAACGGCGGTGCCTATCGTCGAAGAAGCATACCCCGAAACTGTTGATATTTTATCCGTAACATTCTCGTGTGTCGTCCCACCAGTAGCAGTCCAAATAACATCAGAGGAGGATGAACCCACCATCTCGATTGTGCCCCATTCGTCGAGCATGCCAGCAATTTTAACCGTTACTGGTGTCCCTTCTTTTGTCGCGCCATCTGTTGAAGCAACGACTGTGGCAACATCCTCTGTAGTCATTCCTGGAGGGAGATTTACCGATATTGTGGCCACTCCCAGCGTACATCCGATCTTTGCTATGCTAGTTGAACAATACACTAGCATATTCTACCGTACTTTGAAAGAATTGATATCTATGGTGCTGGAGAAGAATCTAAGCTTTGATGCTCTGAAGACGTCCTCCATGCTCACTATAGCGCCGATTAGAAATTTCAATGATGCTGAAAGAGCTAATATGCTAGAACAAATAGTTAATGGTTTAGAACAACCCATTAACGAATATTTGCAACTATCCCGAGGCAGCATTGATGACCTGGTTCAGGCTGAGTACGACTCCCTAACTGCGGAACTTGCTCAGCAGATAGAATCTCTAAACAAATCCATCCAGGAACAGCAGCAAGAGATGGATAAAGAGCAAGCAGTGTTGGTGGAGAGTATTCCTCAGCTAGCCAAGTGCGGCACAGAATGTGAAGGATACGAAGTGAGGGTTCAAGAATTGGAGGCTAAACTTTCCCAGACAAAGGAGAAGCTTCTCAAAGCATCGTTAGTCCGCAATGTGCTGAAGGGCCAAGTGGATACAGTTCAGCAGAACTTGACGCATGTGGGTGTTATCCTCGCAAGTTTTGTTGATTCTCTATCCGAACTATCTCACTTGAGCAATGATGAGGCAAGGCTGGAACGGGCTCGCACTAACATTTCGAACTCCAAGAATGAGAAGATGGCTACTTTGGCGCAACAGATCCGCGATTTAACTGCTCCTCCCCAATAATGTACCTTTTTGCTTCTTCTGTAATTTGTTATTCCTAGAGATAATAAAGATACTTCTTCTGACTTTGTGGACCCATTATTTTAGAATATAAATGATAGGCTAGGATGAAAGTGATATCAGAGGTAATATGGACATGATATACTTTCGGTAAGTTTCAGTTGGATATATCTATTCAGAGGTTATATGGACATGATAGAATATGATCCAACTAAATTTGTATACAAAACACTATCAGAGGTAATATGGACGTGATAGGTTTTGAAGTTTTCAAATTAGTTAGACATATCTATTCAGAGGTCATAAGAACATGATAGAATATGATCCAACCAGTCTTTGTACGTAGTATCGTCAGAATGAGATCTTCACCATACTCCGTGAAGCAAGGGAGATTAAGCGTAGTACTTCTTCAGAAATTTGCCGTTGATAGGAGCCATTATCAAATCTCCATTAGGCTTGGCTAATCTGTAAGCACTATTTGAAAATGTCATTTTAATCACATAAGGGCCCTCCCATTTGGGCTGGAATTTGCCTTTACTTTTGTGTGTAATGATCATTGGCCTCTTTACAGCTAAAACTAGCTCACCAACTTTGAACACTCTTTCCTTCACTTTTTGATCTAAAGCTCTGGAGATGCATGCCTGGTAGAACTCAATGCGCTGTTGAGCTTGAAGGCGTTTCTCGTCTAATCCTTCTAGATCTTGAAGCCTTAAGTGATCATTATTTTCCTGAGTCACTCATTAGCCACTGCTATTCTGAGTGATGGAATTTGGACTTCAATGGGGAGAACTACTTCACACCCGTAAACTAGTGAAAATGGGGTACAACCCTTTGGTGTTCGTACCGTTGTGCGGTATGCCCAGAGACATTCCCCAGCTTCTCATTCCAATCTCTTTTGTTTAAAGAAACAAACTTCTTCAAGAGTTTGATGATGGTTTTGTTAAAGGCTTCCGCGAAGCCATTAGCAGCAGGATTATATGCTGTTGAGGCCATATTTTGTATCTGATTCTTATCGCAAAATCGGTGAAACGCTTGGCTGATGAATTGAGGCCCATTTCATGAATTATCCTTCGGGGTATCCTAAAGTGATAAATCACACGGTGCTTGATAAAGCTGATCACGTTAGATGTCTTTACCTCAGCAAGAGGGATCGCCTCTGCCCATTTGGAGAAATAGTCGGTGATAGCCAATATGAACCGATGTCCTCTAGAAGACGAAGGATGAATCGAACCAACGATATCCATACCCCATGCTTCAAAGGACTATGATGCAATGGTAGGATGTAAATAGTCAGAAGGCTGATGTATAAAATCTGCATGAACCTGACAGGCTTTGCATTGTCTTGCATATTTCACGGCATCTACAATCATGGTAGGCTAGTAGTAGCCCATCCTCCTGATACGATCCTGTAACTTAGGACCGGGTTAGTGTGCTCCACATATTCCGTCATGAGCTTCCCGGATAACCCGCTTTGCATCATCATCAGAGAGACATCATAACAATAGTCCATCATATGTTCGGCGATATAGACTTTGTAAAGAAGCATCAAAATAGAAACGTAATAATCGTCTTTTGATAGATACTGCTTCTTTAGGATCCTCTGGTAAGATTCCGTATGACACGAAGTCTATAAAGGGACTTCTCCAGTCTCTCTTAGGAGGAACTGTGTTTATCGCATAGTTGCATTCTATGTGAAAATTATTTTTTACATAGAATAAATCTCTGTTAAGAAGGATCACCGAATTCTGCCTTCTAATAGGAATAGCTAGATCTGCAGCTAGACTGGCCAGAGCATCAGCTTCCAAATTTTGAGATCGAGGCACATGCTCTAGGAAGAATCCTTTAAAAGATATGGCCATCTCGATTGTTGTTTGGTGATAAGGAATGAGGTCTGGATTGCGGACTTCATATATTCTTCTGACATGATTGACGATCAGCCGAGAATCACCAAAAGCTTCCAGATATTCAACATCCAATTCTTTAGCGACTTGAATCCCGATTAGTAGAGCATTATACTCTACCACATAATTAGAGCAGGGTTCACTAAGAGAATATGCTCGATAGATGACGAGTTTATCAGGAGTCACCAGAATAATTCCTACTCCTGAAACCACGTTTCCCTTGGGACCAGTCCTGGAAGCACCATCGAAGAATAGCTGCCATGTATCACCTTCCATTGCGGAATTACATTATGCAACTTCGTCGGGTTTCCGAAATTGGATTGGCGACAAAGAAATCAACCAGGGCTTGACCTTTCATGGACTTCTGAGGGACGTACACCATATCATACGGTGTCAATAGTATCGCCCAGGTCGCGAGTTGGGAATTAAGAACACTCGGCTTATTCATCAATACCCGTAGAGGATCGATTCTGGAGATGATATGAATAGTTTGGCCTATCATGTAATGTCGCGTCTTCTGAATGGCGAACATTAAGGCCAAGCATTCCTTTTTCACTGGGTTGTACTGGTGTTCAGCTCCGACCATCATCCTGCTTAGATAGTAGATAGCCTGTTCATGACCCTCATTATTCTTCTGTGCGAGGATAGCCCCTAAAGAATGATCCATTGCTCGAACATATAGCAAAAATGGTCTTCCTATGACGGAAGGCACCAGAACTGGAGGACTAGTTAGATAGCGTTTGATGTCATTAAACGCTTTCTGACAGGCTTCGTCCCAAACGAATGACACGCCTTTCTACATCAGGCGAGAAAAATGTTGACATCTCCCAGAGAGGCTGAATATGAATCTCCTGATGTAAGCTAGACGACCTTGAAATCCCCTAAGTTCTCTCAGATTACGGGGCGGTCGCATTTCTAGGATAGCTTTTACTTTATCAGGGTCAACTTGAATGCCTTTAGCGGTAATGGCAAATTCCAGAAATTTGCCACTGGATACACCGAGGAAGGACTTGGTAGGGTTCATTTTGAGTTGATGTTGGCGCATCAACTCAAATACTGTCTTCAAGTCTTGGATGTGGTTATCCTTGAGACGGCTTTTGACAGCAATATCGTCTACGTAACATTCTACCGTTTTGCGTAGATGCTCAAGGAATATGTTACTCATAGCACGCTGATATGTAGCCCCGGCATTCTTCAATCTAAAAGGCATGACTGTATAGCAATATACCCCCAACGGTGTACAGAAGGCAGTATGCTTCTCATTTTCAGGATTCATCTTAATTTGATTATATCCTGAAAATTCGTCCATGAAAGACATGCGCTCAAAACCACATGTATTATCGATCATGACGTTTGTGAGTCGATGCAAATACGAATTTTCCCATTTTTTTCATGACCGGGACAACATTAGCGACCCAATCAGGATGTTGTTCTTCCCGGATGAACCCGCAGGCTATCAATTTTTTGATTTCAGCTTCAATGGCATCCATCATGTCCGGGCAGAACCGGTATTGGTGTTGCTTTACAGGCTTTGAATTGGGCAGTATGTTGAGTTTATGGGTAGCCACTCTTGGATCATGACCTGGCATATCCTCATAGTTCCAAGCAAAGAAATCGATATATTCTTTTATCAGCTGGATCATTTCTTCCATTTCTTCTTCGGAAAGATTGTTACTGATAAATATCGGCTTTGGTGATAATTTATCCCCAACATTGACTTGGATAACTTTATCTTCAGTGGGTGGTTCTTTTTGCTCGAACCGGAGTTCCCATTGTGTATCCATTTGTTGTGCCCAGGATTTATTTTCTAATGGTTCAGATTCTTGTTCCTCTGCTTCGAGAGAATCTGTCAACACTGTATTTACTGATAATGCCCGTTCGAGTTCATCATCTAAATCGGAGGACGACAAACCATCATGAGAAGAGGAAATGGTCTCCTCACTATACTCAGAGTTGTTAGAAGTTGCAAGAGATGTGGTATACCCTAACCCGAAATGAGTTCGTTGACAATAGGGATCACCATGTAACGGCATTCATCTGCCTTTTTCATAGTTGAGGCCTGGCTCCAACTTCAAGTCATAACCCATGCTTTGCATAATCTTCAAAGCCTGTGGGTTATATCTGTGAACTTGCATTTTCCCAGCATCAGACTCGTGAGAATCTTCTTGTAGAATTGGTCTATTCCGCATGCGACCGAAGACTATTGGATGCTGATTGTTGCTAGTAGGTGGAACAATAAAGATAGAATCTTTATGTTGCCCATATGTCGTGATGACATTAGATGTTGATGCTACTTCCCACACATACGGACGATAGAAGTCTATAGCTTCCAAGAATTTTTGTGATATAGGCTCTATATCGTTATGGGGGGAGGATTCCTGATTAGGAAATTGAGCGTCAGTATATTGGAAAAGATAATCTTTATTATCGTCAGAAACCACGTTCCCGGTTGTATTTACATCAGTCGGCTGCTTGTGGCACCTAAGGTTGATGACCAAAGGTGGAGGCTTCTGGTTCAGAGTGATCACTAGGGGATCACTTCCTCCTCCCGATTTGGTTTTGCCCAAGTGGATAGCCATGGGTTCCATGACTTTCGGACGGGTAGTCCGTCCTTTCACTTGGATTGACAAAGGTTGCTCAGCAGATGGTTCTCTTGGCTACCGATGGGATTCCTCCTCCGTCCTGCCTAACACCTCCTTCATGTAGTCTTGGGTGTACAATATGGCATCAGAATAGTAAGACTCAACTCCTTTGAAAGGATTGAGATCAGCAAACTCTGTTTTCACTATCCCTTGGGCGTCTATATATTTAAAGCATTGGTGTAGAGTTGAAAGGAAAATATTGTGATCGTGGATCCATGGTCTGCCCAACAAAATATTGTAAGACACCTCCGAATCAATGACGTAGCATGTAGCCACTGATCTAAGGTCACCAATCTGGATCCTCAGACGAATCTTCCCCAACGGCTTGCTTTTTCTGGCATTGAAGCCCACGATTGTAGTGGTAGTGTAAGCCAGTTCACTTGTAGGGATCCTCAACGGTCGTAGCAGACTTTGAGGGATAATGTTGATCGACGATCCCGGATCTATGTGAATTCGATCTACCTTCATGGAGCTGACGTATCCGGTGTAATAAAGAGGCCTATCATATTTGTTAGGTTTCAACAACATGTCATCTTGAGTGAAAGTGATGTTAGAGACCACTTTCATCAAGCTATGGCATTGAGGACAAGCTACAGGCTCTTTATTAGGGGATTTGAGCTGAGTCAAGCATACATCTGCCTGCATTAATGCTTCACTCAAGGCTTGACGAGTGTCTTTGGATAGCCTAAATAGCTAAAAAATGGACAATATGGCTGGAGTATTAGCCAACTGGGCCAAGATGTCAAAGTTATATGGTTTCTCTAAACCTTTGTTTTGAATATTCTTCAAAGGTTTATCAAAACAAACTTCTTTTTACTTGCCCTTGTCCACCGAAGTTGGTCTAGAAGGACCTGCCTCTGGTATAACAAGTTCAGGCTCTGGAGGTTTGGCAGCTGAAGTGTCTGCCATTGATTCCCCCTGGTTCCTTCCATAGTCCTTGAGGTAGGCTTTCCCTGACCGGGTTCCAGTTGCCAAAACCTCTTCTTCTGATTTCGGGGATATTGCAACCATATGGCATGGTTTACATTTTGAGTTCTTTTTAGACTTAGCTTTAGCAGCTTGAGTCTCTTCCTCAATTTCTGATACCAGATTACGGTGAACCCACATGATCTCCCCACGCTTGGTAGTTAGGGGTACTAGGTCATAATTTTGACCCCTGGTCAGAGGGAGATTAACAATGTTCATCATCGCTCGTGGAATAGGTACCACACCATCCGGGACTTCTTGAGGGGGCAGATTGCCAAACTGGAGTGAGATCATGTCGGCAGTGACCGTCTTCTCGCTATTACGCAGAGTGATGGCCTTGGCGTCGATCAACTCCTGGATTTTCCTTTTTAGTACATAACATGCATTTGTGGGGTGATGTATGTATCTGTGGAAATGTAGTACTTAGGGTTATTGGTACTGCCGACTTCATTTTGCCGCTTTACCTCGGGGAGGGTAAGCTTACCACTTTTGACTAGATAATCGAATATGCTCGGAATATCGTCGTCGTCAAAAGAATATTCTTCTTTAGGCCTGGAAGTCCCAGGATTCGTCTGCATAGTCACTGGAGTATGTTGCCTGGACGTGTTGATTGTCAGAGCTTCCTTTCCTTTGGAACTACGAGTATAATCGTTATTGGAGGATGACCCCTTTCCTCTATCAAAGGTAGAGATCATGATTCTATTGTCACGCGCCTTCCGACTGTTGTCCTCAGCGGCTACCACTGAGATAATAAATGAGGGCCAATCATGGAACTGATATGGTTTCATGAACACTGAGATCAATGGGAGAAGGTTCTTTCTGCAAATGTCCACCATGGCTGAATCTGAAACTCCAGGAGGCATCTGTAAAGTAGCATGACGAAAATGTTCAATAAAAGTACGAACGTTCTCTTTCTCCTTCTGCTTCACTTCGATGAGCGATAACATAGACATGTCCATTCCTCCTTCATAGAATCGAGCGAAGAATAGAGTCTTGAAATCTTCAAAAGACGTAATGCAGTTGTCCGCTAGACTACGGTACCATTGGTAGCCACTCCAGACAGACAGCCCTTAAACACTCGAGTGAGAAGGGCGTCATTCCCTTGCAACAACACTGTCATCATGCTGAAGTAGTTCATGTACTGGCTTGGTGACGTCTTTCCCTCAAACAAAACCATAGCCTGTGGTTTGTATTTTGGTGGGAAAGGGATCTTATCCCAGACAGCTGGGTATGGCTGGTTGATTCCCAACTTCTTGAGCTGATCCTTATGCTTCAAGGCATCAAATTGGGCTTTTAATTCCCGAACTGCCTGTATCGGATCTTCAGCTGAAAAAGGGACAGCAGAGAGGTGAGAGATCGATTTTATTGTAACCCCAACAGGGGGCAATACATTCTTCGAGTTAAGAAGTTGAGGAGCCACTGACTCTTGATTTAGAACAGGCTCCTGGCTTGCGTTGGATGGTGGCATGTCCACCCCTACTCGTAGTTGAGTCGGAGGAACCGATGTTTGAGCTATTGTAGCTGCATGTTGAGTCACCATTATCTGACGTATACTCTCCATCATGGAATGCATCTCTTTAAGCGATGCTTCCAATACAGCGATGCGTTGCTCAGTACTTCCTGATGGGGAAGCCTCTTCATGTTCACCTCCAATGGCATAAACTCCCATTTCTCTGGATGCTACTGAGGGACTGGTACAGATCTCTGTAGAGATCGAGTCTATACTATCAGCATCACATTCAGAAAAATGGTGACCCCTAGTGTCAGAATCGGAAGAATATGAAGCTGATTGTCGCGACCTCGAGCGAGTGTTTCGAAAAACACCTGCTTCAATATTCTTAAGGAGTCTATCAAATCTTCTTTGGCTTGGAGTTCTAGAGGGATGACACCTTGAACTTGACCTTCCTCTAGGAATGTGTGAAGCCATATTTACTGATGTGAATCTTGGCTCTTCTTCCTGTAAGAACAAAGAATAGTTCAACCGGTCAAAAATTGACTGTTTTGCCTTAGAACAGCAGTATTTAACTACAACTTTATGACTATTACAACAACGCTCCCTAGGGGGTATAATAGACATATTAGAAGATCCCGTCTTTGCGCTTCTGGATCAAGAAATCACACCAATCAGGGGGATTAACAGAAGAAGAAGAAGGCTTATTCTGCCTTTTTACATCAGTAGGGGCGTGAAGATTGGGAACCATGACTCTCTCCCTGCCATAAAAAATACAGCAATTCAGCCATGTGAGTAGCATAATACCCATCATTCGTCTGAGGAGCGTATTTTCTCGTGAAACGGGTCTTCTTTACGTGGACAGACTTATCCTGACATAATTTGGAGTTTTGCACAGGTTCGCGTAAAACAGGGGAAGTCCTCAAACGGCCTTCAGCGTCACGCGTAATCCGAAGAGTGGGTAACTTCTTCTCTTGGGAGCGTACAAGCCCAGAGGTTGGGAGATTCGCCACTTGTTTTCCCTTGATATGATCCAAGGGTCCATCTACCTTCTTATAGACGGGAGATATATTTTTATGCGCAGGGCGCGTTTGAAATTTCTGGAGTGGCATTGGGGCCATGCCAGAAATTTTGTCTGCCACGTCACAGACGGGAGATAGATTTTTATGCGCAGGACGCGTTCTAGACTTCTGGAATGGCACTGGGGCATTGTCAGAAGTTTTGTCTGCCACATCACAGACGAAAGATGGATCTTTATGCGCAGGGCACGTTCTAGACTTCTGGAATGGCACTGGGGCATTGCCAGAAGTTTTGTCTGCCACGTTACAGACGGGAGACGGATTTTTACGCGCAGGAAGTGTTCTAGACTTCTGGATTGGCCCTGGGGCATTTGCAAGAAGTTTTGTCTGCCACGTCACAGATGGAAGACAAATTTTTACGCGCAGGGCGCGTTCTAGACTTTTGGATTGGCACTGGGGCATTGTCAGAAGTTTTGTCTGCCACATCACAGACGGGAGACGAATTTTTATGCACTAGGCGTATAGGTTGTGTTGTCACAACCTTGTTGATCAGATAAGGAGAGCTTGCAGGAAGGTTCAAGGATGTCTGGGGCATCCACACTTTATGCAACTTCCTATTGTCCTGGACAGAGAGGGAATGAGAGATACCCCTTGCGCTAAGCATATCTTCATAAGCAGATTGGTCGAATTGGACGACCAAAGTCTTCTTCGTCGATCCGACGGATACAGCATCGTATTGAGCAATGGCTTTCTCGTCAGATGAGAAAGTAGTCCCCAGCAGAGTCGCCATCTTGTGTTTGATGATAAACAAAAGAAATTGAAAGTAGGTTTATACGAAACCCTTTCTTTGTTTACAAACAAGAAAAAAGAAGTACAATTAATCCTATACGAGGATGTTAAGTACAAAAAATGATTCTGGGGAAAAATTGTTATAGGAGTCTAATCTGCGATCGATCACTTTGTCCCTTGGACCATACGATGACGAAGAAGTGATGTAGAAGAAGAAGAAGCTTCAAAGGTTGCAAGAGGTGTTCATTGCCGAAGTTGTCAATCGACACTCTCTGTCTGTGCTCTCTGCTCCTCTTTTTTCTGATCCTTTTACTCTGTGACTAGAGGTCTCTATTTATAGAGCTCAGTCACAGTAACTATCCGGTCGGCATAGAAGCCAAACTGTGAAGAGAGTTGCACTCTTTATGCGGCGGTTATAATAACTGCTACCCACGTCTGAATGATCTCCTGAATCCGCGTGTAACGCGTGTCCCATTATGAGGTAACGCGTATAATCGCTCATCGAAGATCACGGCATGCAAGCGACGTAGGTAACTGCTCCTTCGTAAAGATGGTTGGCGTAAAAGCCAAATAGCTGTCTTGTTGGCGTAAAAGCCAAATAGCTGTCTTGTTGGCATAAAAGCCAAATAGCTATCTTGTTGGCGTAAAAGCTAAATAGCTGTATTGTTGGCGTAAAAGCCAAATTCTGTGTAAAGCTTGATGCTGCATAAATAGGTAACCAGCGTAAACTAGCCAATTATCCTTCCTGACTGAGGTCTTGAGCGTATTTTGGGCTAAATAGCCTTATCACGTACCTTTGCAAATATAGCCTGAGTTGGCGTATTTCGAGGAGATAGCATATGGCATACTCCTATAGTTGAAAATAGCCTGGTTGGCGTAACATGCAAGGATGATGATGTGAGCGTATTAGCCCTAATTTTAGCTCTCCCAGTCATTGAAAATAGAACAAAATCTCATACATTAAATGTAGAGATCTGCCCCCATCTCGTGCATTAACTACAAAGATATGCCTTGAGCTTTGAACGAGAGACAGTTTTTGACGTGGCGTCTGATTTTGTCTCATATTGAATGTAAAGACTCATTTCTTCCTGTGTAAAATAGGCAGCGTATTCCTTGAATGCATAAAAATGACTTGTATCAAGGATATGTCACTAAACGACAGCCTGGGCATATGTGCAGAATCATCATTACAGCCGTCCTCTCGATCGTCGTGCAATACTCTTTGTGAGGAGTCAGGTTCACTATTTTGTCTGACAGGTTCATTCGAGGAATACGAAGGGTTCCTCGGACAACTTCACGCCGCATTAAAAGCGAACGTATTTTACGCCGGAGGGAGGTGTAGAACCTTTTACGCCAAGACAACCTTGAAGCGCTATTTTACGCGGGGCTGTTCTGAAGCCATATTTTATGCCACACGGCGCTGAAGCTCTGTTTTACGCGTATAGCTCTGAAGTCATGTTTTACGCGGACTTCATGATATTGGGGATTTTACGCGTATAATTTTCCAGCGTATTTTTCATGCTTCTACAGATATGGAATAGAAAGAATAAGAAGTACAAGTCTCAATACATCACATAACCATCTCCAAACTAAACACAACTCCAGATCTCAAACAATAATACAACCCAGTGTCTAAAATAGAAATAATTACTACAAGGTATAGAAATCAAAAAGGCCTCAGTCTCTGGCACTATCCTCGGGTGACACTCCATCTGTCGGTCCATAGTGAGTGGGACACATCCTCTCTAACCATTCATCTAAAAAATATTTTTCAGTCAGAAATGGAGCAAAGTACAACCCAATAGCAGTTCCAATTAATTGATAATGACTATAAACAGAAATAAAGAATATAATACAAGACAAGAAACAATGAACAATATCAACTATGGTGGAAAAAAGGTAAACAATGAAAAATATGGTTACACTGATCACAATGAATAGAACGAGACAATAGAATGAAATAATGAACTAGAATATGGTGAAGAACAGTAACTATGCTAAGTGATTGAAATACTAGATAGAAATGTGATCGACTTGGGTGAACATTGTCTACTTTAACGTTGGATAAACATTGTTTAAGTTAACATGAAACATTGTCTAGGATTTGATCACATACCAAGCTAATATTTTCCCTTTCCCTCAACTAGTACAATAGATCCAACCATGACACGTTGTGATACAAGATACTCAAGGCCATGTAAATAATAAACCTTGAATACTAAATATTGAACATTGAACATTGAACATGAAATATTGTCTAAGTTAAAAATGAATGTTGAACACGAAATATTGTCTAAGTTAAACATTGAGAACACGAGAAACAATGAACAATATATATATATATATAACATCCCATGACTGATACATGTGTATACTAGTCCGTGTACCAATGTGTCAAGAGTCATGTAAAATATTTCTAAATTCTTGCATTATAGTAATTAGCAATTAATGGAAACTATCAGAGAATGTACTCGCCTGTCGTCCAAGCAATGAATGTCAAATTGTGTCCCAATTGGTGTTACACAAACCTATATATGGAATATCACATTAATACAGGGTATTGAAATAAATTTAAGTTAAACTAGTCAACATCTCACAAGGCCATTTCTTAGTCAAACCGATAAAATCTAGGTTGCAAGAGTCTAACACTAAGTCATTACATTAAGAAACTATGATGTACTAGCTAAGCTACGATACTAGAATCTCACAAAAAGGTCGTATCCTAAGATACGCAAGTTTTGAATATGAAAAATAATGGTTTTATATATGTATACGAGCCAAACATGATAATACTATATCAAAACAATTAATTAGGATACATTGGCCTTGCACAAAAGCGTATCGCACCTAAATTGATACCCAATCTCAATACCTTGGTATCGGTCCAAAACCTTGGTGATACCAAAGTAACCAAAACCTAATTCATATAGCTAAAATATGACAAAACCTTAATTAACCCACATGCCATTAAATACTATATTAACTTACCATCTATATACTATCAATACAACTACACTATAATATAGTATATATGCTAACTACTACATAAGTTCATAACTAATTACTACAACAACCTATAGCTACATATATTCATAGCACATATAGCTAGAATATATGCTAAGTATCAATATAACAGGTATATATATAATAACTACTACATATACTAATTATAAAACTTATCTATTACTAATTCTATCTTTCTAAACTAACTCTAGTCACAATAAATTACTAAACCTAGCTAACCCATCTCAAAACTGAACTGAGGAATGATACCTGCATTAAACTTCATGTGCTATACTATTCAGGGTCCACTGGCAGTTGGCTGCACACTGCTTGAGAACTCTGTGCACGAGCAACACCTTACTGAAGATGCCACTGTTTCCCAATACTCCTTGCAGTTGGATGCACTGCCTACTGCAGTAGCTATGTTTAGTATGATGCAACTGCACTGTGATGACACTGAAACTGGTATTCTGTAGTTCACTTACTAGCTTCCTGTCTGATACTGCCAGTATCTCACTGACTCGAGCCCCCTGTATTGTACATGCACTTCTCTCTCTGTTTGCTGCTAGCAGTATATTGCACTTACACATCCTGCCCTCAAATATTTTCTACATAGTATAGTTGTTGTAGTATGCTTCACTGCATAATCCTTCAGCTGCTGAGAAACTTGGTGACTGCTGGGTTCCTGTGTGAAACTGATACTGGACTGTGCAGTCACTGAAAACTGCACACATTGGCAGTTGCTGCTCAAGCCTAGCATCTCAGTGATGTACTGCCTATCTTCCTCTAGCTGCCTTCAGCTGATATGCATATGCTGCCATTGTGCAGTTGCATTGAGGATACAACTGCTCCCTGCTCTTCAATGCACGAGCTACTGCACAAGCTTGCAGCTACATGCTGCCAATGCTGAACTGGATGCCTTGCTGCCTTTGCTGCAACTGCCTCGACTCGCTGTTGGTGAAGGCTCTGTTGTACCCACTGTTGATTGCACTGTGATAAGTTTGTTGTAGTGGACTTAGCTGCACACTGCAGTATTGCAGGATGCTATACTAATAAGCTACTACACCATGATGGCATAGCACCTTGTTGTGCTTACTGAATGGAAACCCCTTGCTGAAATGCTCCCTATGTTGTACTGTTAAACATCATTGGAATACCCGACCTTTTCCTCCCCCTTGCCACTGTGACTGAAACTGGTATACTCTTTTGATACTCCTTACTGAAAGATACTGAAGTAATGATACTGAAACTGGACTGATACTGATACCTTGGCCCGATACTGATACTGAAAACCTCCCCTTTGGTACAGCTTGCTACACACTGCTTGGCTTTGTTATTGCAGTGGAAACTCCTCTACAGGAGCTCCTCCTTGCAGTGCCCGAGCTGTGCAATGGATCTCTTCAGATCAGTTACAGATGCTGAGCCTCCCTTTTGAACCGCACAGAGCTGAAGCTCTTGCACATTGCTGTGCATCTCTGCTGCAGGGAGTTGTGCACAAGCTTTGCACTAGCTGCTGCCATGTTCCCCTTGCTAAAATTGATACTGCTCTCACTAGTGTAGTTATCTGCTGCCATTGTGTGCAGGTTGCCACTATGTGCACAAATACTGTACTCGTGCCATACCCTCTTCTACACTATAATCCCTTTGCCCCCAGACCCGACTACAAGCTAACATGAATCACAATATGTGTATTGTTTTACTCATTTGTTGGCACACTCATCAACTCGTAAGACTACACACACACACATACAGATCTTTTCTCCTCTAATACCTAACAACAAATGCACACTGCTGCTCCTCATTGCTGGGCAGTTGCCATTGCTCGACTCCCCTTCTTGATGTGACTGTTAAAAGAGCCAACCACTATCTGAATGCTGCTGTGCACACACAGTGCATACTGCAAGCTGATGATACTCCTCCTCTCACACACACTTACAAACACAACACATGGAACTCACAGGCACTTACACATATAACCCTCTATACTATATATATATATCCTCCTCTATATATACATATACAAATCTATATAAGCATCTATACCTATAGTCACTATTATACATAATCACACACACATAGATGTATTCAAGTTCACAACTATATATATATATATACAAGCATACATATATATATATATATACTAACACTTATAGACATACACATATACACTAAATACAATATATATTATTATATGCATACATATATATATATATATATATATAAATACAATATATACTATTATATGCATATATATATATATATATATATATATATATATAATTACACATGCACGTATAGCAAAATGGCCAAATAACAAACACATGGAGTGCATCGCACCCGTATCACACTTTCTCTCTTCGCAAGGCACCAAAGGCCCTATTAGCCTCAAAACATTCCATTCCCTGCCTTGACATCGAGATACCTGCTGCACTCGAAAGAAAACCAAAAGCATCTCAGAGGACACAAAAAAGTCTAAAACATAAATTATGAACAACACGTATAGTAATTAGAGTGTCTACGTGTCCGTGTCATAATACGATATGCACAAGGCTCCGTGTCAGAGGAAAACTCCCAAAATTGACCCGTTTCGTCAAATTGACGAGATACGGCCAACACATATCCAACGTGTCAGAGGAAAACTCCCAAAATTGACCCGTTTCGTCAAATTGACGAGATACGGCCAACACATATCCAATTATGGATACTACACTAGTCACAAACAAGCAATCATATGTCAATTTGGTCTAATTGACCAATTGACTAACACAACATGTGCCAATCTCGGAATTTCTCCAAAATTGGCACCAAAATGCACGTAACTTCCACCGTAGGTCTCCGATCGTCCCAAAACCAAATCCTATGGTTAGCTTATGCATGGGAGATAGTTTCTCATGGTAAAATCTCAGATCTAAGAAGGAAGAAAACTGAAATGTACCTATTGGAAGATGGATTCCCAATGAAAAGTCTCCAAATGCAAAGTAACTCCTCTCCTTGTAGATCTTGGCCTCCTCTTTCTTGCTCCTTGCTCCTTGATTGTAGATCCTTGATATAGATGCCTCAATAATGAATTTAGAAAGAGATTTGTGAAGAATTGGTGAAGAATTGATCGAGGAATAGAGGGAAATTGGAAGAGGGAAAAATAGATCTAGAAATTTGGGGAAGAAATAAAATAAGAGCACTCTCTCTCCTCCTAATTATGGCTGGTCATAAACCCCTCTCCAAGCAATGTGTAATGTCCCAAATACCCCTTGGGGCCTCTCATGAAGAAATTAATTAAGGGGGAAGGTTCTAGTCTAATGGTTTCACTAAAACCTCCTAATCTATGGGCCTAATTCAATGGGCCCAAACTAACTCATCCAAATATTGGGTTCATGCATCTAATAAAATAGGTTAGGTCCACTATACAAATCTAAAATAAATACTACGTATAATCAAACACTAAATAATACAACAAATAATTAATTACTCATGCAGAATATTAAATACAATCCTCCTAAAAAATAAAATTCTCGTGTCAATTACCAAACTACCCTTGATTGAAAAAATGAGGTTGACAGGTTCAACTTAGAAATCTCCATTAAAATCAACCTAATTCACATCGCATTCGTCTAAGTTTCATAGGAAACTTACCTACATTCGCTGCACCATCTCATAAATATCCATCTTCGTTTATGCCTTGATATTATAACCTACTTATGGATCATAAGTCATAAACAACAACGATCAAGTCCTTGATATTTTTTATGCCATGAACCATTTTTAAAATTCTTCCATTCCAAAATGAGTCCCTCTGCTCAGCCAACCATTTCCTTGGGTTTACCAATCCACGAACTACGATTGTTACTCCTAGATTTGCATCGATCACTCGAGCACGTATGCGCACCTAGCCGTTATTGATTTTATTAAGCTTAACTCTATGCATCTGCGACCGTTTTATTGAACTCTGATTCATGCGACCCGATTAAAATTATCCGACTTTATATTCCGATAAGAAATATTTGTCCAACCGATTCAGTCGTTACTTTGACGTATAATTTTCTTCGCTATTCTCGGCCAACTGTCCGTCTTTCACATTTTTTTATTTTTTTCCGACATTATATTTGTTTGAATCAAGAGTCTATTCCCATTCGTTCGACCATAATGCATCAAAGAATACTCATGTCACATACACTACCTTTCAATTTTCCAAACGAGTCTCGGGACTACCCTAATCTATTGTGGCAATCTATCGCTATCCAAACTAATGATCTGACACATCGATCACTTCGTGGTAGGGAATATACTACTCAAAAATTGAGCCATTCCTCGTATCAAATTTCCTCTGCATCGATCCGACATCTCTACCGAACTTTCCATCAAGCGGTGATCCTACCGACCACGAACTCAATGTTCGTTTACTCAAAGTCTGACAAAAAATTCAGCCAACATATCATCACTTACTATTTCTATTTATCACGTCCGTTACATCTCGTGCAACATTTTATTTCTAATTTTTTAAGTTGTGACTTGAACCATTTGTCAACATCGCAAAAAATATAAGAAAAGTTGAACAAAATTTTGTATTAATTGGAGTAGAACAAAAAGTACAAATGATCTCTAATGCGTAGAATTTGAGTACTAATAAATCTGGGTAAGTATGACAGTGGAGATCTGATCTACGGTCGATCACTTTACTCCGTTGACGATACTATGTCGAAGAGAATGGCAGAAATCTGTGAGTCAGAGGTGATATAGACATGACTATTTTCTTCTACTGGGAACATGGTCAGCTCATAGTTCAAAGGTGATGTGGATGTAACTATTTGCCTAGGAGATTTTTTTGGACCTATTATCCATTGCATATTCGGGACTCCCGAGTACGGATAATAGATTTTTTTACCGTGTACGACGGAGGTAGGCTAGATTACACACTGTTGATTGGCATCATTAGCAAGTCAGCATTAGGCTTAGCGAGCATGTATGCGCTATTTGGGTAGATTGCCTCTACTATGAAGGGGCCCTCCCACTTGGCTTGGAACTTTTCTACCGACTTATGGGACATGACCATTGGTCTTATAACTATTAACACAAGATCCCCGACCTGGAATATCCTTTCTTTTACCTTTTTGTTGAAGGCTCCAGAAAGTTGTGCTTGAAACAGCTTGATGTGCTACTGAGCCAAGAGGTGTCTTTCATCAAGTGTGTCCAACTCTTGTAGACGCAGACAATGGTTGTGATCGTTGGTTAACTGGTTGGGGAGAGCTACCCTGAGAGAAGGAATTTGAGTTTCCAGATGAAGCACAACTTTGCTTCCGTAGACCAAAGAAAAAGGCATGCTGCCAGTCAGAGTTCAGAATATCATTCTGTAAGCCCATAGACATTCACTAAGCTTCTCGTTCTAATCGCGCTTATTGGATGAAACAAATATTTTAACTAGATTGATTATCATTTTATTAAATGCTTCTGCCAATCCATTTGCTGCTGGATTATAGGCAGTCAAAGTTATATTTTGGATTCAGTTTTTATCGCAAAAACTGAAGAAAGCGTTGCTTACAAATTATGAACCAATGTCATGAGTGATTTTTTTAGGCAAGCCGAAGCGGTAGATGACATATTGTTTTATGAAACTAATAAATTAGATGTTTTTACTTCTGTGAGCTGAACGACTTTTGCCTATTTGGAGAAGTAGTATGTAATAGCCAGGATGAACCGGTGCCCCTTAGACGAAGGTAGACGGATCGGCCCGATAATGTCCATATCCTATGCTATGAACGGCCAAGATACAATGATCGGGTAAAGAAACTCCGAGGGTTGGTGGATGAAGATGACATAGTTTTGACACATTCTGCATTTTTTGCATAATCAACGACATCCGCTACTATCGTTAGCGAATAGTAGCCCATACATCAGAGGCGATCTTGTAGCTTAGGACCAGGTTGGTGAGCACCGTAAACACCGTTGTGAGCTTCACGGAGTGCTTGTTTCACTTTTTTGTCTGATAGGCATCATAGCAGGACCTCGTCGTATGAACGATGGTACAGTATCTTAGTGGTTGTATCATAGTAGAACCGAATGTAGCATCTTCTGACGAAAGTGGCCTTCTTTGGGTCATTTGGAAGGATCTATAGACGACATTGTTTATAAATAGGAGCCTCCGATCTTTAACATTGGTGTCTGTTTCCATAGAGTAGCTTAGACACAAGCATAAGTTATTCTTAGGGCAGACCAGTTCTTGTCCGACCACTATGACTAATTTATGGGTCTTAATCGAGCATGCCAAGGAAGCTGCTAGACCGACAATAGCGTCAGGCTTGATATTTTGTAGCTGTGACACATGTTCTATGAAGGATCCTGTGAAAGTAGAAATCATGTTGACGGCTGCTTGATGGTAGGGGAGTAAGTCCTCATGACGGACTTCGTACTCACCCCGGACCTGACTAACTATTAGTTAGGAATCGCCGTAACAGGTAATCTACTTCCAATTGTTTAGCCAGTAATGAGGGCATTGTATTCTGCCACATTGTTGGACCATGTCAATATATGTGAATAATCGTAATTGATGACCAGGTCATCGAGATAAATTAATACTACCCACACTCCAGCGATGATATTTTCCTTGGGCCCAATTCTTGAAGCACCGTCGAAGAATATTCGCCATACCGACTCTCATGTCCCCGTGCTACATTCTAACACTTTGTCTGGAAACTCATCGTAAAGCTTCAAGATTTTTGTCACTTGGTAAGCTATCAGGAAGTCATCCTGTAACTACAACTTTCTACCATAGGAGTATTTTGGTAATTTGACATGTTATTAAAAAATTTATATATTATTTTATATTAGTGATTTTCTAGTATTATATTAGTGTTAGTTAGTGACAAACCAATTAGAATTTACAAGTTTTAGTTATTACTAATTATTGTTAGTCATGACTTTAGTAATTAAAATTAATTAAGTTTATTTGTCATGAAGAGAATATTTCTCTTAGCTGTAGAGATTTATTCTTTTAGTTAATTAGATTCCATTCATGATAAATGGAGAGGGACAAACTTGATATTTTAGCATGACCAAATCTTACTATAAGAGATAAGTTCAATTTAGGGCTCATCCATTCATTTTATTTTACTTATTAGCTTCATTTTTCCCAAAGCTTCTTCCTTCCCAAGCAAAATCAATTTCCTATCAATTTTACTCAATCCACTTTCAATTCCACTCATTCTCACCATCATGAAGGTCTAAAGCATTGGAGAGCACAAGAAGATTCGTAGGAGAGGAGATTATATCCGAAATTTGGAATTCTCCAAAGAGGCTATCAAAATACTAGATAATTCTCTCATTTTTATCAAATATATGGTTAAGAACAACTGTAAACCACCTCGACCAGAATTCAGTACTTTTAGGATTATTTTAACAATTTAGGATTTGTGGCAATATTTTAATTTATCTTTCTTACCTATCCTGTTGACTTGTGCACCTGTCCATCACCTAATTATTTGGAGCTTTACCTTGATTGTTATCCCCGAACAAAATTCACATACCTGTCATAGACATGCTAGACTATTTTTCTGAATTTTGTGCAACTCCCAGATGCTTTATTTTGAGCCTCGTTTGAGACGCACAACTATCGTTACAAAAGTCCGTAATTATTTCCTATTTAATTTTCTGCTCTTTACCCACCTCTGTACCAATAGAGATTTGAGGCCCAACATACACCTGTTTTGGTCAAACAAAAATACGTTAATTTTCTACACTGAGTATACTACATTTAGTGTATTGACACCGTAGAGAAATTATGACCCTAACTGCCTCTAAATAATTAGAGAACACCGTGCGCAGTATTTATTAATTAATTAAATACGATGGCCCGTATCACCCAGAAACCAGGCCCAGTCCCTGCCCAGACTCACCCCCACCCCCTCGGGACCCTCACACAGCTTTTCCCTTCAATCCTGTGAATTTTAGTATTTTTCGGAATCGGGTATTTTCCCAGACAATTTCGTAATTGCGCAATTTCCCAAAACTAGGACTTTACGCAATTTATGAAATTACAGGGACTTTCCTGCAAATTGCAGTGCGAGGTGTCACCCCCTCATTGGCCGGTGAACCTGCACCGTCCATTTGGAGACGGGACCCACCCGAAAAGATCCCGGAAATATCCCAAAAATATCCTAAAAATATCTATAGATATTTTTACTTATTTAAATAATATAATTTTCTATAAAAAGAAAATAAAAGAAAAACAAAAACAAAATAAAAATCAAAATCAAAAAACCCTAACTCTACCCAGCCGCAGCCCCCCCTAGCCGACGGCTACCCTGTCACGCCCCGAGGCGTCCCCCGAGTCGTGACCGCCGTGCGGGCCTGGAGTTGCGCCCGCACAAGGCTTTAATGATTTGCATAGCAAGCACGTATTCAGAGTACGCAGATAAATTGAAACACAGATTTGAAACATAGAAAAGTTCTCTTTATTGATAATGAACATCTATTACAAACTCTTGAACGAGTCAGCTAATATGCCGAACGGCTTACAAAAGGGTTGACTCAAAATGAGATAGCAGTCCTTTGCATTACATCCTTTTATAAACTCAAAACGATAAAGACCTCCAGACTGGAGGATCGCCTTGCCACGGAGCTGCATTTGTGTATGAAGAGTTGCAGGCTCCTGACTCCAAAATGCTTCGGGGGCGCCAACAGTTGGACTGGATCGGGTAGACTACTTCGGCTCCTCGCTCGGTTCGCCTTGGTGCGGAGAACCTGTTTCAACGAGGGTCAGCATATCGAAACATGCTGGTGAAGGCGAGCTAGCCTGACTATACCAATCAACACGTTGTTTAGTGAAGCATGCATATTTGGTTGGTTTCTATCTTGCCTTAGTTCATTTACAAGTAAGCAGCATATTGAATTTGCTGTAATGAACGTGCCACCGTTAGGTGGATTTTACCTGACCGTCTGAATTACCTGTACAATACTTACCATGCCTTCCCTGAAACGAAGACACAAGTTAGTATGCAACAGGTTTAAATATACATAGGATCACTGGCTTCGATGCCACGAAGGGACGGGTTATAGTCTCAAGGCAAAGTGACGTGCAACGCGGGTGGCGAGCCCCGCTGCATAACACTTGCCGGATAACATACGACTATACATACGTTCCGTCCGGATCGGATCGGTCCCGGCGCCCCGGTGACCGTCCGCGGAACTCATAACATACCTTGTGCACAAGTCGTCCGTGATCGAGAATACTCATAGAATTTGTTCCATAGCATAACAGTTTTGCATAGTCATCCTGACAGTTTATTTCATAACAAGCATACATTTCCATACTTAGCACGATTCATAAAACAGTTATAGACGAACTAGCATACAGGATGATAACCGTTCATAAGTTTGTTGACAAGCATAATAACCAAGTTATTCTCTTTTATCTTGGTTTCTTTTATTATTATTTGGTATCGTTTGATCGGGGCGAAGGAGTGAGGCTGGAAGCAGAGCTAGCTAATCGGGTTGGTAGCCACTCACTTAGATTTTGGAAGAAGAAGGAAAGAGGCGCTTCACGACTCCGTTCGCAAGCCGCCTACTGCTCGTTCACCTGCACACGAACAGCCCGATTAATACTTCTTCCTCTCTTTCCAAATCTCGAAATAGAAGTGCAAGTCAATGAACGAAAACAATAAAAACCATCGAAACCGTTCAAGGAAAACGAGCAAATCCCAAAACCAACTCAAAGCACGAAAGCAACAAGCGACATCGAAAACCGAGGCAATAAAAGATAGCAGCGGAGAGGTCCCTCCTGACTCTGCCGCTAAGCCGATCCCGGGGGCGCAGTCCACTGAATATGGGAATCGATTCCGAAGAAACAAATCCATAACGAGGACGAGTTCTTAATTCAATCTATCCCGATCGAACGATACCGTCTTGTGTTTCTTAGCCGCGCTCTCCGCACCGGGAGAACGGGGCGCTACATCCTACCCAACCAATTGGAAGTTTCGTCCCGAAACTTAAGAATAGAACCAACCGTTAGGGGTTATTGGGTTGAGGCAGGAGCTTAGAGGGGAGTGGACAATCCCGAGCTACGTGGCCTTGCCCGCCACAGTTGAAGCATAGCCCCTTTCTGCTGTAACATCTATCAGTAGTGTGCCCACGTCTTCTACAAAAATCACAGTATGGTCTCTGGTTCCCTTTGTGGCGACCACCGTCGTTATGTCGTTTTGCAGTATTGTTTCCTCCATCGTCGCCTTGGCGTTTGTGACTGGATGTATGCACAGCGCCGACAGAAACGTGAGGATATTGTGGTTCGAGAGATAGGGCGTGATTCATGACTTCACGCATTGTCCGATACTGAGGAACGGCTACGTGCGAATGGATGGCAGGACGGAGACCACCTTCAAACCTTCTAGCTCGACTCGCTGCATCAGGTAAATAGGCCCTAGCGAATTTGGAGAGTCGGTTGAATTCGGCGGAATACTCCTTAACTGTCATCCTGCCTTGCCTCAGTTGCACGAAGTCATTTTCCATCTTACGTTGCACTGGAGGGGGTATATACTCCTCTTCAAACGCGGCACGAAAGGTCGTCCACGAGATCGCCTCCTCTCCGTGATCAAGTTGGAGAGATCGTCGATGCACGTCCCACCAATCGTGTGCGTTGAGGCGGAGCTGCAGTTGCGCGCAGGCGACGCGCCTATCTTCGGGGACCTCTAGCAGAGTGAAGTGATCTTCAAGTTCTGCTAGCCAATCTAGAGCTACCACTGGGTCCTCAGTCCCATTGAACGGGGTGTTGCAGACTTTCTTGAAATGGCCCAAGTTGAAGGCAGTCACGTCCCTCGGCCTTGGGATTTGAGGCGTCTCCACTTCAAGCACGGGCTGTTCCACCGGAGTCGTTGCTGTTGTTGCGGCGGAATAGTTGGCAGCCAAAGTCTGAACGATCTGATGCAGGGTATCGACCTGCTTCTGTTGGACTGAGAATCGGGTCTCTAGATTACTCTCGAGCTTAGCTTGGCGAGCATCGTCTCGTTGTCGTTGCGATTCTAACATTTGCATTACCCGCTCAAGCGGGTCGACTTGAGACATGCCTCTTTGGCTTCGAGAGCTTCCCGAATTGCCCGAACTGCTCTCTAGTGTTTCGATCGGTGGCTGCGCTGCAGATTGCGCTGGATCCATTCCTTCAAAAGAAGGTAAATTACATTAGGATCATAATGTATTATGGACTTATTGCCTGAACGTATCTCATTTTGGCCTAGCGAGTTCAAGAGTTCGCACAGAAATTTGATCGTTAAAGGAACTTTTCCAACACGAAGTCTAAGGAACCTTGAATCTGTGCTCTGATGCCACTATGTCACGCCCTGAGGCGTCCCCCGAGTCGTGACCGCCGTGCGGGCCTGGAGTTGCGCCCGCACAAGGCTTTAATGATTTGCATAGCAAGCACGTATTCAGAGTACGCAGATAAATTGAAACACAGATTTGAAACATAGAAAAGTTCTCTTTATTGATAATGAACATCTATTACAAACTCTTGAACGAGTCAGCTAATATGCCGAACGGCTTACAAAAGGGTTGACTCAAAATGAGATAGCAGTCCTTTGCATTACATCCTTTTATAAACTCAAAACGATAAAGACCTCCAGACTGGAGGATCGCCTTGCCACGGAGCTGCATTTGTGTATGAAGAGTTGCAGGCTCCTGACTCCAAAATGCTTCGGGGGCGCCAACAGTTGGACTGGATCGGGTAGACTACTTCGGCTCCTCGCTCGGTTCGCCTTGGTGCGGAGAACCTGTTTCAACGAGGGTCAGCATATCGAAACATGCTGGTGAAGGCGAGCTAGCCTGACTATACCAATCAACACGTTGTTTAGTGAAGCATGCATATTTGGTTGGTTTCTATCTTGCCTTAGTTCATTTACAAGTAAGCAGCATATTGAATTTGCTGTAATGAACGTGCCACCGTTAGGTGGATTTTACCTGACCGTCTGAATTACCTGTACAATACTTACCATGCCTTCCCTGAAACGAAGACACAAGTTAGTATGCAACAGGTTTAAATATACATAGGATCACTGGCTTCGATGCCACGAAGGGACGGGTTATAGTCTCAAGGCAAAGTGACGTGCAACGCGGGTGGCGAGCCCCGCTGCATAACACTTGCCGGATAACATACGACTATACATACGTTCCGTCCGGATCGGATCGGTCCCGGCGCCCCGGTGACCGTCCGCGGAACTCATAACATACCTTGTGCACAAGTCGTCCGTGATCGAGAATACTCATAGAATTTGTTCCATAGCATAACAGTTTTGCATAGTCATCCTGACAGTTTATTTCATAACAAGCATACATTTCCATACTTAGCACGATTCATAAAACAGTTATAGACGAACTAGCATACAGGATGATAACCGTTCATAAGTTTGTTGACAAGCATAATAACCAAGTTATTCTCTTTTATCTTGGTTTCTTTTATTATTATTTGGTATCGTTTGATCGGGGCGAAGGAGTGAGGCTGGAAGCAGAGCTAGCTAATCGGGTTGGTAGCCACTCACTTAGATTTTGGAAGAAGAAGGAAAGAGGCGCTTCACGACTCCGTTCGCAAGCCGCCTACTGCTCGTTCACCTGCACACGAACAGCCCGATTAATACTTCTTCCTCTCTTTCCAAATCTCGAAATAGAAGTGCAAGTCAATGAACGAAAACAATGAAAACCATCGAAACCGTTCAAGGAAAACGAGCAAATCCCAAAACCAACTCAAAGCACGAAAGCAACAAGCGACATCGAAAACCGAGGCAATAAAAGATAGCAGCGGAGAGGTCCCTCCTGACTCTGCCGCTAAGCCGATCCCGGGGGCGCAGTCCACTGAATATGGGAATCGATTCCGAAGAAACAAATCCATAACGAGGACGAGTTCTTAATTCAATCTATCCCGATCGAACGATACCGTCTTGTGTTTCTTAGCCGCGCTCTCCGCACCGGGAGAACGGGGCGCTACATCCTACCCAACCAATTGGAAGTTTCGTCCCGAAACTTAAGAATAGAACCAACCGTTAGGGGTTATTGGGTTGAGGCAGGAGCTTAGAGGGGAGTGGACAATCCCGAGCTACGTGGCCTTGCCCGCCACAGTTGAAGCATAGCCCCTTTCTGCTGTAACATCTATCAGTAGTGTGCCCACGTCTTCTACAAAAATCACAGTATGGTCTCTGGTTCCCTTTGTGGCGACCACCGTCGTTATGTCGTTTTGCAGTATTGTTTCCTCCATCGTCGCCTTGGCGTTTGTGACTGGATGTATGCACAGCGCCGACAGAAACGTGAGGATATTGTGGTTCGAGAGATAGGGCGTGATTCATGACTTCACGCATTGTCCGATACTGAGGAACGGCTACGTGCGAATGGATGGCAGGACGGAGACCACCTTCAAACCTTCTAGCTCGACTCGCTGCATCAGGTAAATAGGCCCTAGCGAATTTGGAGAGTCGGTTGAATTCGGCGGAATACTCCTTAACTGTCATCCTGCCTTGCCTCAGTTGCACGAAGTCATTTTCCATCTTACGTTGCACTGGAGGGGGTATATACTCCTCTTCAAACGCGGCACGAAAGGTCGTCCACGAGATCGCCTCCTCTCCGTGATCAAGTTGGAGAGATCGTCGATGCACGTCCCACCAATCGTGTGCGTTGAGGCGGAGCTGCAGTTGCGCGCAGGCGACGCGCCTATCTTCGGGGACCTCTAGCAGAGTGAAGTGATCTTCAAGTTCTGCTAGCCAATCTAGAGCTACCACTGGGTCCTCAGTCCCATTGAACGGGGTGTTGCAGACTTTCTTGAAATAGCCCAAGTTGAAGGCAGTCACGTCCCTCGGCCTTGGGATTTGAGGCGTCTCCACTTCAAGCACGGGCTGTTCCACCGGAGTCGTTGCTGTTGTTGCGGCGGAATAGTTGGCAGCCAAAGTCTGAACGATCTGATGCAGGGTATCGACCTGCTTCTGTTGGACTGAGAATCGGGTCTCTAGATTACTCTCGAGCTTAGCTTGGCGAGCATCGTCTCGTTGTCGTTGCGATTCTAACATTTGCATTACCCGCTCAAGCGGGTCGACTTGAGACATGCCTCTTTGGCTTCGAGAGCTTCCCGAATTGCCCGAACTGCTCTCTAGTGTTTCGATCGGTGGCTGCGCTGCAGATTGCGCTGGATCCATTCCTTCAAAAGAAGGTAAATTACATTAGGATCATAATGTATTATGGACTTATTGCCTGAACGTATCTCATTTTGGCCTAGCGAGTTCAAGAGTTCGCACAGAAATTTGATCGTTAAAGGAACTTTTCCAACACGAAGTCTAAGGAACCTTGAATCTGTGCTCTGATGCCACTATGTCACGCCCTGAGGCGTCCCCCGAGTCGTGACCGCCGTGCGGGCCTGGAGTTGCGCCCGCACAAGGCTTTAATGATTTGCATAGCAAGCACGTATTCAGAGTACGCAGATAAATTGAAACACAGATTTGAAACATAGAAAAGTTCTCTTTATTGATAATGAACATCTATTACAAACTCTTGAACGAGTCAGCTAATATGCCGAACGGCTTACAAAAGGGTTGACTCAAAATGAGATAGCAGTCCTTTGCATTACATCCTTTTATAAACTCAAAACGATAAAGACCTCCAGACTGGAGGATCGCCTTGCCACGGAGCTGCATTTGTGTATGAAGAGTTGCAGGCTCCTGACTCCAAAATGCTTCGGGGGCGCCAACAGTTGGACTGGATCGGGTAGACTACTTCGGCTCCTCGCTCGGTTCGCCTTGGTGCGGAGAACCTGTTTCAACGAGGGTCAGCATATCGAAACATGCTGGTGAAGGCGAGCTAGCCTGACTATACCAATCAACACGTTGTTTAGTGAAGCATGCATATTTGGTTGGTTTCTATCTTGCCTTAGTTCATTTACAAGTAAGCAGCATATTGAATTTGCTGTAATGAACGTGCCACCGTTAGGTGGATTTTACCTGACCGTCTGAATTACCTGTACAATACTTACCATGCCTTCCCTGAAACGAAGACACAAGTTAGTATGCAACAGGTTTAAATATACATAGGATCACTGGCTTCGATGCCACGAAGGGACGGGTTATAGTCTCAAGGCAAAGTGACGTGCAACGCGGGTGGCGAGCCCCGCTGCATAACACTTGCCGGATAACATACGACTATACATACGTTCCGTCCGGATCGGATCGGTCCCGGCGCCCCGGTGACCGTCCGCGGAACTCATAACATACCTTGTGCACAAGTCGTCCGTGATCGAGAATACTCATAGAATTTGTTCCATAGCATAACAGTTTTGCATAGTCATCCTGACAGTTTATTTCATAACAAGCATACATTTCCATACTTAGCACGATTCATAAAACAGTTATAGACGAACTAGCATACAGGATGATAACCGTTCATAAGTTTGTTGACAAGCATAATAACCAAGTTATTCTCTTTTATCTTGGTTTCTTTTATTATTATTTGGTATCGTTTGATCGGGGCGAAGGAGTGAGGCTGGAAGCAGAGCTAGCTAATCGGGTTGGTAGCCACTCACTTAGATTTTGGAAGAAGAAGGAAAGAGGCGCTTCACGACTCCGTTCGCAAGCCGCCTACTGCTCGTTCACCTGCACACGAACAGCCCGATTAATACTTCTTCCTCTCTTTCCAAATCTCGAAATAGAAGTGCAAGTCAATGAACGAAAACAATGAAAACCATCGAAACCGTTCAAGGAAAACGAGCAAATCCCAAAACCAACTCAAAGCACGAAAGCAACAAGCGACATCGAAAACCGAGGCAATAAAAGATAGCAGCGGAGAGGTCCCTCCTGACTCTGCCGCTAAGCCGATCCCGGGGGCGCAGTCCACTGAATATGGGAATCGATTCCGAAGAAACAAATCCATAACGAGGACGAGTTCTTAATTCAATCTATCCCGATCGAACGATACCGTCTTGTGTTTCTTAGCCGCGCTCTCCGCACCGGGAGAACGGGGCGCTACATACCCCCCCCCCCCGGCCGGAGTAGCCCTCCCATCGCCGGAGCCCCGCCGGTCCCGGCGAGCTTTTCCCCCCCCCGCTGACCCCTCTCTCCTCAGCTCACTCTCTTCTCCTCCCCCTCTTCCCCTGAGCTCGCCCCCCCGCGGCGAGCCCCGCCGGCGTCGGACCCCGACCCCTCGGCCTGGATCTCCTCCTTCTCTTCCTCCCTCAGCCCCCTTCTCCCCCATCCGCCCTCTTCCCTCCACCGCCATCACCATTATCGGCCACCACCACCACCCCTTCATCATCACCACCTCTCCTCTCTCTCTCTGATCTCCTTCGACGGCCTCGACCTACCCCGCCACTCCTCCACCTCGACCTCCACTCCACCTCCTCCGCCACCCAACCCCGCATCAGACCCCCCCGGCCTCGACAGCCACTCCGACTCCTCACCATGAACCCCGCCCCCCATGGCCAGAGACTCTCCAGACTCGAGCCACCCCCACGGCAGCTCCGGCAACTCTTGCTGGACTGCAGCACCCCCGGCCGAGGCTCTCCCGTCCGGTCAGCAGCACCCTCCCCTGATCCAGCTCCTCCGTCGACGAGCAGACGACCCCGGAGCCCTGGCCGCAGCAGCTCCGGACCACCCCGCGACGACCCCGACCCGAGCAAAACCGGGCACAGCAGCTGGACACAGCCCGGACACGTCCAGGACACAAATCCTGTGTCAAGACGACTCTCGGACACGTGAAAATCAGATTCACGGGGCCCTGTTCAGGTAACCCGTTCTATCTCCTCGTAGTTCCATTTTTAATTCCGTCAGTTGTGACACATAGGCTATGTGACCCTCTCGGTGCCCGTGCAACCCACTCGGAGCATCGCGTCCTGTGGCGATCGCGGCACGCGATCCAAAAACAGGAAAAACAACGACCCGATTCACCCCGGAACTGGGTATGCCCCGCCAAACGGGACGACTTGGTCGCACGCGGTCTTTACCGAAACGTGCGCGATGTTGATACGGACGTGTAGGAGTTCGGAGAAGTTGATTTGGATGTGCGTGCATACCGGAATCAACGCGTATCCGCCGACACCGCCCCGTATCCGTCAGTTCTGGAACACGCTGCAACTTTGTGTACACACGTCGGATCGAAACGAAACTTGTGCCATCGGACTCGTAGCAATACGCTGGTCCTGTGAGCCAAGTTTGGTTCGATTCTGAGAACGTTGACAAAATCCCGTATCGTGGGCCCCACAGGCTCCACTTGACGGGCGATTTTGTGACCGGCTCATCGGAATCCAATTCTACTTGTTGACACTAAGTTTGGCGAATTTGGAGACCTTTGACCCTGACACGTTTTTCGGAGCAAAGTGGGCCCACATGTGGACCCCGCTTTGACCGAAAACTGTCATTTTTGCCCCTGTGTCCAAATTGGACGAAAGGACAGGCGTTTCTAGCTATTTGATATTTTCTGAGACTGTTAGTGATGTTTATTTCAGCATCCGGAGACTTTCCTTCTGAGGCCATAGTTTCTGACACTTGGTATTTGACATCTGGACATTATATTTGCAGCTCTCCCGCCAGGCAAGTATACCTTGCCTTGTTGTACTGTTTAAATTCAGTTATTGCTAGTTACATGTTTATCTATTTTTATATTATATAAATGTGCGCGTCCGAGAAGACTCGGGTGCAGTCAACGATGGCGTTGACGTTAGGACTTGTGTCTGACCTAGTGTCTAGTAGACCCACCTAAAGTTGTGAAGTTATTGATATAACTTCTCAGGCCTTGACACGTATCATTACACGTCACAGAGTGAGTACATGTAGGGACGCGTGCCTCATGCGCGACTGGCCATCAGTGTGAGCAACACGTGTAGCGGTATTTAGCTCAGTTGTTTATTTTATTGAGACTTGTATCATAGTAGGAGGTGTCCACGTCGTTTTACGACTTGTACATCTATATTGGGCGGGGAAGACATCTAGTAGGCGTATGGGACACCCCCTTCATTGAGTCTTTATCCTTCGATCCATGCTCCTCGGAGATGGACGATTGCAGAGTTCCCTGCGTCGGGGGCATATGACACATATACTAGCCAGTCCCGACGATTGGTGAATTACGTCAGCATATGTCTAGCCACACATTCCCATGCGTACTGCAAGGTCTTTAAATTGCATTCACTTAGATGGTTAGCACACCCCATTTATTTATTCAGTATTTACATTATGGCATATCATTTTTCTGTATCTTGCTATGTCCCTCTGAGGACCTGATTCCCTGTCAGGTGTATATGTTCTTGAGTACTCGCAGGAGCACAGATCCGGACAGGCTACTTATTTTTCGAGGTGGTCTTCTCTTCGAGCCTCGTGATTGTCAGATGTTGTTCTTATATGGTGTGTATTCTGGTTTCTTTTATATTTTATTTCGACAGTAGATTTGATTTCATCTGACTGTCATTCTTAGATATCTGTATTGAGATCTAGTTTCATGGTTATTGGTTATTCATATGTTTATGTGATTTCTGTGGATGAGATTTAGATATTACCCTGTGACTGGTGATTAATTATACCACTGGTGAACTATTGTTCATTATACAGCGTACGCGCGTATATATGGTTTTCATATATTGGAGTTACCATATATACAGCCAGCTGGCATGGTTACGTGACCTAGTCCTACGTATTTTTGGGACTGGGGCGTGACAACAACCCTTGGTCATATAGGAATATTTCCATGGTTAGATTTAACTTTCCAATGGTAGATCTAGGTACTATGAGACCTCAATTTGGTAGATCTAAATTGGTGTCATAATTTTGGGACTCAATTTAGGAAAAATCCAATTGTGTCCATTTAGTGTGTGTATTATGTCCTAATGAGAACTATTGATGTTTATTTGATGGTGTAAAGTTATTTTTGTGTCCAAAATTAGAGACATAGAGTCCGTAACATGATACGCCATAATACGTATATGTGGATTTGATAAATTGGGTGTATGCATGTGTTATTTTGTCCAAAATAACACAAAATTGTTATTGTATTCAACCTCGTTTTTAGCGGTCATTGCAACTTAGAAATACCAAAACTTCTAACTTAGGATGCCAATTAATATCCTCTTTTTTTTAAAAGAATCGTATCGAAGTTAGCTTTCAAAATATATGAATTATTAGTACAAATTCATTTTAAAAAAAATTATAAAACTGTTTAAGCGTCCGTTGTCCGAAAGACGAGTGTGTTTCGATGTTTTTGCAATTTTTGGAGCTTCTGAATACAAAAATGTGATCCGTTTGAAGTTTCAGAAAACTGATATGAAGGTCTACGACATACTTTAATCCTAGAATTTGTTGAATAGTTCCAATAGGTCCAATAGGTTTAATATTGGTTACAAGTAGAGAACTGAGTATACGATATAGGCATTTTGTGTATCCTATGAGCCTAGGTAGTATGGATATCAAGTGAGTGTAGGTATCATAGGTTGTCAAGTATATATATATATATATATATATATATATATATATATATATATATATATATATATATATATATATATATAAGTTTTGGGTAATAAGTGTTATTTTGTGTGTGTGTGTTAGTGTTAATACAAGTGGTTATCAAGTGAGCCAAGTATATATAAGTTATGTGTCAAGGTATTAGAGTTTGGGACAATGTACTAGTGTGATACTTAGGTACAATGAGAATATTAGTATCATGATATTCAAGTATCATGAGTGAGGGTACGTGAGTATTGAGGCTTGAGTAAGGTATCATATTTGGTATCAAGTATTAGTATTAGAGTTAGTTGGTTAAGTATTTAGTAGGATAAGGTATTGGTCAAGATACTAAGATATTGGGTATTAGAACTAGGTAATGGGTAATATCAAGATGTCAAGTGCCAAAAGTAAGGTTAGTATCTTGGATATAAAGTAAGTGTAGGTTATGGTCATGGGTTAGTATCTTGAGGGTTGGTATCATTTGATACTTAATGTGGTACCATGGTACCATATATAAACAAGTAAAATATGTGTGGGATAAATTAGAGTGTGGTATCCTATGATGTATCAAGGTATTTAGAATACCAAAGATACCAAAATATTAGAACTAGTATGAGGTAATACTAGGATACTAAGATAAGGTTATGATATTAGGTATTGGATTAAGATACCATGGTATGGTTAGTGTCTAGGTTGGGTAATGGGTTAGGTACCAAGGTATGAGTTAAGGTATTGGGTATTGGTCAAGGTAATGGTATTAGCTAAGGTATTAGTCTAGAAACTAGGATACGAGATAATATGTTTAAGTATTAGTTAAATTAATGAGGTAATACTAAGGCAATAGCTTGGTAATGAGGTAATACTAAGGTATTAATTAGGTATTAAGTGTTAGACTAAGTTATTGTATATATTAGTATATCTATATAGTATATATAATATTATTATATTATAGCTAACTAGTATGACTTTAAAACCTAGTATTAGCAAGATATTGACCCATAATTGAGGTATTGGTGATACAACTAAACTATTAGTATTGAAACTTGGATATTAGCAAGGTATTGACTAGTATGGACTAGAAAACCTAGTTTAGCCAAAGTATTGACCCTAGAATTAAGGTATTCACGAATAGTTAAGGTATTTGAGATACTTGCTAAGGTATTAGGTAAATGTGTGATACGGGTTAAGATACCGTGATACGAGTTAAAGTAAATAGCTATAGGCCGTGGTATTACTAAAAATTATAGGTAGTAGTATATATTAGTGTAATATATGCTAGGACCTTATTAGTATAGCCTAGAAACTTAGTATTGGCCTAGTATTAACTAGTTTTACCTAGTTAGCACCTAAAAAAAATAGTGACTTGTTAAAACCTAGTATAACTTTATAAGCCTTGTAAATATGTAAAATCAACCTAGAAACTAGAAAATGACCTAGTTTGACTGTGTTGACCTAGATTTAACCTACTTTGACCAAATTTGAACTAGTTTGAATTAGTTTGACTAAGTTTGACATAGTTTGACTTAGTTGGACCTAGTATTGACTTAGCAATCTCGTTTCAAGCTAGTATAGCATGTTTATGAATCCAAAATATTATTTTATCTTGTTATTTCATATTTAGATCTTTGAAGCACTGATACATACACGGTTTTTCATTCATTGCCCTAGGGCACAGGTGAGTATATTCTCTTATACTTTTATTTATTTGATGCTTACTATGATTCATGTTTTATAGTATTATTTTACATGATTCCTGAAAAGTTGGATACACGGATTGATATTATATGGATTCATTGTCTTGAGATTCGTGGTTTTAGGCTTATTGACATTTCTGGACTAATGTATTACTGGACTAATGTATCGACTGGACTAATATGTTTTTGGGCCTAATGATCTATTATGGACTATTAAGATTCTTTGTGACGGGACATGGATCCATGAGTACTAGTCGGGAAAAAAAATACCTACGAGCTGTGTGAACATATCCTTTCTATCCCATGGTCTGACTGAAATAATAGCAGCCATATATGACACGTGTGGTTTGCCAAATTTTACCCCTAGACGTTTATTTGTCAACTTGGTATTTCAAAACACTCATTTAGATACAGTCTTTTCTAGATTATCTATACTTGTTGGTTGCATATTTACATTGACCAATTTTTTTGTTCACGTATCTATCTATCTTTACATACTTATATGTTATTCATTCTTGCTTTTTATTACTTCCTTATTTATTTGATTACTCTATTTTGTACCCTGCTTCTTTATTATCTGCTCATCAAGTATTATATTACTATTTTATAGTTTTTGTCAATTAATTGGAACTGTTATTGGGTTGTACTTTGCTCCAATCCTGACTAGATATATTTTTTAGACGATTACTTAGAGGATTTGTGTCCAATGTATTACGGACCGTAGGAGATAGCAGATGCAGCTTTCGATCCTTTAGATCAGTAGTGATTACCGGAAGGCCTAGCCGGTATAACTATTTATTCTAGTTATCCCTTCTTAGCATTATAGTACTGGATTTGTTTTCAGCTTATTAGACATTGAGATGTATTATTATTACTCCTAAACTTTATGTTGTTATTGCTAGACTCTTAGACTTGGAGATATTTTGTTGCTATTCAAGATTGTGTCTTTGCGACTTCTTTCTTTATATCTTATCGTGACATTCTCTTCCTTATAGATTATTGTGATTGAGTATTATTACATCATTATCATTTCTCCATCTTTTGGAGTTGAGATATTATTGACAAGTAGCTATTATAATTGTGTAAGATAGATAGTTAGCATTGTTGACCTAGACAACGTTCTACCGCCAATGATGCGGCGTAGGCTGGACATATTCAGGTACTCGTATCCGAATAACTGGGTGTGGGTCATGACAACCAATGCTTGATCCTTAATCGTCTTTTGTGGGACAAATACCATGTCATAAGGTGACAGTCATATTGCCTAAGCGGCTAAACGAGAGTTAAGTACCCCCAGGATTAGTCATGAGGACTCTGATGGGGTTAACTCATGAAATCAAATAGATTGTTTGTCCGGTTAAATAATGATGGGTCTTTTGAACAGCGAAGAGCAGGACAAGGCATTCCTTCTCGACAGGGTTATATCTGTGTTTCGTGTTGATCATCATCTTGCTGAGATAGTAGATAGCCCGCTCATGACCTGCATCACACTTCTGGGCTAATAGGGCACTAAGAGAGTAATCCATTGCTCGCATGTAGAGCATGAAAGATTTTTCCCATGACTGGATCCAACAAAATTGGAGGCTTCGTAAGGTAGTTCTTGATGTCGTCGAAGGCTCGTTGACATTCTTCGATCCAAACGAAGGAGACTCCCTTATTTATTAGCTGAGTGAATGGTTGACATCACCAAGAGAGGTTGGATATGAATCGTCTGATATAGTCTAACCTCCCTTGCAGACTGTAAAGCTCTCAAAGGTTTTTTGGAGGATGCATATCAAGGATAGCCTTGGTCTTCTCAGGGTCAATGTGAATACCCTTCGAAGTTATGATTATGCCTAAGAACTTGTCGCTGGAGACTCCTAGAAAAGACTTGGTTGGGTTCATCTTGAGTTGATTTTCTCGCATTAAGTCGAATACGGTCCTCAGATCATGGAGATGGTCTTTCTAGAGACGTCTCTTGACATCGATATCATCAACATAATATTCGACTGTCTTGCACATGTGTTTGCGGAAGATGGTGCTCATAATTCGCTTGTATGTCGCACCTTTGTTCTTTAACCCGAATGACATTACTGTATAATAATATACCCCTATTGGTGTTCGAAACTACGTATGCTTCTCATCATCTGAAAAAATCTTGATTTGATTGTAGCCCGAGAATCCACCCATAAAGGATATGCGATCAAAACTACAAGTGTTATCAATCATCACATCTGTGATTGGGAGAGAAAACTTATATTTTTGGCAAGTCGGATTAAAATCACGAAAGTCTATACAGACTTAGATTTTACCATTTTTTTATGACGGTAACAATATTAGCTAACCAGTCCAGATATCACTCTTTGCGAATAAAGACGCTTGCTATAAGCTTATTCACTTTAGATTCAATCATGTCCATAATGTCTAGACGGAACCGCCTTTGTTGTTGCTTTACTGGCTTAGCATTTGGTAGAATACTAAGTTTGTGCATTACGATTTGAGGTTCTAAGCCTGGCATATCTTCATAGCTCTATGCAAAAATGTCGATATAGTCCCTTACTAGTTGGATAAGAGATTCTCGCTCTTCTGTGTAGAGATTTTTTGATAAAGAAGGATTTAGAAGCAGAGTCGTTGCCCAAATCAACTTATACCACCTCATCTTCAGTATAAGGTTCTCGCTACTTGAACCGTAATTACTATTGTAGTTCCGAGTTTTGAGCCCATAGTTCTACTTCAAAGTGCTCAATCGGGTGTTCGTTGTCTTCTTCTAGGTCAGCTAACGCCATGTTGATAGACAATGTTTGTTTGAGCATATCTCTAATGCTAGTGTCAGAGCCCCAAGTGGATGATTGTGTAGAGTGAGATTGCATCTTGCCCTCTTCCTCTTGACTCTTCAGGAATTGTAGGGGGTGTAACATACCCCAAACCATGACCTGTTTGTTTGTAGTATATCTAAGGCTTGCCTTTGGGAGCAATAGTGTAACGGCAAGGGTCTCCCTTGCCATAATTCAGGCCTTAGTCGCTCTTTAAATCATATCTCATCTTCTGGAGGATACGCTTGGTTTGAATGTTGTAGTGGTGAAATGGCATTTTTCTACTTTTTGGTTCTGTTTCTTTCGATATGAAGTCTCAGCAACTTTTGACCGTTCAAAAAATGATGGGTTTGTCGCCTATTTTCCTTTCCAAAATTATGAAGTAGGAATCCTAGCTAGGGAGGATCCAGTCTACTACATGAGCGATAGTTATCTGTGTATATTGGTGTAGTCCTAAACCATATTCAAAAGAATATATGGCATTCAAATATGCAACAATAGAGTAATTCAAAGACAACCCTTTATTAAAAAAGTACGATATCTTTTTTGAGAAAATTACATCATTATAAGAAGGTACGTCTGTCACGACCCGCACCCGGATAATCGGGTACGAGTACGTGGTTACGCCCAGTCTACGTCGCAAAATCGGCGGTAGAACGCTGTCTGGATCATTTTTAACTATCTAATATCTCAAAAATATAATATGGTGGATGTCAATCATCTCAACTCCAAACGGAGGAGTAATATGATATCTCACAAGTATATCTAATCTAAATCACAAAACAAACTATGGAAGAATAATGCACGAAGGAAATAGCGAATGAAAGAATAAAGATACAATCCACAATCTGAAATAATATACAAGATGTGAATCCGAAAAAATAATAGTCTAATACAATCCAATACAAATATAATCTAGACCACCTCAGGCTCTACAACTAAGTCCTCCTAGTCTATAGCAGTATCCTCTATAGGTACGCCGTCCTACGGCCCGTAGAATATGGGATACTGCTCTATAAGCCAATCATCTGAAAAAATATATCCAGTCGGGATTGGAGCGAAGTACATACCTCTTAAAGCAGTTTCAATAGCATAATCGAGCATATAAATAGATATAGAAATGAAATAAAAGATCATTAAACAAATGAATGATGAGCAATAGATATACAGGTAATGTACGAGAATATAGATCAATCATATGAATATAAACAATATGATGAAATAACTATAATCTAAACTAACTAATGTGCCTCAGAATACAAGTTCATTATGTGATCGGGTTGGGTGAACATGATCAGGGAAGATGATTACAAGTGAGGTATGTAACCAGAATATACACGATGTAACAATGGGGATTTGATCACATAATCAACTCCTACTCTCCCACCCCCAACTAATACCGATGGATCCAATCATGACGTGGGTGTACACAAATATCATAACCACCGAATATAAGCGATGGGTGTACACGAATAAGCACACTGAATACGAGCAGTGTGTGAACATGAAATGTAATCAATACCCAATATACACGATGAGATACATGTACACGAGTACCCGTTGAACACGGTAAGGGATAACATCTCCTGACGGGATCCATATAGTACCAGTCAGTAAAATTACTGTGTCAGAATCAAGTATATAATTCTAGAACATGCATATATATAATATTATGAATTAAAACTATCAGAGAAATATACTCGACTGAAGTCCTGAGCAAGGTGTGTCTCTCGATGCCCAAGCTGGTGTCACATAACCTATATACAGTACATTGCACCAATGCAAGGTTCAAGGATGAAAATAAGTGAAGTTGATGCAATTCTAGGAGGATACGCCATTTCTAAGTCAAACCAATAAATTCTAGGTTGCAAGAGTCTAATACTATGTCACTAAGTCGATACACTATGAAGCTATGCTATAATAGCTAAGCTAAGATACTAAAAGGCCTTCAAAGAGCCGTATCCTAAGATACGTAAGTTTATTTATATGAAAATAGTGTTTTAGATATATATATACAAGTTATTAATTATAATATTGGATTAAAACAAGAAAAATATGATACATTGGCCTTGCACCAATGCGTATCGCACCTATCTCGATTCCTAAACTCAATACCTTGGGTATCGGCCTAATACCTTGGCAATACCTTGGTATCCCGAGGTAACCCAAGCCTCTAGAATAATAGCTAACACATATATGATACCCCAAGCTAATATGCTAATACACCTATACATAAACTTCTAGTACTAGTTATATAAGTATCTAACTACTAAACAATAATACCACACTATATCTATACGTAACTAACTATTACTATACAACTCAATATCTCAATAACCTATAACTACATATATACATAGTATATATAGCTAGGTAGTTAAGCAACTAATCGACTACTAACAATTTAACAACTAATAGATCAACTAATTACTATTATCAACCATTACACATAGCTATATATATATCCCCCCTCTATGAAATCTCCCTCACACACACACATACCATCTACACCAATACACCGCACTCACCTCTATGAAATCTCCCTCACACACACACATACCATCTACACCAATACACCGCACTCAAAATCTATGCATATCTTTATATATATAACATCACACATATACACATATATGTACATGTATCAAGGTATCACAATACTTATGTATATAGATGCATATAAATATATACTCTTATACTCAAATACAAACGCACACATACATATATATACAAGTACACTTATATATATATATATATATATATATATATATATATATATATACACACACACAGATTGACACACACATATTCATAAACTCAAATATACTATTATATGCATATATATATCACCTAATTATCATGTATATATAATTACACGTGCGTATAGCAAGGAAGAGAAAACATCAAACACGTGGAGTGCACCGCACCCGTATCACACTTGCTCTATGATACGCTTGTGATATGGCTCCAACACACAACCAAACGTATCTCGAAGGACACGAGAAAATCTAATACACTAATTATGAATAATATACATAGTAATTAGAGTATCTACGTATCTGTGTCATAATGTGATATGCACAAGGCCCTGTATCGGAGGAAAACCTCCAAAATTAATTTATTTCGTCAAATTGATGAGATACGGCCTACACGTATCCAATTGTGGATACGACACTAGTTATAAACAAGCAATCATATGTCAATTAGATCTATTAGACCCAATAACAACCACTACATGTGTCAATCTCGAAATTTCCCTAAAATTGATACCAAATTGGATATAACTTCCACCATAGGTCTCCGATGAACCTAAAACTAATTTTTATGGGTAGCCTATGCATGTGGGTTAGTTTCTCATAGTTAAATCTCATATCTAGAGTCTATTAGAAGGGGAAAACTAAAATGTACCTATTGGGAAATGGATTTCCGATAAAAAGTCATCAAATGCAAAGTAGCTCCTCTCCTTGTAGACCTTGGCCTCCTCCTCCTTGATCCTTGCTTCCTTCTTGTAGATCCTTGATGTAAAAGCCTCAATGAAGAATTATGGAAGGAATTGGTGAAGAATTGGTGGAGAATTGATGAGAAAAATAGAGGAAATTGGAAGAGAGAAATTGTAGATCTAAGAATTTGGGAATTGGTGAAGTGAATTGGTTTCTCTCTCCTCCTTAGCATGGCCGGCCATATACCCCTCTCTCAAGCTATGTAAAATGTCTTAAATACCCCTTCGGACCTCTCATGAAGAATTTAATTAGGGAGGAAAGATTTTAGTCTAATGGTTTCTCTAATTAATCCAACCTCCTAATCCATGGGCCTAATTCATGGGCTCAATCTAAACTCATACAAATGTTGGTTCATGCATTCTAATAAATGGGTTAGGTCCACTACACACGTCTAAAATAAATCTACAACTAGCAAACAATAAATAATACAATAAATAATAATCATGCATGCACAAATAATTAAATACAATAATCCTATAATTAAAATTATCCATGGTCAAGTACCAAACTACCCTTGAATGGAAAAGTGAGGGTGATAATCCTACCCATCTTAGAAAAAATTTATCCTCAAAATTAAGGAAAAAACTAACTACCAAAAGCAAACAATACAATGCAAGAAAGAATTATACCTCATAGCTCGAACAGATATGGATATCGCTCGTGCATCTCGGTCTCTCGCTCCCAGGTACTCTCTCCTCACGAGTGATGTAGCCACGCGACGCGCACCAAAGGAATCATCTGGTTCCTCAACACCTTCTCTCTCTGATCCAGAATCTCCACTGTCTGCTCTGGATAGCTAAGAGTAGGACCCACCTCTATCTTCGAGTGATCCAACACATGACTGAGATCTGCCACGTATCGTCTCAGCTGTGACATATGAAACACGTTGTGAACTCCCTCCAATGTAGGTGGTAATTCTAGTCTGTATGCAACTGCACCGACCCTTTCAAGAATACTGAAAGGTCCTATGAATCACGGACTAAGCTTGCCGCCTCCACCGAAATGAATCGTGCCACGTGTCGGAGAAATCCTCAAGAAAACTAGACTGCCAACCTAGAACGAAACACAACCTTAGCACTCTAACAAACAATAATCAAACACAAGTAAAACAATCTAAAGCTATACCTCAAACTCCAAATGTCTTCGGTGGCTATCGGTCCTATGTCGCTGCCTATCCTGCGCCACTCGAAGTCTATCCCTGATAAGTTTCACCTTCTCTGTTGAATCCACTACTATCTCTGGTCCCAATAAAGCTCTATCACCAATATTATCCCAGAATAATGGAGTGCGGCATCTCCGTCCATACAATACCTCGAATGGTGATATCTCGATGCTGGCTTGGTAGCTGTTGTTGTATGAAAACTCTACCAAGTGAAGGTGATCCTCCCAAGAACCTCCAAGATCCAAAACACAGATGCATAGCATATCCTCGAGAGTCAGAATATTCCTCTTCGAATGTCCGTTCGTCTGAGGGTGATAAGCGGTACTGAACTTGAGCTGAGTGCCCAAGCTAGCCTACAAACTCCTCCAAAAATTAGATATGAAGCGACTATCCCGATCGGGGACTACGCTCACTGGAATACTGTGTAATCTGACAATCTGGCACACATACATATCCGCAAGCTTTTTCGTAGATGTACCCAATTTAAATGGCAGAAAATGGGCTAATTTGGTCAACTTGTCCACGATGATCCAAATCGCATCTTTGTCCCCTGGAGAACACGGAAGTCCTGATACAAAATTTATGGTCACATGCTCCCATTTTTACTGCGGAATGGATAAAGGCTGAAGCAATCCTCCTGGCCTCTGTCTCTCCGCCTTGACCTGCTAGCAAACTAAGCATCTGGACATAAAGCTAACTACCTCATGTTTTATGCCATACCACCATACATGCTCCCTCATATCTTTATATATCTTATTGGCACCTGGATGCATAGAGTATTGAGAATGATGTGCCTCCTACAGAATCTCCTCGCACAATGCTCCTCTCGGTACACATAACCTGGTACTGTGTTACAATGATCCATCATCTACGACGATAAAGTCTTCTGCCAGCCCCAACTGAACCTGTGCTCTGTTGCACCTCAGAGACTAATCCGTATATTGTCCGGCTCTGACCAGGTCTATCAGCTTCGACTGCACCTGAAGTCCCCAGATCTGTGATGCAACTCCAGGAACTAGTACCTCAATGCCCAAACTGTCAAGATCTGCCAATAAATGTCTGTCTCTAGTCAATCACATAGTCACAGGGTACCTGCTCAAAGCATCCGCGACTATGTTGGCCTTTCCTGGATTGTACTACAAAGATATGTCGAAGTCTTTCATCAGCTCCAACCATCACCGCTGCCTCATGTTGAGCTTTTTTTGTGTAAACACATACTTTAAGCTCTTATGGTCTGTGAAGATCTCTACTCTCTCTCTCCATACAAGTAGTGTTTCCATAATTTGAGAGAAAATATAACTACTGCCAACTCCAAGTTATGGGTAGGGTAGTTCTTTTCATGGGACGTAATTGCTTGGAAGCATAGGCAATCAGCTTTCCGTGCTGTTGTAACACACAACCCAAACCCTTTCCTGATGTATCACTATAAATATAATATCCTCCTGGTCCCGATGGTAGTGTCAAGATGGGAGCTGTAGTCAATCTCCTCTTCAACTCCACAAATGCTGACTGACAATCCTCAGTTCAGACGAATTTTACGTCCTTCCTGGTCAGCCTAGTCATCGGCTTTGTAAGTCTAAAAAAGTCCTGAACAAACCTCCGATAGTAGCCTGTTAATCCAAGGAAGCTCCTGATCTCTTCTATTGAACTCGGGGTAGACCATGATTCAACTGCTGAGATCTTTTTTTAGTCCACCGAGATTCCATCTCCTATAATTACATGCCCAAGTAATACAACCTTATCAAGAAAGAATTCACACTTCGATAACTTGCCATACAGCTTCTCCTTCCTGAGGGTCTCCAGAACAATCCTCAAGTGCTGCTCATGCTCCTCTGGGGTCTTCGAATGTATCAGAATATTATCAATGAAGACTACGACAAACTGGTCCAGGTACTGATGAAACACCTTGTTCATCAGGTTCATGACCCTGTCGGGGCATTGGTCAACCCAAACGGCATCACCAAGAACTCGAACTGTCCATAACGAGTCCTGAAAGTTGTCTTCGGGATGTCTTCCCTCTTCACTTTTACCTGGTGGTACCCTGACCTCAAGTCTATCTTAAAGAATACCTTCGCTCCGCTCAAATGGTCAAACAAGTCATCTATCCACGGCAACAGGTATTTGTTCTTGATAGTGAGGTTATTAAGTGCCCTGTAGTCGATACACATATGTACCGAACCATCCTTCTTTGATACAAAAACTACTGGAGCACCCCATGATGATGAACTGGAACGGATAAAGTCCTTGTCTTGCAACTCATCCATATGCTTCTTCAACTCTGCCAGTTCACTGTTATTAACTCTATAGACATGCTGACATATCGGCTCTGCACCTGGCACTAAATCTATAGAGAACTCCATATCTCTGTCCGACGGCAACCCCGGCAACTTCTCTAGAAAGACATCCAAGAACTCTGCAATCAACGGATGTGGTGGCTCCTGCTCTTCTACCAAAGCTCTACAGAAATTGCCTTCGCTTTGCTCTGCTCCTCGAACGAACTCGAACTCCGGCTCTCCTAGCGTCTAAAATAAAACTCTGCCTTTACGACAATTGATACTAGCGTGATGTCTACTCAACCAATCCATCACGAGTACTATATCGTAACTCGGAAGTGGCATTATGAGTAAATATATGCTCAGCTCACGGCCTCCCAAATAAACTCTCTGGTTCTTGTAAACATCACTGACCAGGATAATGCCACCCCGGTCGTGATCTTGCAAGTCCTCGGCAACAGTTCAAACTCAAGACGATGCCTCAAAGAAAAAGATACAGATACAAAGGTATGAAAAGTACCAGAATCGAACAAAACATAAGCTGGAAAGGAGTTGAGATAAATTAAACCTGAGATAACATCATCAACTGGCTCCTTCTCCTCGACAGTCAAGGCAAAAGTTTTCCCCTATCACTGCGCTCCTCTCTGCTGCTGATGCTGGGCAAACTGCTGCTGCTGCAGTGGAAGAGGTCCTCTCTGCTGGGCCGCTGGTGGTCTAGCGGGTGCCCTCTGTGCCTGTCCTCCACCCTGAGCTGGACAAGTTGGGACTTTCGGACAAGCCCACAACTGATGATCTTCCTATCCACAGAATAAGCATTGGTCTAGCCTCATCCTGCATGTGTCCCATCCGTGCTCTTGCTTCTTGTAGAAAGTGCAAGAAATTGCTTGTCATGACCCGCACCCTGGATTTGGGCATGAGTCATGAGTACGTCCAGCCTACGCCGCAGTGTCGGCGGTAGAACGATACACAATAAGCTACAAGTAATCTACCACTCACAACATATATATACATCTCCACATTATACTCAATCACAGGCACTAGTTTAAATGAATACACCAAGATAATATTGAAATAATAACCTTGATGTGGGTTCAATGAATCTTTCCCAAAACTAAATATCCAAATACAATGTTCAAAATATTTTAGGAAACTGTCGGAGAACAATCCGATCCAAATAACTAAAAAAATCAACTACTAATAAACTACTCCATCGCAGACGGTATCTAAGCTGCTAACTCTCCCTGATCGTCCGGAAGGGCAAGATCAGGCTCTATTAGGTCGCTAGCATACGGTCCATAATATGTAGGGATTGCATCCTCATTGTAGTTACCTAAAAATTTTATCCAGCCAGGAAAGGAACGAGTACATCATAGTAAAAATAGTTCCAACACATGGTAGAAGCTATAAGAAAATAAATAGCAAGGAATACTGATAGCAACAAACTGAACTCACAAGAAAGTGACTAGAATAACCAAATACTGAAGTCCTGTCATGGCAACCATATAGTAAAATATCTCTAAGCAATAAAAAAATAACTATAATGGATGGAAGAACAGATAGGAACAACTACTCTATGTGATTTAAAATACCTTATTGACATGTGAACGGCTAGGGGGTGATATCCGGCAAACCATACGTGTCGTGCATGGCTGCTATTATTCCAGAAAGACCATGGGATAGAAAGGGTTGTTCACACATCCACTAAGTATTTCCCCTTCCCATAAGTACACATGGATTCCAAACCAGTCACGAAGAAATAATAATAATCCCGAACAATCACGTATCTCATAATAAGAATCTCTCATACTAATCCGTGTAACAAGTGTCAATAAATCAAATAATCAATACTAAGCATTCATTATAGAGACTATCAAGCACTGAAAGTAATCACGAAAATGTACTCGCCTGTGGTCCTTAGCTGGTATGAATCAGAATCCAAGTCACAGTCCAAATAGCCTATGTATTACAAATTTACCATGTTAAAAGATAATTTATTTTAATTTATTTAATTCTAGAATAATTACTCTAAAATCCTATTTTAATCTTATTATTCTGATTTTTAGATTAATTCCTAAATTTTGTTCAGAGAAACTAAATTTTATCAACTCGAGGCTCATTGCACGCAAATTGAGGCAATCTGTTGACCAAAAAGTCAACTGACACAAACTTGACTTTCATGCATGATTTCTTATATATTTTAGTGTCAAAATATGCTGAAATTTATGGCTCGTCTGAATTCAAATTCGTTTGGGAGTTATGGCACATACAAATTTCGTATTGTGCATGGATGGTTAAATTCTAACATAGAAGTTCTATAGAATTAACATTATATAAATATTTCGATTAGATTCTGGGAAAAATATATGTTAATAACCTCAATATCCTCTTTCCGAAACTTCAAACGGTTCATGATTCTGATTCCTGGTTCTCCCGAAATTGCAAAAATATCAAGATACATTTATTTTTGGACATGATGTTCTCTACAAATTTTTAGAATTTAATATTCATAATTTCGTAAAACAATCTATATATTCAGGAATCTAACCTCAATATGGTTCTAATGCAAGAAACTGAGCCTCGTTTGGAGTCCGGAGCTATGCGTAACGTAAGAAATTCTGACTCGGCTTGGCTCGAGGTCGGCTCGGCTGCACCCGTACCCACCCCGCGGTCGCTGATAGGCGGGCCCCGCCCAGTTCACTGCGGGAGGCTGACGGGTGGGCCCCCTGTTGGCTGACTGGGCAAAATAATTACTTTATTGGTTTTGTTTTTCTGAAATTAGTTTTTAATTCAGTTTTTCATAATTAACTCAAAATAAATGCTAAAAGTAATCAAAAAATTTCAAAAAAATCTAGAAAATATATTTGACTATTTAGAACCTAAAATAAAATTTTGGAATCTTTTTAATTATATTGAACCTAAAATAAATTCTTAAAAGTCCTAAAAAAATTAGGGTAGTTTTTAATTAACTAAAAATTATGAAAAAATCATAATAGCCCCAAATTAACCTAATCACAATATTTAAGTAAGAATTTCAGGATACGGAGGTTACAAGTCTACCCACCTTAAAAAAATTTATCCTCAAAATTTAAAATCCTTAATAGTATATTTTATTTTTATTTTTTTGACCATCAAAATTTAAATTCAACAAACCATATAATCATGAAGTAAATCCATATTGTAATTTCACAAAATTTTCAAAATTCTGTAAATATCATATTCCTGAAAATCTTTAATTTAAAATCAAATTCCATTCTTATCACAATCTCCTCCAAAATTTTAAGTTAATAAATAAATACTTAAAAAAATTAATATTCAATCCTCTAATTGAAATCCAATCAATGCATATTTATAAAATTTAAAAATTGCATCTCAAAAATTTGAATTCAAACACTAATCCATTAATGATCTTACTCCTCTAATTTAAATCCAATTAATGCATATTTATAAAATTTAAATTCTCATCCCAAAAATTTGAATTCAAATACTAATCCATTAATGATCTTACTCCTCGATTCTTTTTCCACATCATACTCAAACAATATAATACTTACAAGATCTTCAATTGCAACATTCAAAATATAAATTTTAAATTTATATCTTGTAGTCAAATAAATATAATGATATCTTAAATTTCTCAAAATTTAATGACAAATCCAATCATATCTTTATAAAAATTTATGATTTAACAAAATCGTCAATTCTGTCATATTTAATTTTTAACTCTTTATTTAAATTAATGTTTATCCTCAAAATTTAAAATCCTTAATAAATTTTTTTTTCTACCACCATCAAAATTTAAGCATTATAATCATGAAGTCAAACCACTACTATAATCATGAAATCAAACCATTATTGTTATTTAACATAGTCCTTAAAAATTAACTTCATCCTCATAAGTTAAAATTTTAAGGTAAATCTTCGAAATTTGAATTTATCTTCAAAATTTAAAATCTATTTTTTCTTAAATCAGATTCACAAGTCATAACTCTTAAATTCAATCTAATATTATTTTCTTAAAATTTAAATCGCATTTATAAATGTCTTCAAAATTTTAATAATTAAATCCTTCAAATTTAATCTCATATCCAAACTTAAAAATTAAATCCAATCTTCAAGTTTTAAAACAAAATTTTATCCTTAAAATTTGGAATCCCATATTGTAGTCATTTCTCACAATAATTTAATTTGTCCCCATAGTCATAATTTGTTTTGTCCTCACTACTATTAGGATTACTTGCACTATTACTTCCAAATAATTTTCTATCCATATCAACTGATACACCAATCTAATATTATCATACAGGGTACTTACTGTTACTAGCACATTACTCAACTAATCCCTGATATAGAAATACTAGCACTCTTGATATAGTAACACTAGCTTTCTCACTACACAACATATGTCCTTAATGTTCTAGGACACTAGCTTCATTATTAGATCACCTCATCACACTTACTAGAACTCAAGATCACTTGCACTTTCTATAATATCACCTCATCACACTTACTAGAACTCAAGATCACTTGCACTTTCTATAATACACATGTTTTACTTCACTCTCAAAGGCAGGCATATGGTTCCATATCTCGATTGATGTATACGTATTTTCCTTTAAACATTTTATAGACTAATACGCTAATCAGTGATACACTACATATCTTTCATGATCAATCTTGATATTTCTCAACCCATGACACACCATTAGAATTTCTAATACTCAGGCTTCCACTTTCATGAACTTCCACAGTGACACTCATCACCCACTGTGCATCCTGCACACAATTTTTAGACACTTCTTCCATATATTGCTTCCAACACATCACTGGCCTCAATATCAGGTGATATACCTATCACTAGTTATATACTGGTACACTCCTATCTACTCACATCAAGGCTCTACTTCTAAGCTAAAGAATGATGGAACAAATCCTATAATAACAAGAGTGGATAAGTATTAAGATGATACTTTAAGAACCAATTTAAGATACAACCTAATAATCATACACGTCTGTCCAAAATTATGACACTCAGAATTCTCGCCACGCTAGTAAGCATAGGTGCGACAAACGATAGGTTTCATAACTAAGGTATGCAACTCTATAATCATGTCATCTAGAATCCTCACCATGCCAACCGGTATGGCTGCGAGAAACTCTAAATTTTATAACTAAGATATGTACATCCGAAGTCAGGTTCCTATATTTTCTTCACGACAGCTAATGTGGCTGCGATAAACTCTAGGCTCCATATCCAAAGAAGACGTTTCACCTTTCTCACTGTCCTCATCAACATATGTCATCAGATGATACCGTAATTTAGTCCGTAAAATTTATCTCGATATAAAATCAAACTCAACAATGATACCAAAAATTAAATTCAACAACCGATCACCAAGAATCAGATTTAATAACAATAAGTGAGAAAGGATAAAAACAAGGAAAAATATTTAAATTGGAATTTATAATAAGATTCTCAAGGGTCGTCCCAGGAATCTCTAAAAAATTTGTGATTGAGTATCCCTCTCTCATCCTATTGTCCTATATCTTATCGCAGGCTCGCGGTAGTACAACTAAGTCATCGCACTACCACGACATCACACAACTTGCAAAGCTTGACCTGCATAAATATCGATTAATGATTCAATCTTAAAAATTTAAAAGTTAATTCCAATATTCAAAGTAAATCCTACTAATTTATATTTCATGAAATATTTAAAAAAATTCAAAGTCTCATCATCAAAATTTGAATTCCAAATCTACTCTATCAATCTTATCCCTCGAACAAATTTAAATTTTGAATTCAAATTAAGTCCTTAAAATTCGAATTCAACAAGTTATTAAATCAAATCTTTATATTATTATTCTTTTGGTCTAACTCAACCCATAAATTAAATCTCAATATTATATTAAACTCCTAACACTCAAATTCTCAATATTATCCATGAATTCCTTGAATAATATCTCAAAACTTTCAAGATTATCCATAATTTTAAAAACTTTCAATATTATCCTCAAAAAATTTTTGTCAATAATCAAATATGACAACTTCTACCCATAATAAAATTTTATCCTCAAAATAAAATCCGCAAAATTTAACTTTTCGAACTATTAAATAAAATGTATATACTTTCCTCAAAAGTCAAATATTCAAATATTGAAATAAAATTTTAATCACTTCCAAAAATCTTTATAGCCTTGACTATGTTTATTGAATTGAATTTGAATACTCAAAAATTTTAAATACATAAAATCTCAACGCCTCAAAAATTCTCAAAACTTGAAATTTATTTTCTATCTTCAAATTATAAATTTAAATCCACATCTTGTAGTCCAATGGCTCTAATGTTAATCTCCTTTTTTTTAAATTCGACAAAATCACAAAGTAATAAACCCATACTCAAAATTTTAAATCAAATACTCTAAATTTAAATTCTTCAAACTTAAACTTAAATCCACTATAATAATCTACAAAAATCTAAAATTCCATAAATCTTCAACTTCTTGTCTTTATCATCACTTAATTTAAAACTTTTTTCTTTTTTTTCTTTTTCTCTTTTTTTTAAAATTTTAACCATGTTTTAGCAAGAAAATTATAATCATCAAGCTACAAAGAAATTTAAACCTCAAAGTAGAATTTTTTTTTAATAATTCTTATTTTCAATAATTGTGTAACATTAAGGAAATAATTTACCAATCGAGCAGTCTACCCCTAAATTTGATCACACCAACTTATAAAAATATCATAATATATAATCACTTAATTTTCTTAAGTTCATCTACTAGAGTTTACCTAAAATATCAACATGCATCTCTATTTTAATCACGTAGTCTATGTAACACCTTAAATACCCAAGCAATAAAATTAAAATAAGGCATTACATTTGTATACCTAGTCCTAGCCATTCTCCTAAATTCAAATCAATCCTAATAGTGAATGAGCATCTCCTAGTCGCAGGCTCACAGATAGTACTACTAAGTTGAAGTACTAACCATGACATCGCACTTGATGCAAAGACGAACCTGCATGGGCCACCACTAAAAATGTGTCACGACCCGCACCATGGATTTGGGCATGAGTCATGAGTACGTGCAGCCTAAGCCGTAGTGTTGGCGGTAGAACACTGTACAATAAGCTACAAGTAATCTACCACTCACAACATATATATACATCTCCATATTATACTCAATCACAGGCACTAGTTTAAACGAATACACCAAGATAATATTAAAATAATAACCTTGATGTGGGTACAATAAATCTTCTCCAAAACTAAATATCCAAATACAATGTTCAAAATATTTTAGGAAATTGTCAGAGAATAATCCGATCCAAATAACTAACAAAAATCAACTACTAATAAACTACTCCATCGCAGACGGTATCTGAGCTGCTAACTCTCCCTGATCGTACGGAAGGGCAAGATAAGGCTCTATTAGGTCGCTAGCATACGGTCCATAATATGTAGGGATTGTATTCTCATTGTAGTCACCTCAAATATTTAACCAGTCAGGAAAGGAACAAATACACCATAGTGAAAATAGTTTCAACACATGGTAGAAGCTATAAGACAATAAATAGCAAGGAATATATGATAGCAACAAACTGAACTTACAATAAAGCGACTAGAATAAACAAATGCTGAAGTCTTGTCATGGCAACCATATAGTACAATATCTCCAAGCAATAAAAGAAATAACTACAATTGATGGAAGAACAGATAGGAACAACTACTCTATGTGATTTGAAATACCTTGTTGACATGTGAACGGCTAGGGGGTGATATCCGGCAAACCACACATGTCGTGCATGGTTGCTATTATTCCAGAAAGACCATAGGATAGAAATGATAGTTCACACGTCCACTAAATATTTCCTCTCCCCATAAGTACACATGGATTCCAAACCAGTCACGAAAAAATAACAATAATCCCGAACAATCACGTATCTCATAATAAGAATCTATCATACTAATCCATGTAACAAGTGTCAATGAATCAAATAATCAATACTAAGCATGCATTATAGAGACTATCAAGCACTGAAAGTAATCACGGAAATGTACTCGTCTATGGTCCTTAGCTGGTATGAATCAGAATCCAAGTCACAGTCCAAATAGCCTATGTATTACAACTTTACCATGTCAAAAGATAATTTATTTTAATTTATTTAATTCGAAAATAATTACTCTAAAATTCTATTTTAATCTTATTATTCGGATTTTTAGATTAATTCCTAAATTTTGTTCAGAGAAACTAAATTTTATCAAGTCGAGGCTCATGGCATACAAATCGAGGCAATCTGTTGACCAAAAAGTCAACCAACACAAACTTGACTTTCATGCATGAGTTCCTGTAGATTTTAGTGTAAAAAACATGCTAGAATTTATGACTCGTCCGAATTCAAATTCGTTTGGGAGTTATGGCACACACAAATTTTGTATTGTGCACCGTTGGTTAAATTCTAATCTAGAAGTTCTACAAAATTAACAGTATATAAATATTTAGAATTAAATTCGATAAAAACATATGTTAATGATCTCGATATTATCTTTCCGAAACTTCAAACGGTTCATAATTCTAATTCCTGATTCTCCCAAAATCACAAAAATATCGAGACACATCTACTTTTGGACATACTGTGCTCTACGAATTTTTTAGAATTTAATACTCATAATTTCATAAAACAATTTATATATTCAGGAAGCTAATCTCAATATGGTTCTAACGCAAGAAACTGGGCCTCGTTTGGAGTCCGAAGCTACGCGTAATGGCTTCTGGAAGATGAAGGAATCCTAGATGACAATTCGCCAAAATTCGGCTCAAAAAAAAACCCTAGAATTCCTAAACTAAATACCCTATATATAGAAGAGAGAGAAAGCAGCCGCAGTTCGGAGTCTACCACGTGGTGTGCATCCAAGTAGCCCCGCCCGGATCGGAAGGTCAGGGTTTGACCCGGCTCGGCTCAGCTGAGTCTGAGTCGAACTCTGACTCGGCTCGGCTCGAGGTCGGCTCGGCTGCACCCGCACCCACCCCACGGTCGCTGACAGGCGGGCCCCGCCCAGTTCGCTATGGGAGGCTGACGGGTGGGCCCCCTTTTAGCTGACTGGGCAGAATAATTACTTTTATTGGTTTTCTTTTTCAGAAATTAATTTTTAATTCAGTTTTTCATATTTAACTCAAAATAAATGCTAAAAATAATCTAAAAAATTCTAAAATATATATTTGACTATTTAGAACATAAAATAAAAGTTTGGAATATTTTTAATTATATTTGACTCTAAAATAAATTCTTGAAAGTCCTAGAAAATTAGGATTACTAGTTGTTAATTAACTAAAAATTGTGGAAAAATTACAATAGCCCCAAATTAACCTAATAACAATATTTAAGCAAGAATTTCAGGATACGGAGGTTACACTGCTGGCCTCTGGATCTGATGCATCTGCTGAGCCGGCGCTTTAGCTGGCCCATGATACTTCTGCCTCTGGTGCTGGTAAGGCCTCTGGTGGTGCTGCTGGAAGTGAGGCCTCTTCGCTGGAACCGTATTTTTGCTGGATCCTCCTATATCCCTCGGCCTCTTAGAGCCAAGCTCTAAGTCATCCTCCACTCTCTGCGCCTGCCTGAGTATCTCCTCGAAGGTGGTAGTAGGATCCCCATTAGTGTGGGATTTGACCTCCCGGTTCAGGCCCTTCCTGAACTTCCTTCCTCTGCCTCTAATGTTCTAACCCTCCACGAAGCGATCTAGACGGCAATACTCTGACGCATACTCGTCCACTGACATACCTCCCTGATGAGGTACTGGAACTGACTCTCCAAAGATGTAAGGGCCACATCTGGTCCCAAGAGAGTCCTAGTACTGCAATCCTCGGGTCTGTCTGAAACCATGTCAGTTCAATATCGAACATCATACAACCCGCTGCTCTATTTATAGCACCTCTGGAATTTACGCCAGCTGCAGGTTTCGCTCGATGTCCTCGATCCACTCATCCGTATAGATAATCTTCTCTGTGCCCCTGAAGTCCTTCGGGCACATCCTGTTGAAGTCGATGATGATACCCGGCCTCGACTGATGTGGAATATACTGAGCTGGTGTCATCTGTGGCTGGGCTATAGTAGCTCTCTCAACTGCTGTAAGTACGATCTAGTGAGCATTCTCCACGCTCTATCGCAGGACCTTTGACTGTCGCTGTTGCGCCTCCATCATCTGCTGGAAGAGCGCGAACATCGGCGTCTGATCAACTACTGGTGGTGGAGGTGGAAGATCCTCGGAAACTGTCTGCCCTGTCCTCGGTACCGGAGTTGGAGCACCTCCAAAAGTTGCTGCAAATACGCCCACCTAGACTGGTGAAGCTGACCTACTAAATATAGGTACTAGACCATCGTCTGAGGGTGCTTCCCTCATGGGTGATGAAGTGACTGATCGTGCTATTGCGGTACCTGAGCGCTGGGAACGCGTCTTCGGCAACATCCTGAAGATAGATTAAAATAAGGAATCAATATTGAATATAATACGATATCATCAAAGAAGGACAAAATTTTATTCAAAGTAAAGCAAATATTTAATAGATAAAGATTTGCAAAACAGATTTTAGGATTTTCCTAGGTGTGATTGATTAACTCTCAGCCTAAATCCTATTTCCTAAAGCAGGCTCGTAGCAGTACTCTAGACGAGCACCACTATGACATTTATCTAGACCTGCATGGGCCACCACTAAAAATGTGTCACGAGCTGCACCCGAATAATCGGACACGAGTACGTAGTTACGCCCAGCCTATATCGCAGAATCGGCGATAGAACGCTGTTTGGGTTATTTCTAACTATCTAATATCTCAATAATATAATATGGTACATGTCAATCATCTCAACTCCAAACGGAGGAGCAATATGGTATCTCACAAGTATATCTTATCTCAATCATAAAACAAACTAAGAAAGAATAATGTACGAATGGAATAGCGAAGGAAAGAATAAAGATATAATCCATAATCTAAAATAATATACAAGATGTGAATCCACCAAAATAATAGTCTAATATAATCCAATACAAATATAATCTAGACCTCCTCAGGCTCTACAACTAAGTCATCCTGGTCTATAGGAGTATCCTCTATAGGTACGCCGTCCTGTGGCCCATAGAATATGGGACACTGCTCTATAAGCCAGTCATCTGGAAAAATATATCTAGTCAGGATTAAAGTGAAGTACATACCTCTGAAAGCAGTTTCAATAGCATAATCGAGCATATAAACAGATATAGAAATAAAATACAAGATCACTAAACATATGAATGATGAACAATAGATATACAGGTAATGTACGAGAATATAGATCAACAATATGAATATTAACAATATGATAAAATAACTGCAATCTAAACTAACTAATGTGCCTCAGAATATAAGTTCATTATGTGATCGGGTTGGGTGAACATGATCAGGTAAGACGATTACAAGTGAGGTATGTAACCAGAATGTACACGATATAATAATAGGGTTTTGATCAAATAATCAACTCCTACTCTCCTATTCCCAACTAATACCGATGGATCCAATTACGACACGCTATGAACATAAAATATAACCACTGAACATGAGCAGTGGGTGTATACGAATATCATAACCACTGAACACGAGCAGTGGGTGTACACGAATAAGCACACTGAACACGAGCAGTGTGTGAACAAAAAATATAATCAATACCCAATATAAACGATGAGATACATGTACACGAGTATCCACTGAACACGGTAGGGGAAAACATCTCCTGACGGGATCCATATAGTACCAGTCCATGAAATTATTGTGTCAGAATCAAGTATATAATTCTAGAACATGCATATATACAATATTATAAATTGAAAACTATCAGAGAAATGTACTCGCCAGAAGTCCTGAGCAAGGTGTGTCTCTCGATGCCCAAGCTGGTGTCACACAACCTATATATGGTATGTTGCATCAATACAAGGTTCAAAGATAAAAATAAGTGAAGTTGATACAATTCTAGGTCGATACGCCATTTCTAAGTTAAACCAATGAATTCTAGGTTGCAAGTGTCTAATACTAAGTCACTAGGTCGATTCACTATGAAGCTATGCTATACTAGCTAAGCTAAGATACTAAAAGGCATTCAAAGAGCCGTATCCTAAGATTCGTAAGTTTATTTACATAAAAATAGTGTTTTAGATATATATATATATAAGTTATTAATTATAATATTGGATCAAAATAAGGAAAATATGATACCTTGGCCTTGCACCAATGCGTATCGCACCTATCTCGATACCCAAACTCAATACCTTGGGTATCGGCCCAATACCTTGGCAATACCTTGGTATCCCGAGGTAACCCAAGCCTCTAACATAATAGCTAACACATATATGATACCCCAAGCTAATATGCTAATACACCTATGCATAAACTTCTAGCACTAGCTATACAAGTATCTAACTACTAAACAATAATACCACACTATATCTATACGTAACTAACTACTACTATACAACTCAATATCTCAATAACCCATAACTCCGTATATACATAGTACATATAGCTAGGTAGTTAAGCAACTAATCGACTACTAACAATTTAACAACTAATAGATCAACTAACTACTATTATCAACCATTATATATATATATATATATATATATATATATATATATATTAACTACACCAATAACTACTAACCAAAACCAAGCTAAACCAAAGCCTCAACTAACCCAATGCCTTGCCCAAGCTGAACACTAAAACTGAAACTAAAACTGTACCTGAATATTGAACTATCTATCTGATAATGATACTGTGTATCTAACTTGCACAGTGGACTGATACTACTGTGATAATGTGCAGCAGGATACTGTACAGTGGCTGTGACCAAAACTTGAACTACAACATCTTCTGTGCAGTGCACTGCAGCCCGAGCTACAGCTACTGCCCTCTTCATTTTCCTGACTTCACAGCAGCTACTGATACTGCTCTCTTCATTGTTTATGGCACAATAGCTAGCTGCAGCTACTTTACTGCCCGACATCAGCTACTAATACTGCTCTCTTTATATATTGATGGCATAGTATCTAGCTGCAGCTACTTCACTGCCCGATAGCAGCTACTGATACTGCTCTCTTTATATGCTAATGGCACAGTAGCTAGCTGTAGCTACTTTACTGCCCGACTTCATAGCAGTTAGTGCACGAGCCCTCAGTGACTGACTGCTCACTGTACAGTGCTCACTTCCTGTTGAGCTTGCTGCACAGTCCCCGCTTCCATGATGATGGCTCCCCCCTCTCGAAAATCTCCCTCACACACACGCAAACCATCTACACCAATACACTACACTCAAACTCTATGGATATCTATCTATATATAACAACACACATATACACATATATGTACATATATCAAGGTATCACAATACTTATGTATATATATGCATATATATACTCTCACACTTAAATACAAACATACACATACATATATATACAAGTACAATTATATATATATATATATATATATATATATATATATATATATATATATATATATATATATGATAATTAGGTGGTATATATATGCATATAATAGTTTATTTGAGTTTATGTATATGTGTGTGTCAATGTGTGTATATATTAGAGTATATATAGATCTATATGTCTATATGTCTATATATATATATATATATATATATATATATATATATATATATATATATATATATATACACATGTACGTATAGTAAAGAAGACAAAACATCAAACATGTGGAGTGCACCGCACCCGTATCACACTTGCTCTATGATACGCTTGCGATATGGCTCCAACAAACAACCAAACGTATCTCGGAGGAACGAGAAAATCTAATACACTAATTATGAATAATACGCATAGTAATTAGAGTATCTACATGTCTGTGTCACAATGTGATATGCACAAGACCCCGTGTCGGAGAAAAACCTCCAATATCAATCTGTTTCGTCAAATTGACGAGATACGGCCTACACGTATCCAATTATGGATACGACACTAGTTATAAACAATCAATCATATGTCAATTAGATCTATTAGACCCAATAACAACCACTACATGTGCCAATCTCGAAATTTCTCCAAAATTGATACCAAATTGGACATAACTTTCACCATAGGTCTTCGATGAACCTAAAACTAATTTCTATGGGTAGCCTATACATGTGAGTTAGTTTCTCATAGTTAAATCTCCGATCTAGAGTCTATTAGAAGGGAAAAAACTAAAATGTACCTATTGGGAGATGGATTCCCGATAAAAAGTCCTCAAATATAAAGTAGCTCCTCTCCTTGTAGACCTTGGCCTCCTCCTCCTTGATCCTTGCTTCCTTCTTATAGATCCTTGATGTAGAAGCCTTAATGAATAATTCGGGAAGAAATTGGTGAAGAATTGGTAGAGAATTGATGAGGGAAATAGAGGAAATTGGAAGAGAGAAATTGTAGATCTAAAAATTTGGGAATTGGTAAAGTAAATTGGTTTCTCTCTCCTCCTTAGCATGGCCGGCCATATACCCCTCCCTCAAGCTATATAAAATGTCTCAAATACCCCTTGGGACCTCTCATGAAGAATTTAATTAGGGAGGGAAGATTTAGTCTAATGGTTTCTCTAATTAATCCAACCTCCTAATCCATGGGCCTAATTCATGGGCTCAATCTAAAATCATACAAATGTTGGTCCATGCATTCTAATAAATAGGTTAGGTCCACAACACAAGTCTAAAATAAATCTACAACTAGCAAATAATAAATAATACAATAAATAATAATTATGCATGCACAAATAATTAAATACAATAATCCTAGAATTAAAATTACCCATGGTCAAGTACCAAACTACCCTTGAATGAAAAAGTGAGGGTGACAACGTCAGTGGATTTTGTGACATACTCTTCAAGTTCGTCTCCTTCAGTACCCGTTGCTAATGCTGATGCGCTGGTGTTTTCCTGTGGAGTTTGACTGTCAGAGGTTCTGGTGTTTTTACCGTAGAAGGATCTGTGTTTGATAGACATCCCTGTCTTTGGATCTTGACTACCAAAGGCTCATAAGCCTTTCTACAAATCTTGACCACAAGAGGGGAAGATACATGGGCAAGATGTATTTTGAGATGGTCTCTTAGAGGTTCGTCTTTAGTTGAACTAACCTCTTCTTTGTCATCGATGTTGTTGCCTCCCTCATCCTGGTGGATCTGTTTATACAAGATTGAGTCAGAGTAGTAGGCTTCGACTCCTTTGAAATAATCAACATCGATAAATTTTTTTCTTGATTACAGCATTATAATCAATATATTTCAGGCATTTATAGAGATTTGATGGTACAATTATGTACTCATGTATCCAAGGATACCCGAAGAGGATATTATAGGAGTCATCTACATCGATAACGTAGTAAGTCACCTCTGTTCGGAGATCGTCTAGACATTTCGGGTGAATCTTCCCCATAGGATAACTTCTCTCTACAATGAAGCCACTGATGGTATTATTAGTTGCTGCCAAACGATGCATGAGAATTCCTAAAGTCCGGAGCAGACTCCGGGGGATGATGTTGAGCGATGATCCTGGATCAATTTACATCCGGTCTACCTTGATGGCGTTGATATCCTGTATAATACAAGGGCCTATCATGCTTGTTATTTTTTAGTAGCATGTCTCGTTATGAGAACGTGATATTTAGGATTACCTCCATCACATTGTTGCAGTAGGAACATGCAACAGGATCCTCGGCCGACGGTTTGACTTGGACGAGGTAAGAGTTGGCATTCTATAATGCCTCACTTAGAGCATCACGAGTCTCGTTAGAAAGACAAAGGAGCTCAAAGAGTGATAACTTTGCTGGGGTATTGGCAAGTTGTGTCAATATGTCAAAGTTTTAAGGATTTTCCAGCCCATGAGCTACGTCTTTTCTTAGAGGTTTATGTAGAAGCATAAAATACACTGGGAATTATATGTGTAAAACCCCCAACATACATGAAATCCGCGTAAAATAGAGCTTCAGTGCTGTATGGCGTAAAAATATGACTTCAGAGCTATACGCGTAAAATAAAGCTTCAGCACTATGTGGCATAAAATATGGCTTCAGAACAGCCGGCGTAAAGCAGCGCTTCAAGGGTGTCTTGGCTTAAAAGGTTGCTACACCTCCCTTCGGCGTATAATATGTTTGCTTTTAATGCGGCGTGAAGTTGTACGAGGAACTCTTCGTATTCCTTGAATGAATTTGTCAGACAGAACAGTGAACCTGACTCCTGACAAAAGTACTACACGATGATCGAGAGGACGGCTGTAATGATAATTCTGTATAGAGGCCCAGGCTGTCGTTTAGTGACATATCCTTGATACAAGTCATTTTTACGCATTCAAGGAATATGCTGCCTATTTTTACACAGGCAGAAATGAGTCTTTACGCTCAAGATGAGACGAAATCAGATGCCACGTCAAAAGCTGTTTTCTCGTACAGAGCTCGAGGCATATCTCTTCATTTAATGCATGAGATAGGGGCAGATCTCTGCATTTAATGCATGAGATTTTGTTCTATTTTTAAATGACAGGGAAAGCTAAAACTGTGACTAATACGCTCACATCACCATCCTTGCATTTTATGCCAACCAGGCTATTTTCAACTATAGGAGTACGTCGTATGTTATCTCCTCGAAATACGCCAACTCAGGCTATATTTGCAAAGGTACGTGACAAGGCTATTTAGCCCAGAATATGCTCAAGACCTCAGTCAGGAAGGATAATGGGCTAGTTTTACGCTGGTTATCTATTATTCATGCAGCATCAAGTTTTACGCAGAATTTGGTTTTTACGCCAACAAGACAGCTATTTGACTTTTACGCCAACAAGACAGCTATTTGACTTTTACACCAACAAGACAACTATTTGGCTTTTACGCCAACAAGACAGTTATTTGGCTTTTATGCCAACCATCTTTACGCGAGGTGCAGTTACCTACGTAGCTTGCATGCCGTGATCTTCAAGAAGCGGTTATATGCATTACCTCATAATGGGACATACGTCATACGCAGATTCAGGAGATCATTCAAACGTGGGTAGCAGTTATTATAACCGCCGCGTAAAGAGTGCAACTATCTTCACAGTTTGGCTTCTACGCCGACTGGACAGTTATTGTGACTGATCTCTATAAATAGAGACCTCCGGTCACAGGAGAGAAAAGGTCGGAGGGTCAAAAAAATAATCAAGATCAGAGACTAAGAGATCAAAGAGAGAGCACAGGCAGAGAGTGTTGATTGATAACTTTGGCAACGAGACTTCAATCCCTCCTGCAATCTTTGAAGCTTCTTCTTCTTCTACAGTGCTTCTTCATCATCGTGTGGTCCAAGGGACAAAGTGATCGACCGCAAATCAGACTCCTATAGCAATTTTTCCCCAGAATTATTTTTTTATTGTACTTAACATTCTCGTATAGGATTAATTGTACTCTTTTTCTTATTTGTAAACAAATAAAGGGTTTCGTATAAACCCAGTTTTATTTTTTTGTTTATTATCAAACACAAGATGGCGACTTTACTGGGGACTACTTTCTCATCTGACGAGTAAGCCATTGCTCAACACGATACTGTATCCATCGGATCGACGAAGAAGACTTTGGTCGTCCAATTCGACCAATCTGCTTATGAAGACATGCTTCGCACATGGGATAGCTCTCATTCCCTCTCTGTCCAGGACAACAGGAAGCTACGTAAAGTGTGGATGCCCCAGACATCCTCTACCCTTCCTGCAAGCTCTCCTTCTCTGATCAACAAGGTTGTGACAACACAACCTATACGCCTTGTACGTAAAAATTCGTCTCCCGTCTGTGACGTGGCAGGCAAAACTTCTGGCAATGCCCCAGTGCCAATCCAGAAGTCTAGAACGCGCCCTGCGTATAAAAATTCGTCTCCCGTCTATGACGAGGCAGACAAAACTTCTGGCAATGCCCCAGTGCCAATCCAGAAGTCTAGAACGCGCCCTACGCGTAAAAATCTATCTCCCGTCCGTGACGTGGCAGACAAAACTTCTGGCAATGCCCCAGTGCCAATCCAGAAGTCTAGAACGCGTCCTGCGCGTAAAACTTCGTCTCTCGTCTGTGACGTGGCAGACAAAATTTTTGACAAGGCCTCAACGCCAATTCAAATATTTCAAACGCGCCCTGCGCGTAAAAATACATCTCCCGTCTATGAGGAGGCAGATGGACCCTTGGATCACATCGAGGGAAAACGAGTGGCGAATCTTCCAACCTCTAGAGTTGTAAGCCCCTAAGAGAAGAAGTTGCCCACTCTTCAGATTACGCGTGACGTTGGAGGCCGTTTGAGGACTTTCCCTATTTTACGCAAACCTGGGCAAAACTCCAAATTACGCCAGGATAAGTCTGGCCGCGTAAAGAAGACTCGTTTCAGGGGAAGATACGCTCCTCAGACAGATGATGGATCATATGCCACTTACATGGGTAAATTGTTGTATTCCTATGGCAGAGAAAGGGTTATGGTTCCTAATCTCTATGTAAAAAGGCAGAATAAGCCTTCTTCTTCTTCTTGTAATCTCCCTAATTTGCGAGGTTTCCTCATCCAGAAACACAAACACGGGGGTCAAAATCAAGATTTAGTACCCCTAACTACTAAGCATGGGGAGATCATGTGGGAAGTAGCGTCAAATATCGTCGTGACATATGGGCCACATAAAGAATCTGCTTTTATTGTTCCATCTACTCGCGACGATCAGCATCAAATAATCTTCGGTCGAATGCGGAATAGACCGATTGTACAAAAAGAATCTCACGAGTCTGATGGTGGGAAAATACAAATCCACAGATATAGCCCACATGCTTTAAAGATTATGTAAAACATGGGTTACGATTTGAAGTTGAAGCAAGGCCTCAATCATGGAAAAGGCAGACAAATACCGTTGCGTGGTGATCCTTACTGTCAACAAAATCATTTTGGGTTAGGGTATACCGCATCTTTTACAAACTCCAAACCTCCAGAGTCTGACCCTGTAATCCCAGAGGCAGGTCCTTCTAAATCAACTTATGTGGACAAAGGAAAAGAATAAGAAGAACCAAACAACGACATGTCTGGGGTAGTCTCCCTCGACAAAACAGAGTAGCATCCAAAGCTGGGGGTAGAATTCCCTCTGATAATGCAACTATGACCATCTTCCCTGAGCACCGTACGACTCAGGTATCGGAAGCCCGAAAGCCAAAGGGGACTTTCTCCTTCAATGAGGATGACATTATTGAAATCTTTAATATATTGATGAAGGAAAACAAACTCCGGCTACCCAACATCAGATACCCTGAAAGGGCTGGCAAGGTCGATGACCCAGAATATTGTCTCTTCCATCGGTACATTCATCACCCCACAAAGTTATGTTATGTACTGAAAAGAAGAATCCAGGAGTTGATCGACGCCAAAGTCATCACTTTACATTTATAAACGAGAAGGTGGTCACTGCAAATTGATCTCACTCTAATGTGGCAATTTGCCCCCTCAAGAAGTACCAGATGATGAGTCCCTAAAATCTTCCCAGCGGGGCAACCTCAGGTCTACCCCCACTCAGCAAATCACTCTCCGATGAATTTTTCGGACAAGGGTTCACGTCCATATTACCTCTGAACTGTTGTCCAAATATTATTTTCCCCAGCTGAGTTGTCCATGTCCAAGTGACCTCTAAGCAAACCTCCCAGGTTGTTGCTATCGATCAGTTCATGTCCATATTACCTCTGAATTACATCTCTCCACTTTCTCCAGCAGAGTAAATCTATCACCACAAAAATGGTCAGTCCCATATTACCTTTGTCCGATTTTTTTCTTGATCCCCACAGAGTCATATCTTACCATGTCCAAATTACCTCTGAGTAAGATATCTTCAAAACTTTTTCATGTCCATATCACCTATGAGTGAAGTTCTGCTCTTCGACTTTCTACTATCACGTACGTATAACCCCTGGTAGTGCTAGTCATTTCAGCTTATTATTTGCACTTAAGATACGCCATGGATAATAAGTCCATAACCCAGAGGTACAAATCTTGGTTCTTCATCTCCAGTAGATGTACAAATCAACTCTTGGTTCTTCATCTCCAGCGAGTGCCTATGTGCAACATTTTCTCCTTCGTTACAATTTTTTGTAAAAAAGCCATCATCTGTATCCAAGAGTCTCGGATACACAATGGATAATGGATCCTCAAAATCTTCCCATCAAAGAAATTCTTAGGTCTACTCGCACATTCCCACAGTGACTATTCAAACCAATCTCGTTAGACGTTAGTCATGTTCATATTACCTCTGAGCTATCGTCCCATCAATCTCCCTAGCGGAGCAATCCTTTGGTCTATCTTCATATTCGGATAGACCACACTCAATAAATCACTCCTCAATGAATTTTTCATACATTAGTTCACGTCCATACTACCTCTGAACTGCTGTCATAATATTTCTCTCAGGCTGGGTTTGTCATGTCCATATTACCTCTGAGCAAACCTTCCGAGTTTCGGCTATCGATTATCATGTCCATATTACCTCTGATATCGGTTGTCGCCTCAACTTAACACCCGTACTTAACTCTAAGTACGCCAGCGGTGTTAGGTCCACAAAACCTATTATGTCCATATTACCTCTGATATCGGTTGTCATCTCAACTTAGCACCCGTACTTAACTCTAAGTACGCCAGCGGTGTTAGGTCCACAAAACCTATCATGTTCATATTACCTCTTATAAGGTTTCATCTCAAACTTATTACTTGCACTCTCTTGCACAAGAAGTAATAGGTCCACCAAACACCCCCCGCAGGGATGCCCGCAATGGAAACGAATAGTTCAAAGACCACATTACCTCTGAACTATTTTCATATTCCCCAACAGAGAAAAAAGTCATTTCATGTTCATATTACCTCTGGAATATGTCTATCCACTATCCTCACAGAGTCGTATTTTACAAGCGTTTGTATTACCTCTGTCAGGACTTATCTCAAACCTATTACTTACACTAATGTGCGCAAAAAAATAATGGGTCCACAAAAAAATCTCCCAGCAGGATGTCTTAACAAGCCTCAAAATTTATTACGTCCATATTTTTGATTGGGCTTATTTCGAACTTATTATTTGCACTCAATGTGCACAACAAATAATAGGTCCACCAAAGATCCCCCAGTGGGATGTTCTCAAACAAACACGGTATTGTACTATGTCCATATTACCTCTGGTACGATATCTGAAGTTCTAGCCCAAATGGAAGGGCCCTTATGTCATTGAAACAATATTTTCAAATGGCGCTTACAGATTAGCCAAGCCTAATGGAGATTTGATAATGGCTCTTATCAACGACAAATTCCTGAAGAAGTACTATGCTTGATCTCCCTTGCTTAACAGGGTATGATGAAGATCTCATTCTGACGATACTAAGTACAAAATTTAGTTGGATCATATTCTATCATGTTCTTATGACCTCTGAATGGATATGTTTAACTAATTTGGAACTTCAAGACCTATCATGTCCATATTACCTCTGATAGTATTTTGTATGCAAATTTATTTGGATCATATTCTATCATGTCCATATTACCTCTGAATAGATATATCCAGCTAAACCTTACCGAAAGTATGTCATGTCCATATTACCTCTGATATCACTTTCATCCTAGCCTATCATTTATATTCTAAAGTGATGGGTCCACAAAGTCAGAAAATGTATCTTTATTATCTCTGGGAATAGCAGATTACAAAAGAAGCAAAAAAGTACATCATTGGGGAGGAGCAGTTAAATTATGGATATGTTTCGCTAAAGCAGTCATCCTCTCATTCCTGGAGTTCAAGATGTTGGTACGAGCCCATTCCAGCCTTGCCTCATCATTGCTCAAGGGCGATAGTTCAGACAGAGTATCGACAAAACTTGCATGGATGATACCTACATGTGTCAAGTTCTGCTGAGCTGTACTCACTTGGCCCTTCAATACATTGTGAACTAACGATGCTTTGAGAAGCCTCTCCCTTGTCTGGGCAAGTTCAGCTTCCAATTCTTGAACCCTCACTTCGTATCCCTCACATTCTGCGCAGCACTGAGCTAGCTGAGGAATACTCTCCACCAATACTGCTTGCTCTTTCTCCATCTCTTGTTGACGTTCCTGGATGGATTTGTTTAAAGATTATGTCTGCTGAGCAAGTTCTATAGTTAGGGAGTCGTACTCAGCTTGGACCAGATCATAGATGCTGCCTCGGGATAGTTGCAAATATTCGTTAATGGATTATTCCAAACCATTAACTATTTGCTCTAGCGCATTAGCTCTTTCTGCGTCACTAAAATTTCTAATCTGCGCTATAGGGAGATTAGAGGACATCTTCAGAGCATCAAAGCCTAGATTCTTCTCCAGCACCATGGATATCAATTCTTTCAAAGTGAGATAGAATATTCTAGTATATTGTTCAACTAGCATGGCAAAGCTCGAATGGACGCTGGGAGTGGGCACAATATCGGTGAGCCTCCTTTCCGGAATGACTGTAGAGGATGTTGCCACAGTCGTTGCTTCAACAGATGGAGCGACAAAAGAAGAGACACCAACAACAGTTGAAGTTGCTGGCATGATCGACGAAGGAGGCACGGTCGAGATGGTGGGTTCATCCTCCTCTGATGTTATTTGAACTGCTACTGGCGGGATGACACCCGAGAATGTTGCGGATGAAAGATCAGCAGCTTCAAAGTATGCTTCTTCGACGTCGGGCACCGCTGTTTCATTAGCTGGATCCGCAACAAAGTCAGAAGTTGTGTCAACTCCGCCCTCCCCCGAGATGTCTTCGCCTGAAAATAAGATAAGGGAAAGTTAATATCAATTTGATGTTAATTTTCCTGAAAAAAGCGTGAAGACAACATTTACCCATGGCCGATAGTATGTATGTTGCGTCTGCAGCCTGTATAGCTAAATCATTTTTTAATGATGCTAAACAAGCTGTCATACCTGGAGAAGAGGGTGCACCAACTGACACTTTAGGGTAGTCATCCCAGTCGTCACCCAGATCCACTCGAGGTTCATTGGGTGGAATCTCATTTGAGATACTTACAGACGAAGGAGGGGCTAGTCCCATTATTTGTCTTGGTAAAGGTATATTGATTCTAATTATGCTCAGCCTCGAAGGCGATCTAGAAGCACTACCAGCAACGGTGGTAGCGGAAGCAATCGTGAGCAAAGAATCTCCAACACTGTCAGCTGGAACTGTGGAGGTCCCTTCTCTAAAAGGCGAAGGACCTCTGATCAAAGAATCACCCTCAACAAGGGAAACAATAGGCTCACTCCTGGAAGAGGCCCCCTTGGTGGAAGTCCTTTTAGGACCTCTGGTAATCTACTTCTTCTTGCGGGGAGAAGGCTCCTTCAGAGTGGAAGACTTTCGCTTATGAGAAATAATGAGAGGCTCTGCTGGCGGAGCTATTACGCCTCTCGGTAAAATTAGCAAATAGTCATCTGCACCGATGGTTTTATCACCTTCATCAGAGGAAACAGAGGGTATCTCCTCTCTTCCAGTAGACCTATGGGAGGGCATTCTGAAACTTCCATGTACGTCAAAATCACGATGGAAGGTATTGATGGACGCATAAAACTGCACGTACGAATAAAGAATGTGCAACTCCATGGAGAGAGAAGTCGCGGGCACAGCAAAGGTTGCACCGGTACAACCCATGATGAAATACCGCCATCCTCTAGCTCCATCAATAAGTCCACCTTTGAACTTGAAGCTGGTGATGGAATTCCCCACGTACAACTGTTCGTACCCAAATTGTCTGGCAAACCGGCTAGGCAGATAAGGCTCCAAGTAACAGTGGTCCTCACTTCTGTACAGCAGATGGGAAGGTCTAATGCAGACCAACTAGTAAAGGCTTCAGGAGAAAGAATAGTCCTCCCCTGACCCGCATCCTGAAGTTTCATCCCTTGTTGATCGATATGTACAGGGGGGACGATGCAGAAGAACTTCTAACTGTGGGCAAAATTTAGTGCTAGCCGACAATATATGATGCTAGTCACATTCCAAGAAGAATTTCTATAATTCAACAGGAAGTTATTGCCCGAACCACCGGCGGATACGGGAGACATCACTCTGGTGTTGTGAAGGATTAACCATCCCATCAGATATAGGAATGGCAATTCCACTCTGGGATATCCTTCACGCTGTGTATCATCAGCCAGCAGTCCCTCAGTAATGGCCCTCAGGACAGCATGAATCCTGCATACCATGGCAGAAAGCAGACCCAATCTTGCTCCAAACACCAAACGCACTGCGGGCCATAAGGTGTTACGATGAATGCGATCCGCAGACGCGATGCCAGGAACCACCCATCGACGTAGCCAGATAGAAAGGAAGCCAGCCAGTTGAGCTTCCCTTGACAGAGGCTTGTGACAATGCCTCATATAACTGTAGGCTTTAGTGCCTGCAGGATAACCCCTTATCTCCTCATCGAGAACACAATCTGAAGCCCATGCGTCTTCAATGAGATCATCGACGGTGTTGGCACTAAGCATGCTTAGAAGGTTCAAAGGCTTATCTTTGCTATCTACAACCTTGTCCTGCTTGGCATTTCTGGCCTGATGGAAGAAGATGTAGGATATCCATTTGTTGATATGGGCCAAATCAAAGGGTTCTTTGTAGAAGGTAGTGCATGCAAGGTAGTGGCTCATCAGCTCTTGGTACACTGCCACTGCCCGAGGGTTAGTATCCCTCAGCTCCCTATTTGTGGGAACGTACTCTTCGTAAGGAGTGTCTCCCATTGGCAGCTTTGAGATATCTGCCATCTCGTGAAGGACTAAGCCCAACTCACCTAGCGGAGTGGCGAAAGTCCCAGTGAGCGAGTTATATCGCTCCATCAAAGCTAAGAACAAGTTGGGGATGAGAGGCAGCCCAACACTAGTGGCACTCACAGCTGCGAACAAGCTAATACTTTCCAGCTCCATTTGGAAGTGCTTCAGGGCCCAGGCAGTTAAATTGGCCCATCGAAGATTCTGGGGGCTAAGCCATCCACTGGTGCGAGGGTTAACCTTGGGGTATACTCCTCCCTACCCCATAAAGTTATTGCAGAAAGTCGCTATTTGAAGCGGCTGGATCAGTGAAGTGTCTTCACTCGGGACGCTGCCCGACAGTAATCCCCTGAAAGGCATGACAGGGCCTGAAGGACTGCTCACAAAGGACCCTCGGTTCAATCCTTTCTTATAAAAGATCTTTCCCGGCTGGCTGTGAAGATCGGGAGTCATAGTCCACACCATCTTTCTGGGATGTGTGGCATGGAAGAATACAGAGATAGGGTAATCTCTGGACATCTTTGGCAGATACATGACCGTGCCCTCAGCAGAAAATACCCACTCTTCCTTCTTGGGCTTCGTCTGGGATTGTTTATCAATGACGTCCCTAAATAAAAAAAGTCGATTTCTTATACTCAGTCCCATCTATGTATGTCAGGGGCTCCCCACTGATCATACTCAGCAATATCCTTTCTCCTTGGGCCGAGATCAGAGTTCTCCTTTCTTGAGGATACTCGTTTCCAGAGATAGGGAATGTCACATGGGACAAGTCCTCCAGATAGTTGAAATTCAGCATTCCAGCAGCAGAGCCCATCACTTCAGCCAAAACGGGGATCTATAGGTCCACTACAAAAAGCAAAGAAACAAGTTAATTTTACGCTAGATGCTACACTCTTTTGTAGTATACGCCAAAACTTGACAGTCTGAGTTTTACGCCAGACTGCAAAAACTTGAGTTTTACGCTGGAATCTATTTTCAGTGCGTAAAACTCAAGGTTGGCAGTATACGCCAAAACCTAACAGTCTAAGTTTTTACGCTATACTGCCAAAATTTGAGTTTTATGCTGGAATTTACATCCAGTGCGTAAAACGCAAGGTTTGCAGTATATGCCAATTTTTGACAGTCTGAGTTTTTACGTCAGACTGCAAAAATATAGAGTTTTACGCTGACACATTAGGAATGTGGGCGTATTTGCTCATACACATACAACATGTGCGAAGGGTTTTGCTCCTCTCGAAGCCTTTACCTGTGATGCCCGGAGCGCAGCTAGACGACGGAGCACTTCGTTCAGAACGAGGCTCGCCTGGCCTAGTAGGCGTCACTCGTGCTTGAGCAGAGGAGCGAGATGAGGAAGCGGCTTTCTTTTCCTTAGCGATGGAGGCCTGTTTTGGTGCCATGGCAAAACTCAGAGTTCTCAGAAAAGAGACGAAGACGAAGAGTTCTCAAAGAGACGAAGGGTTTTTGCAAAGACAGATGAAGGGTTTTTCTATCTCAGGCTATTTATAGAATTCACATAACTCTTCGAATCCCTAACCAAATCCGATTTTTAATGGTCGGTTATGATTGGGGACCACGTCAGCCTATCATTTGAAAAGGAAGACGGATAGTCATACTGGGTAATAAATCTACGATTTTACGCTCAGAAGCTATAAATCTATGATTTTACGCTCAGAAGCTTTTACGCTCAGAAGCTACAAATCTACGGTTTTACGCTCAGAAGCTACAAATCTATGATTTTACGCTCAGAAGCTACAAATCTACGATTTTACGCTCAGAAGCTACAAATCTACGGTTTTACGCTCAGAAGCTTTTACGCTCAGAAGCTACAGATCTATGATTTTATGCTAAGAATCTACAGATGCTTCAGGTCTATAACTTTTCGCATATCCTAAAATTACGCAGGACAGGATACGCGTATATCTAGATAGTTTGGGTCTTATACTCGAGAAGGCCAATTACAAGGGCGCAGAATCTGCTCCTTTCTGGTTACAAAACATCGTAAGTTCCTGAAACACACAGATGTCAGTGTTGAAGATGACTCTGCTTCTTGGGCCATTGGAAGTTCATTCAAAGTCTAGCCAGAATCCTTTACATCTAAGTTCAATTATGGCCTGTTCGGCGGACATCTCTTGCCATGTTTTAAAAAACTTTTGGGAAGCCATTCTTGAAGATTATGTTCTGAACAAAAATTCTTCGTATCAGAGAAGTGATAGTTCAGAATTCTATGTGACTCCTCGCCCAGAAAAATAGCATGACAGTTGGATTTTCAAGACAACTTAATACTGAAGAGCTTTTTTACGCATTTTCCGTTATGCGTAAAAGTTTGGACATGACGAGAAGCATATTTGTCAGAATCAGCATAAATAATTACTCAGACATGCTGAAGCTACGTATTATCAGACTTTTTCACAGCAATATGGCGGATATATGATACGTAAAAGAAGACAAGTTTATTAATCATGATTACATATGATGGAAATTTATTTTACAAAGGATTTTTCATTAATATTCAAGATCATGATTACATATGATGGAAATCCATTCTTACAAAGTATTTTTCATTAATATTCAAGATCATGATGGGAATCTATCACGCTAGGTTCTCGTCTGAAGAAGATCTTCAGTTCTTCTTCTACGGCACTTCATCGGCCTCTTCGGTCGATGAACAAGAAAATGGTAAATGGCGGGAGGATACAGAACTGGGCCTGTATAAAGCCCCCCTCCATACGTCATGGCAGCCATGCCTAGAATTGTGTTAGGGATTCAGACCCAACACAATACTGGAAGACACGGCCAAGCTGCCCACCTACGTCTAGCTTCATAATAGGGGAAAATACAGCTTGCAAGTTGTGTGGTCCGATGAGACCCTTTCTCTCTCTCCTGGACGAATCGCCATATAAAATTGTTGATTATCCCAAGCAAAGGAAGCTATGATATCCTTCCATGATCCATCATTGCAGAGGATATTTGCTCGAAGACGCCTCTTTTTACGGCTTTTTACATGCTGGGAGAACATGATCTTCTTCTTCCTCAGGTTAGCCCAATGAATCTCAGCAGCCATCTTCGTGGTAAAGGAAGTATGGAAAAATAGGTTCACTCGCTTGCCTTTATATAGGCAGAAGAGAACATACCTAATCCCAACAACTTTCTAAATGTTTCCGAAAAATCAGCCTCGCAGAATGAGTCAAATTTGACCGTTTCATGCTTCATTCAAAGTATTTAAAATTACGAGGAATTTGAAAACTTTGAAGGGGGTCTTATAGAAGCATGAAATACGCTAGGGAATTATACGCGTAAAAATCCCAACATACATGAAGTCCGCGTAAAACAGAGCTTCAGCGTTGTATGGCGTAAAAATATGACTTCAGAGCTATACGCGTAAAACAGAGCTTCAGCGCTGTGTGGCATAAAATATGACTTCAAAACAACTTGCGTAAAGCAGCGCTTCAAGGCTGTCTTGGCGTAAAAGGTTGCTACACCTCTCTCCGGCGTATAATACGTTTGCTTTTAATACGGCGTGAAGTTGTACGAGGAACTCTTCATATTTCTCGAATGAATCTGTCAGACAAAATAGTTAACTTGACTCCTGACAAAAGTACTGCACGACGATCGAGAGGACGGCTGTAATGATAATTCTGCACAGAGGCCCAGGTTGTCGTTTAGTGACATATCCTTGATACAAGTCATTTTTACGCATTCAAGGAATACGTCGCCTATTTTTATACAGGCAGAAATGAGTCTTTTCGCTCAAGATGAGACGAAATCAGATGCTACGTCAAAAGTTATTTTCTCGTACAGAGCTCGAGGCATATCTCTGCATTTAATGCACGAGATGGGGGTAGATCTCTGCATTTAATGCATGAGATTTTGTTCTATTTTTAAATGACTGAGAAAGCTAAAACTGTGACTAATACGCTCACATCACCATCCTTGTATTTTGCGCCAACCAGGCTATTTTCAACTATAGGAGTACGCCGTATGTTATCTCCTCGAAATACGCCAACTCAGGCTATATTTGTAAAGGTACATAATAAGGCTATTTAGCCCAGAATACGCTTAAGACCTCAGTCAGGAAGGATAATTGGCTAGTTTTATGCTGGTTATCTATTATTCATGCAGCATCAAATTTTACGCAGAATTTGGCTTTTACGCCAACAAGACAGCTATTTGGCTTTTACGCCAACAAGACAGCTATTTGGCTTTTATGCCCACCATCTTTACGCGAGGGACAGTTACCTACGTGGCTTGCATGCCATGATCTTCGAGAAGCGGTTATACGCGTTACCTCATAATGGAAAATGTGTCATACACGGATTCAGAAGATCATTCAAACGTGGGTAGCAGTTATTATAACCGCCGCGTAAAGAGTGTAACTCTCTTCACAGTTTGGCTTCTACGCCGATTGAACAGTTATTGTGACTGATCTCTATAAATAGAGACCTCCGGTCACAGGAGAGAAAATGTCGGAGGGTCAAAAAAAGGATCAAGATTAGAGACCAAGAGATCAGAGAGAGAGAGAGCACAAGCAGAGAGTGTTGATTGACAACTTTGGCAACGAGACTTCAATCCCTCCTGCAATCTTTGAAGCTTCTTCTTCTTCTACAGCGCTTCTTCATCATCGTGTGGTCCAAGGGACAAAGTGATCGACCGCAGATCAGACTCCTATAGCAATTTTTTCCCAGAATTATTTTTTTATTGTACTTAACATCCTCGTATAGGATTAATTGTACTCTTTTTCTTATTTTAAAACAAAGAAAGGGTTTCATATAAACCCAGTTTCATTTTTTTGTTTATCATCAAACACAGTTTGTCAAAGTGAACATTTTCTGCTTCTGTTTATCTGCTACAGGAGGTTGGGACGGACCTAGCTCAAGTGCTTCTGGAGTTGTAAGTATAGTCAATGAAGGAATAATGTTATCTGGGCTGCATCGTACTCTCAAAGGTTGGTTTGCCGTGAACTGGTTATCCCAGTTTTGGCTTCGTTAGTCGATGGAGAGACTATGTGACAGGACCTGGTCTTCTTTCTTTTAGATTTAGCAGCGGTAGGCGTTGCTTGTTGTATCACATCTGGGATGAGGTTTGGGTGAACCCACATGACTTTGCCTCACGTAGTTGTGAGTAGTACCAACCCGGCTACTCAAGCTGGAGGGAGGTTAATCATGTCATGACCCGCACCCAAATGATCGGATACGAGTACGTGGGTACGTCCATCCTATACCGTAGCATCAGTTGTAGAACTTTATCTAGGTCAATAATACTATCTAGACATATGACACAATAATAATCATAACTATTCAATTATATCTCAACTCCATACGGAGGAAATATGATAATGTAATAATAATCAATACTCAATCACAATATGCTATAGGAGGATAATGGCACGATGTCATAAAAAGGAATGGAAAACTCAAAGTCATAAACTAGAATAGTCACTACAAAATCTCCAACTCTTAGAGTCTGTCAATAACAACATAAAGTCTAAAAAATTAATAACATCTCAAAAGTCTATAAGCTGGAGACAGATCCAGTACAATAAAAAAATACTAGCTAAGTCTCAACTATAACTAGTTGAGCCTCCTTAACAGCTGGTACAGGCTCCCCCTGTACTACGGGTGCTACCTCAGCTAGCTCTCCATCCTGTTGGCCATAATATGTAGGACACCAGCCCTCTAAATAATTATCTAAAAAATATATCCAGTCCGGATGGAACGGGTAAAACCCAATAGCAGTTCCAAATTAATTGATAATGACTATAAATAGTAATAGTTAATTTTATACAAGACAACAAAAATAATGAACATATATCATAGTATGGTAGAAAAGTGATAAATAAACTAGATCAATATAGCATAATCTGATTACAATAAAATAGAAAATAGAGAAGAACTGTAACTATACTAAGTGTGTTGAAATACTAGTTAGATAAGTGATCGGCTTGGGTTTAATATTGTCTACTATCATGGCTAACACAATCATATGTACAGTATGATTGGTTGTTGTCTAGAGAGTAACACAAGAATATATGATTGGTTGTTGTCTACTTTTAACGAGGGAGTAACTTAACCACACATGAAATGTGTCATCAGTTATTGTCTATATTGTAACTCAACCACACATGGAATTTATGATGGTCTACAATATACATGATTATAAACTTTGTCTAAGGTTCTTGATCACAAATACGCCAATATTATATATACATTCATACCCACTTACCAAATACCAATTATCTTGATTGCATTCAAGATACTATTCTAAACTAACTCAATACCTTGGTATGAAACCATACCTTACCTCATATCATGATATCTAGTCAGTATCCTAACACCTAAACCCGTATCATTATATCTACCCGATACCTTAGTATAACTCATTAGTCCAATACCCACACTAATACCTCAACCCCATTATCTAATACCTTAGCCTATATCTGTTACCTTAACACTTACCCAAATATTTAGTACCTCGTACACCCATGTACCCAAGGTATTTAAGTTACTCACTTGCATCCATACACCTTGAGACTAGGTATCCCTTACTATGTATAGGTATGTATACCTAGACTCATATATATGAGTATCACCTATTACCTTAATTATAGATTATATTCTACTTGTGTATCTATAAGCATCATATTTATATATACCATATTTTTATACATTAGATATCCCCACTTGACATTCAATACACTAACACATGACTCTGGTATGCATGCACAATAGTGTATTACTGATACACTATTCCTATCATACACACAGTAGAACTTATATGATACTCTTACTGATGCATAGATATGTTGGTACACAATTATCATTACACATCTCCTATTGATACTCCTCTAAATGCTCCACACATACACAAACACCAATCCTCTAACTGATACACAAGCCTTGCTACAGTACTAACTCTTTTTAGTTGCCAAATAAAGTGTTAGATATCTCTAATACTAACACTTAACCTCACCAAGACACTCACCACCTGATAAACAACTGGGTAATTAAGTTTATGTCCCTGATACTCACCACCTGATACACTACCATAAATACCAAATACACTAAAATAACCTCTATAACTGATACACCCCATACCCATATCTATTCTACACAGTGCACAAAAGTGCACCTCCCTACTGCTGCTCGAATGCAGACACCCCATCCTTCCAATTTATCATCATACTACAGCTGTGGTTGCTTTTTCTTTGCTTGCAAACCTCCAACATCTGTTGCACTGCAATCTAGTTCTTGATTAGTTGTACTCATTATATTACTGGAGTTAGAGCACTACCAATGCAGCACTCTGTTACATAGGCCCAACCCTATCCTTCACTGTCTGTTGCAACCCGAGACCAATATCCCTCGCCTGTTGTTCATCACCCCCTCCTCTTTATTTGTAAGTCACTGAGCCCATCACTTTTTCATTCAAAATATGAACACACATACTAACAACACCTATGGGCGGGGGACTACGAGGAACTACCGGCCTCTCCCTGTGTCGGCTGGGTCGACCGCTCACGGAGCCTAAGATACTCATCCTAAAAAATGTCTCTCTCTCGATAAGCGTACTACTTACTATCCACTCATCATGCATAATTGTTAATATATATCTAAGGTACTTATTAATAACTACATAAATATTTATTTGTATATTTTCTATGTTATATTAAAATTAACAAAACATAAAGTAATACTTATGTAGCTCTGCGTGGACCTCTCATCGATGAGCTGTCCTCCCTTCCTTTGGGTGGCGAGGAAAACTATCACCATGTTAGCGTCCACACCCCTCTGGACCTGTTAAAAAATATATTGTATGTTACTAAAATTTAATATTTTATACTACTTTGATTAAAATACTATGTATATAATAAAATACATACCATGTGATAAAAATATTCCATTATCGGAATCGATCCACCACACCAATTTTTTACCTTCTTCCTGGCCGCCTTTGCCTTCTCCAACTTTTTCTTGTACCTAGGATCGTTAAAACTAGCCGTCGTCACTGTCCGCTGATCAGGCGTGATCCAACCTTAATTGATTGTCCCAAACGATCACGGGCCTTCTGGTCGCAGATTGCATCACGGATAAGTTTAGTGGCGACAGCAGGAATTTATTACTCGATCATCTCAGCCCGGTGTGGTAGATAGAAATATATTTTCTACAATAAATAATATAGAAAGTTATATAAAAAAAGACCAAATTAGATGATTGATATTAAACCAAATTTACTTTTACCTTAAAGTGTGCAAACCAGAATGCCTTTCTCTCGTCCGGGGCATTCGAGTAGTTGATCCAAAGGCTACCATAGTTGTACCTCAAAAAATGCCCCAATAATTTCTGTACCGACGAGGGACAATATATATACATAAATAATTATATTAAAAAATAGATATATATTTATATATACGTAAGAAAATGAAAACTAATTAACTTACTTTGTAGGCCCATCGGTCCAAATCTTTGTCCTCTTCTCGTCCAGAGGAGCACACAGATGATCACTCTGAAACAAAGAAGACGAAGGCGCAGTCGGCTAGGCCTCATCCATCTACTCTTCGATCCCCATGGTACCTTCAGCAGGAGTAACAGTGGACGTAGGAGTAGTCTCAAGCTTGGAACTACTCGTCCGAGGAGTATTGTCAGGAGGAGATAATGGTCGAAATAGTGGAGTACTGGGAGTCGAGGGTCCGGACCCAGTATGATATCTCGAAGGAGAAATATTCGTCGAAGCAGCATGTCGTCTAGATACTCTACCTATAGACTTACCGAATGATCCGCATCGTTATGTCATATCTGACTTATGCTAAACAAAATAAAAGTTACAAGAAAACAGTTTAAATACAGTATATGCCACTAAATAAAAAGAAAAATATATATATAGTACATAGCCACAAGTACATATTATTAATTAGATTTTACATTCCACAGCTAAAATATATTAATATCATAAAACAATAGTAAATCAAATGCTAATTAAGATAAGTAGGATATGATATATAGAGAAGGAAATCTAATTTCTCAAGTTGTAAACAAGTCAAGATAATAACAATAAGTCTAATCCAAAAAGATAATATATCTAAGAAGTCCAATCCAGAAAGATAATACAACGATAAGTCTACCAGAGACAAATTCGAACAAAAGTTCTATCATATTTGTCTACGTTGGGGCAGAAACCAGTCCCTCATCCACTCCGCATAGTCAGCATCTAGGTGATCAATCTTCGTTGTAGGTGTTGTGCCACACTTCCTCCTTAATAGTCATTTTCTCCTTAACAACCACTTCTGCCTTAACAACATGAGGTACCACTTCCTCTATGGGTGTCACAACCCGCACCCGATATAGGGGCACGAGTGCATGGGTACGTCTAGCCTACACCGCAGCATCGACGGTAGAACGCTGTCTATGTCATAATACTATCTAATCAATCTCACACAAATATCTAACTCTATAAGGAGACAGAGATATCACCATATAATATGGAAATACTCAATCACAGAACTAAAGCACGATAAGATATCGAAGAAAATAAACGAAATACAGCACAAGTCTAAACAACAAAAATAGTCTAACCTGCAAACAATAACATCCAAATCTTCAAGTATGTCGAAAACAAGTCCTCTAAGTCGTAGTCTAGAAATATATTTCCAGTCAGGAAGGAGCAAAGTACAATCCAAATAACAGTTCAAGTTAATTGATAAGGACTATAAAACAATAAATTGATGATGATATATACTGAAAGAAAACAATAAATAGATGCAGTAGAAAATAGTAAAGAGAACAGGCAATAGACAATATGGCATAGTCAGTGCATACATGAAATGAAGAAAAAGAGCTACAATATCATATACGGGTGATGTAGTATATGAAACTAAAATAAAGAACTATAACTATTCTAAGTATTTAAAATATCAGTCTATCAAGTGATCGGGTTGGGACAAGATCAGGCTTTTTACATATGATTAGCGATGATTCATGTAAGGTCATGCTAACCATCTGGTTAGCTATGATGCGAGTAATGGTCAGGCTAATCATATATAACAGGCTATGAGGGATGTAATGGTCAAGCTATACCCAACGTGATGTATGGGGTGAGCTATGATGCATGTAGATTTGGGTATGATCACATAATCTACTAATATTTCTGCCCCCAACTAGTACAGTGAATCCAACCATGACACGTTACGATACACGATCAATGTCTAATATATCATTTACGATGTCTAATATCAATATCGTGTACAATGTCAATACGATAGCCAATGTAACATCTCATGACTGCAGATCCAATCTATATACTAGTCCGTGTAGCACAGTGTCAGAATCAGATGTAACATTTCTAAATGCTTGAATTATAGAAATTATCAAATAATGAAAATTATCAGAGAATATACTCGCATGTGGTCCTGAGCGGCAATATCAATGTCCTGCTCCCGAAGTCTCGCAAGATGATCCAATAGTCCTATATATATATATAATATAATATAGCATCAGTCGTTACACTAGCACACATACAAACACAATTATACTGCACTCAAAAACTGTGCAAGGGTGCTAACTAGTCAACTAGCAGGGTCAAGTGTGCGTGTTTATACGCACAGGTGTCATATCATCAAATACTGTGTATAACAAGACAACAACTAACACTAACACAGTGTCTAAATCCAAATCTTGTGTAGCACTAACACATGGTCTAGCTAGCAGGTTAGAGTACAAATAAGGCAGTAAGTGTAAACCCCCTGATTTTTTTCAAGAATTTTTAAAACAATTTTTACACAATTTTCTGTAATTTTTTGGAATTAAAACTAAGATATTTTGTGATTAAATGATGTTAATTAATATTAAAATATTATAAAAATAATATTTTCTGGTGTATAATGAAAAACTGGACATAGGATAATTTTTCGGAAATTTATTGGACCCTAGAAGCATTTTTAAAGCCCTAAAAACTAATTTATATTTAAACCAAATTAAACCCTGAATTGAACCCGGTTTATTTTAAAATAAACCAAACCAACCGGACCGAACCAAGGAGAACCGAACCGAACCCTGCTCTTAACGGGTCGGGTCGGATCCAAATTGAACCCGACCCGGACCCGTTAACCTAGTCGAAATCCTAACCCTAATCCTAATCTGAATCCTATTCCGACCCGGCGGCTACCCTATTTAACCCCCTCGATGCCTGAACCCTAACCGCCTTCCCTCCTACTTCCTCCGCCCTAGCACCACCGCTTGCCTCCGTCTATCTCCCCGACCCAGCCACCGTCGTCCCCGTCAACCCCTCGACAGCCCTCGACGAGACCCACAGCCTCTCCCCTCGACGATCCTCCGCCCTGAGCCCCGCTCCATCGTCGTCCCCATCTCCTCGTCTCAGCCCCACCATCTCCCCTGACCTAGCACCGGCCGTCCTGGCCCTAGCCCAGCCCTCGACAACAGAGCCCTAGCCACCCCGACGCCCTAGCCGCCCTCCGCCTGACCCTCTCCCCTCGTCGAGCTCCGCCACGCCTCCCCACGAGCAGCGCCGCCTCTCTCCGGCCGTCCCGCTGACCGACGACCCCGACTCGAGCAGAAACCCTAACCACAGCACAGTATCATACACAGCACAGTACCGGACACAGCAGTACCGTGTCGGTGTGTCGTGTCGACTCACGGATACGGGAATTCCGGTTTCTGCAAAGCCCCGTTCAGGTAACCCGTTCTCTCTCCTCCTTGCTCCATTTTTCGTTCCGTCAGTTGTGACGCGTAGGCTGTGCAACCCTCTCGATGCTCGTGCAACCCGCTCGGTGCGTCGCGTCCTGTGGCGATCGCGAACCGCGATCCAAAAACAGGAAAAACAATACCCCATTTTCACCCGGAACTGAGTACGCTCCGCCAAACGGGACGACTTGGTCTCGCGCGGTCTTCACCAAAAGGTGCGCACCGTTAATACGGATGTGCGGGATTTCGCAGAAGTTGATTTGGATGTGCGTGCACACCGGAATCAACGCGTATCCGCCGACAATGCCCCGTATCCACCTGTTCTGGAATACGTTGTAACTTTGTGTACACACGTCGGATCAAAACGAAACTTGTTCCATCGGACTCGTAGCAATACGCTGGTCTTGTGACCCAAGTTTGGTTCGATTCTGAGAACGTTGACCAAAATCGCGTATCATGGGCCCTACGGCTCCACTTGACGGGCGATTTTGTGATCGGCTCATCGGAATCCAATTCTGGAAGTTCTGTTGGGTTCGTATCATCATTCTGGACTTGTTGACACTAAGTGGGATAAATTTGGAGACCATTGGTTCTGACACGTTTTTCGGTACGAAGCGGGCCACACATGGACCCCACTTTGACCCGAAATTATGGTTTTGCCCCTGTGTCCAAATTGGACGAAAGGGAAGTACTTTTTAGCTATTTTGCTTATTGTGAGAACGTTGGTGATATCTATTTCAGCATCCGGAGACATTTGTTCTGAGGCCATAGCTTCTGGTCCTGTGTATTGGATATCTGGACGTTACATTTTACAGCTTCTTGCCAGGCAAGTATACCTTGTCATTGTACTGTTATTTATATTCCATATGTTGCATGCATCTTTATTTTCTGTCATTAGTTTATATATTTTAACTGTTATATAAACTGCACGCGACGGTGTCGTCGCGGTATATTTTTATTTATGTATTTGCATTGACCTTGTTTATGAGACTACCCCATTATCATGTAGCATCATTATGTCCATTGGCCGTGACACAGTTGTTACACGAGTGTGAGTCTCATATAGATCACGGACTGCATGACAGGTCTGGCCTCCTGTACGTGTGGGCCATGCGTTAGGAATAACTGTTGTTAGAAACCTTGGTAGACTTAGCAGTTATTAGAGGTCTATGGACATAACCTATTGTAGTACGGTGGTCCCATCCTTGTCCTTGTTTGGTTGCAGGATTGGGCTAGGGTACTAAGGATAGGCTATGAACCATATTGTGTCATGGATGTGACATGCTTAGAGCATGGGGTGGGGAGAACAACAAGTACCGTATTTGAGCTCCTTTGCACTTTTTCTATTGTGCGCCCGGATTCTCCGCTGGAGATACGGGTGGTGATAACCACTATATATTATATTATTATCAGGCGGGCCTTCGGCGTTCGAAAGACGACGTACCTTTTTAGGCCCCTGGATCCCCAAAAGGGAATCATGCAAAATCCCAGTTTTCAGCCAGATAGCTCACTTGTGGGGAAAGTTGTTCTTAACTGCATTCACTTAGATGGTTAGGCGACCCCATTGGATATTTATTTCAGTACTTTATTGGCATGTGTTTTGTGTATCTTGTTACGTCTCTCTGAGGACCTGGTCCCCTGCCAGGTGTATCTGTTCTTGAGTATTTACAGGAGCGCAGATTTGGATGGTTATATGTTCCGTGGACGTCTTCTCTTCGAGCCCGTGATTGTTAACTGGTAATCTTATATTGTGTTTGTTGTGTTGTCCTCATATTGTATTTGTCCTTATATTCCAGTTGGTAGTGGATTTGTGTCTAAATCTAGTTCATAGATATTGGTTATTTATTTATATTTGATTTTCGTGGATGAGATTTAGATTATACCCTATGACTTGTGACATATGTTATACCACTGTGGGTTTGATATTCATATTACAGCATACATATGGGTTTGGTTTCCATATATTGGAGTTGACATATCCATGCGGCTGGCATGCTTACGTGTCCTAGTCCTACGTATTCTTGGGACTGGGGCGTTATAATAAGTTACCAAAATACATTTGATATAAATATATATATATATATAGCACTTAGTATATTACCTAGTATTATCCAATACTATATTTATATTAATACACCTAGGGTCATGAAAATATATATATATATGGGATACCCATAACTAATACCTAGGGTCATACAACATGTGTAATACTAGCAATCAATTTCCCCATGAAGTATTCATATATTTACCTAATTATCATACACACATATATATACGCATACTAGCTATTGGGGTTTTTTATCAACGCAGTATCTTGCAATACTATCAACCAAACTCCCATAAAGTATGCTAACCCTAATATTATTCACACTTGCACTCACAAGATTACAAAAGAAGGCAAGCTACGAACCCTGGCGTTGGCACGCACGGGGTCGAGGGAGGCTGTTGTGGGTCATCTCCGGTGAGGGTGATCTACTGTTGCCGGGCTGCTGCTCGCCGGAAAGGAGATCGACAGGGTTGATGATGATGGTGATGATGATGGTGATGATGATGATGGTGATGTAGATGGTCGACTCAGGACGGCCGGAGTCGGGTGGAGGAGAACGGAAAGGATGGTGAACAGTCGGGGACGATGGTCATAGGGTGAGGGTGTCAGGGATTCGATGGGATGATAGGGTTAATGGTGGCGGTGGTGTAGACTCAAGCAAAGCGGTGGTGGTGATCTGTGGAAGAGGAGGAGTCGAGGAGAATAGGAGTCGGTGATCTGGGTGCTCAGGCGGTTCAGTCGACGGTGGATGATCGAGAAGAGACGATGGAGGAGGCTGTGTTGAGGTGGTTGGGAAGTCGGGGTCGACTCGGTGGTGATGGGGATGGCCGATGGTGGAGATGTTGCTGAGGAGGTCGACGCTCGGGCTCCGACAGGAAAGACGTGGTGGTGGTACCGTTGGCGGCTGACTGCGGTGAGGCATGGAGGTTGAGGGGTCTGCTCCGGCGGTGGAGACTACGCGGGGATGGCCCGGATCCAGCGAGGGCTATTATGGTAAAGGGAAGTCGGGACGGGATGGATGATTCGACGGTGATGGTGATGATGGAGGCGGTGGCTGTCGACTCCAGCGGAGACTAAGGTCGTAGGGGAGATGATGGCAGCAGTGGCGGAGGAGAAGGAATAGGGTGGTGGTGCTGATCCAGGCGGTGGGGAAGAGGAGGAAGAAGGTGGTCGTGAGGCGGGGTGTTGGTTGTGCTCAGGCGGGATGGAAGTCGGGGATGATGGAGAGGGATGGCTGCGCTCAGGCGGAGTGTTCACCGGAGGAAGGAGGGAAGATGAGGAGGTTCGGTTAGGGTTGGTTTAGGGTTGAGTATTGGTTGATGGTAAAGAAAATAAAATGAGGTGATAGTTTGCATGAGGGAGAAGAGGATGATGACAACCTAGGGATTAGGACCGGCCATGTGTTCCTTGGGATGGGGTTGGCTCATTGGGACGGGTGAGGATGAGGGATTATATAGGAAAGTGTGTCTGTGATGAGGATGATACTTCTTTTTGGAATGAAGGGCCAAGATTTAACATGAAGGAAAGTGCACAAACAAAAGGGGGAAGAGAGAGAGAGAGTTGGACCGGTCAAAGAGGGAGGGAGTTGTTTCTTCATTGGCTTTGACTAATAGGATGGTGACACCTCATTGCACTTTTGCATAAAAGCCCCCTAAAATTGGAAAATTGTACAAAAGTGGGAATTGGGATTTAATGAGGGAAAATACCATGTTTGGTGTGATATAGTGGATGAAAAGGGTGTGTGGTATTTAGTATGAGTCTTGAGGGTGTGAATGGGGGTTTGGTTTGGTTTGGTGTTGGGTCTAGTTTTGGGTTAAGTTGGGTCCTTACACCAATTTAATTAATATTAATGTAAATGGTGTTCTAAAAGAAATTAAAAATACATAGGGCTAAAATTAGGTGGGACACAAGTGTCATGGACGTAGAAGACTCAAAATAGAATATTGTCATAATTTGGGTTGCACAAAATGGGTCAAGATTGTGTCTCCAATTTCGATTGGAACACACAAAGATGCAAAGTCAAATTTATTTGAAATTAAAAATAAACGTCTGTGACGAATATTGTGAGACTAAAATAAAGCACAAGAGAGCATATTTATAAGTTACACAAAGGTCAGAATGGAAGACTAGCATGTCTAGGACAAGGGTGTAAAATTTGTTGGAAGGCAATGGCTAGTGTAGCGCTCCATATCGAAGCAACAGTAAGGTACAACGATCAAATAAAATCACAATAATAAATATAATCTCCGATATTTAATTCCCCAAAATGCTAATTAAAATTCATAACCCTATAATTTGGTCAAGGGTTCATCTGATGGGTTTCTAGGTCTAGTCCACTAACCCATGCATCAATGAACACTATATATATATATATATATATATATATATATATATACACACACACACACACACACATATCATGCAATTATTTAAAATAAATACACACAATACTTATAATAAATAAAATGACAAAATTATCCCTATTTTAGAATATGGTAGTGACAATGGGTTCCACTTACTCCTTAACAATAGGAGGTACCACTTTCTCCTTAACAGTAGGAGGTACCACTTTCTCCTTAATAGTAGGAGGTACCTCTCTCAAACGATGTGCTTGGGTCATGGGTGCCATCTAGTAAGATACATAAAAACAAAGAATATAATTGATAAGAAATAGAAATATATGTATCTATACATTTCTCTTGATACATCATTTGGAAGGTACAAAAGTTATTTGTAGTTTCAGATTTTATTTTCCACAGCTAAAATATCGTGCATGTTAAAAGTCCATTTAGATGTTACATTCCACCGTAAAAATTTAGTACCTATCAAAAGACTAAATAGATTTTATTTTATTTTCAATTCTCTTCTAAAAATTTATCTTCTTCGTTTTTCTAGTCCTCCTATTCCTCTTCCTCTTCCTCTTCCTCTTCATCTTCATCTTCATCTTCAAAATTCATCTACTTTGCCTTCATCTTCGGATAATTCTACCTATTCTTGTCACTACCACATTTTCTAAAAAAGGATATTTTGGTCATTTCATAGTTAACTAATTATTGTGCATGTTGTATATTTATAGTATTATTTATTATTTTTAGATGTTGCATTATATTTTTGACTTGTGTTAGTGGACCTAACTAGATAAGACTTGACTCATGGACCAATATTTATTTTAGTTAGACTTGAGCCCAATAACTAGCCCAATTCTTTAAGTTAGTGATTTAATTAGTCAAACCATTGATTTAATTAGTCAAACCATTAGGAATAGAACCTTTCTTCCTTAATCATTTTCTTTATGACAAGCCTATAGTGATAAAATAGACTTTACACCATTACTTGGAGGCCAAGGAGGTGGTCGGCCTACTTAATGGAGAGGAGTTTCTCTCTCCTCTCTTTTCTTCATCTAAAATTCTAGATCTAGAATAGTTTATCCCAATCTTTTCTTCTCTATACCTTCCCAATTCTTCTCTATTTCACCATTGGAGGCTATTGGAGAAAAGAGGAGGCAAGGATCTACAAGGAAGTAAATAGTGCATAAGTTGAGGGCTCTTTGCATCCAATTGGAGACTTGCATTGAGAATCCATCTTCCAGTAGGTATAATTATAAATTTTTCTCTATTTAGACTCTAAATCTATAATTTAATTATTATGAACCCTTTTATGTATTAGGGATATCTATAGAAAGAAGAATTGACTACTAGGGACCCCTATTGTAATTGTTATTGTGTATTTTTGCCCAATTTTAGAAAATCCTAGATTGGTGCACCATGTGTTTGTCAATTAGTTTAGTGTACCAAATTGACATGTTTTTGGTTGTGCGAGACTAGTTTCGTATACACAATTGGATATTAGTAGGCCGTATCATAACAATTTAGGGATAGAGATTAATTTAGGGTTTTTTTTTTCGACACTGGGGTCTACACATGTAATATTTTGCCATGAGCACATAAATGGGTAGCTAGAACTTATTATTGTTCTTAATTATAATATTTGACTTGTTTATGATCTTTTTGGAGAGTTTGGTGATGGTTGGATAGAGTATTAAGGGTGTTTCACAAGAGTATCATAGAGAAGTGTGATAGTTTGGTGATGCACCACTTGTGTTTGATAATATGTCTTGTGATTTTATTTTATATATCCTAACTTGTTTATGATACTTTTGATACCTTAGTTTTATATCTATATAGGGATATATATAGTACCTTGATTATTATATCTTTAGTATATATATAGTTGTATGTTAGTATATTTGTATGTGTCATTAGATTGTTGTGTCCTTATGACTGATACTTGAGGATGAGGACTATTGTGAGAGGGTGTTATTGGACCAGTGCTAGCAGCAGGTAAGTAAGGGGAACAGATACTATGTATCAGTTGGGGTATTTGACAGCAGGATATAATGGGGGTTACTAGTATATTGTGTGTTGTTGGGCTGTTAAGAAGTGCACAGTCGTGCATTGGTGTAGTAGTAGTAGCTTTTGTTGTATGTGTTGAATGGCAAGAAGTATCAAAGAGTATTGGGTTTAACAGAGATATAGTCAATAGAAGTAGGTAACATCAGTTTGAGGGAGATGTGAAGAACCACAACAGCAGTGGGACTGATATGACAGACAAAGAGATAGGTATTATTCTGTGATCAGAACAACATAGCAACTACAACATAAGACATAGCAGTATGTAGCACCTGGTGTACTATCTTGTGCAGTGTTAAAGGTATTGATGGGGAGGAGCTACTGTTGTTAGCAGTAGTACTTAGCAAGAAACAAAATAGAGCAGCAACAGTTGTTGTACAACAGTGTACAAGTAGGTTGGCAACTGATATTGGTGCAGATGATGAGAAGTGTGGGAAGGAATTTAGTGTACTACATCTAGCAGTGTTGCAGCGGTGGAGGTCTACTATTGAGTCAAGTACACTGGACTGTGCACTCAAGCAAGTGAGTGTGAGGGGTGCACTGTTCAGTTGGTCACCTGGGTATCAATAGTTAGATCTGTTAGTTAATTGTTAGTTAGTTTGATATGAATGATAATATAAGTTAAGTTATGTTATATTAGATGTACATGTTAGTTAGTTATATATATGAGTTAGTATATATATGAGGGTATAGTATATATATATACACTAGTTAGCATAAGTATTAGTTTTAGTTAATGTTTGTTCTAGTATTACCTTGGATACACAAGGTAATGATAGAGTATTGGGTATTTGGTGTCAAGAGAGGGTGTAGCTAGTGTGATACCGTGTTGGCTCAAAGCAAAGGTATCCATTTAGTGTTAGTTTAACTAGAAGATACTAATATATATTATACTTGTGTAAAATATAGTATTTTCTTATATACTATTTTACGTATCTTATGTTACAGAATAATGTTGATACTCTAGTATCCTAATATAACTAGTATAGCCTAGATACATATCGTATGGACCCGACATCCTAAAGATGGACTCATACAACCTAAAAATAGTTAGTTTGACCAAGTTTGACCAAGTTTGACTAGTTTGACCTAGAGTTGACCTAGTTGACTATTTTGACGTAGACTTGGCATAATGACCTAGATTGGACTAGTTAACTTGTATTCATTCCAAAACCTTGTATTGATGTAATATTATATATTTAGGTCTCCGAGGCACCATTCCGAATATCTTTGATACTGTTCACCGAATTTCAGGTGAGTACATTCTCTGATAGTTTCTCATTTATGATATCCTCTAAGTTTCTTATATTTAGTGTAGATATCCTTGATTCTCTGATACTTGGTTACACAGATTGGTATTCTTGGATCTCGTCATAAGATGTTATTCCTAGTAGTTTCTTACGTATTTTTGTGGAGCCCATTATTCTTATACATGTATGGACATTGATTCATGAGAATATTAGCTCCCTGCTCATGGAATCCTGTGTTATAGCGTGTCATGGTTGGATCCACTATACCAATCGGGGGCGGAGAGTATTTAGTGTAGATATGTGATCATACCCCCACAGTTCTTATTTTTCTTGCATAGTATTAATTATACAACAGACGTATGATTAACCAGGCCATGATTACTGAGCAAGTTTCTAAGCCAATCACATATTGTCACTAGTACTCACTCACTTAGATGTATTTTTTAATTCTATATATGATGTTCATATCTCTTGTATGTATTTTTCGTATTTCCTTATTCCTATATATTTCTGTCATGTCCTATTCATCTTGTATATGCTCTATATTTACTGTTATACAGTCTTTATCATTTATTGCAACTGTTGTTAGAGATATATTTTGCTCCAATCCTGATTGGATATATTTTTTCAGATGACACTAAGGAGTGGTATCCCACTCACTACAGGCCTCAGGACGTAGTTGGCTTAGAGCTAGAGACTGTGGCTCAAGAGGGATTCATCCCGGTTGAGACAGACAATACTTTACCTATAGTTCAGTAGATAGGTTTATTTTGTACTGAATTTGTCTCCAGCTTTGGCAGTTAGTACTCTTTTACATTTGAGACTCATTGGATATTATTTTTTGTCTTATGAGTTGTATTTTGACTCTTTAGTTCTTATATCATATTCGTGCGTTATTCCATCTTATAGTTCTGTGATTGAGTATTCTTATTTCATCGGTGGCGTTATATATCTTGATGATCATTATTGTTAGATAATATAGTTTATCCAAACAACGTTCTACCGCCGATGCTGTGGCATAGGCTGGACGTACCCATATTCTCGTACCCTTATATCGGGTGTTGGTCGTGATACTTCTACACGATTAGACGTGTAATAGGAAACTTCCATTGAGTCCATATCTACAATATTTGTTATAAGAGGTAGCTCATCCTCTTGATAAGCTATTTCGTCAACGTCAAAAGTATTTCGAGCTTTGGTCTTGCATAATGCCCACCAGTCCTTCCTCGTTGTTCGACATTTAGGATAAGTTGTGAAGCACACGAGATGCTCCTGACTTGATAGGACAAATAGTTCGTAGCCTTGATATTGACGACGATAGTTTATATCCACAAGAGCATGCTTGTCTATTGTTCAACCTTGATCTTGGATCAGATCGAATCAATCACTCCTGAATAACACGATCTTAGCAGGCTCTATTCCATAATTTTATGTCAAATCCACAATATTCCATAAAGTGCTATAAAAATCATTGTCTGTATCGACATCTCTATAGTTCAAAGATCTGATACACAAATAACTATTTCTCGTGGAATCAAGATCTAGGAAGTTGTCTCTGATCGGAGCATTTATTGACTTGAATACATTTACACAATAGCTTGGCCAGATTTTGAAGAATAAATTGGCCCCTTAGCTGGAGTTCTAATAGATTCATTCTCAAGTGTTGCGTCTGGACGATCGACCTATATACAAAAAGAAATTAGCGACCCCTTTACATATGCACTCAACCAAGAAGTAATGATGTCTCATTTTCTGTTCTACTTCTTCATCTATTATGTATGGTCTCATCGACCTCGCCTCATCATTAAATGTGCAAAAAAAAAACAAAATATTGCCTAATTAATGTAATAATATTAGCGTATACTATTATATTGAGATGACTTAAATGTGGACGTATTAATTACTTACCCCTCGAGCTTTTCTACTTCATCATCATCGCAGTTGAGTAATATATACAACTGAGAAGCCCTTAGCTCGTCGTCATTCAGATCTCTTCTTTATTTTACTTGAAAGCTTACCGAAAGTATTAAATACTTTCATTATTGCATCATTAGATTCCTGGTACTCGTTATCGTTTCTAGGGGCTCTCGTTCTATTAGTAGCAACATGAGGCATGAAATACATGGAACAAAAGTTCGTAATCTCCTCGAGAACATATAATTCACAAATAGAACCCTCAACCCGTGTCTTATTTTTCACCTTTCACTTTAGGTGATTTAACTGCCGCTCGAACGGATACATCTACCCGTGCCCTTTTTTTTACCTTTCTCTTCAAGAGGCACACTTTTTATGCTTCTACAAGACCCCTTCAAAGTTTTTTAATTCGTACAGAAGAATTCGAAATACTTTGAATTAGAAGCATAAAAGTTGTTGAGATGTTTGTGGGTGTATTCTTTGGCAGAATCCCAACAATTATGCTGACGTGACCGCCGGGCATGCATGTATGTCATGACACACAACCGGTGTAGGGGCATGAGTACATGGGTACGTCCATCCTACGCCGTAGCATCGACCGTAGAACGCTGTTTAGGTCAATAATACTATGTAAACATCTCACACAATATATATAATGTACCTGTCAAGATATCTCAACTACCAAATGGAGGACAATATGATAATATGATAATGTTAATCAATACTCAATCACAATATAAAACTAGTGGAAGATACAACACGATATGGAATAGAATGAATAAAATAAAGAGTTACAATACATCACAAGTCCAAGTCCAATAGCCTAATCTCAACACAATAGTCTTAAATATAATACATATTATAATGTCCTAAATGAGACAAATATAATATCATAAAGTGGGCTAGCTAAGTCTCATCGACTGCTGGTACTATCTCAATAGGCTCTACGGTTGCTATCTCAACTTGTTCGCCATCCTGTGGCCCATAGTTCGTAGGATACCAGTCCTCTCATGAATCATCTGAAAAATATATCCAGTCAGATTTGGAGCGAAGTACAACCTAATAGCAGTTTTAATAATTGACAGAAACTATGAAACAATAATAGCAATAAAAATAAATAATCGAAGTAAGTGAACTAGTAATAATAATTGGTCACTTTTAAAGTAATTGAGTTTTAGTCTACTTACACCCATGGTCAGTCCTGGAGAGCTTGGGACCACAACTTTAAAAGAAAATTTGATTTAGAATTTTGGAAGAAAAAAAAAAAAAAAAAAAACAAGACAAATGAAAAAGAAAGAAAGAGATAATTTATATACTATGTAGGGAGCAGTCAGTAGTAGTTTTTTTGCTGGTGGCAAATTTGTAAAGTAAACAAATATTTATGGACGGTAAATTTCGTAATGTCTTTATAATGAATGCGAATTTGCTATGTTTGCTGAGAGGGACCACGGTAACTTCGTAACCACCCAACGAAAAGTCACAGCAGAAGTGTCCGAAGGCGACATGTGGAATGGAATTTTTCATCCCTATAGTTGGTGGTCGTAATACCTGTGGAAGTACTAGAAGGAAGACTTTGTGCGAGACTAGGTTTCCTTCTTCTCCCCCTTCCCGGTTCCCCCCCCCCCCCCCCCCCCCCACCCTCCCTCCCTCTCTCTCTCTCTCTCTCTCTCTCTCTCTCTCTCTCTCTACATCATATGATGTTGAACCAATCCGATCCGACTCGACCGGCCAACCCCGTGACCCCGAACCGGCCTCCCGGCCGGCGGCGCCCCGACCTGACCCTCCCCCTCCCCCAGCGCGACCCCTCCCTCGCCGTCCCCCTCCCCCTCCCCCTCCCTCCTCCGGCCTCCTCCTCCTCCTCCGCCGGCACCACCCCTCCCATCTCCGCCTCCTCCAGCCCGGCCCTCTCCGACATCGAGCGCGTCCGGCGCATCGGGTCCGGCTCGGGCGGCACCGTCTGGATGGTCCGGCACCGGCCCACCAACCGCGTGTACGCCCTGAAGGTCATCTACGGCAACCACGAGCCCTCCGTCCGCAACCAGATCTGGCGCGAGATCGAGATCCTCCGCACCGCCGACAACCCCTTCGTCGTCCGGTGCCACGCCATGTACGACCACGCCGGCGAGATCCAGATCCTCCTGGAGTTCATGGACGGCGGGTCGCTCGAGAACCGGCAGATCAACAACGAGGCCTTCCTCGCCGACGTGGCCCGGCAGGTCCTCGCGGGCCTCGCGTACCTCCACCGGCGCAAGATAGTCCACCGCGACATAAAGCCCTCCAACCTCCTGATAAACTCGAAGCGCGAGGTCAAGATCGCCGACTTCGGCGTGGGGCGCATCCTCGCGCAGACGATGGACCCCTGCAACTCCTCCGTGGGGACCATCGCCTACATGAGCCCCGAGAGGATCAACACCGACATCAACCAGGGGGCCTACGATGGGTACGCCGGGGACATCTGGAGCTTCGGGCTCAGCGTCCTGGAGTTCTATCTGGGGAGGTTCCCTTTCGGGGACAATCTCGGACGGCAGGGGGACTGGGCCAGCCTCATGGTGGCCATCTGCTACTCGAACCCGCCCGACGCGCCGCCGACCGCCTCGCGGGACTTCCGGAGCTTCGTCGCCTGCTGCCTGCAGAAGGACCCCGCCCGGAGGCACACGGCGGCTCAGCTGCTGCACCATCCCTTCATCACAAAGTCGCATTCCCGTGGCCCGTCGTCGGGATCACCTTCTTTTACTTGTCTAGACTAAGACTATCGAGGTGCTTGCTTCTCTTCTTATTCTTATTCTTATTCTTATTGTCTTGTTCTTTAACTAACATTTAAATATTTTGCTTCTCTTTTAATTATATTATAAGGAATTAGTCTATCAAAGAAAAACACGGCTCTTTCTCAAATTGATAGATATCTCTTATAAGAGAGATGGTTTATTAGACCTTCTTCCATGATAATATGTAGGTTTCTTGTTGCTGCTGCTGCTGCTGCCGCCGCCGCCTTCTTCTCTTGTGTTGTATAATTGTCAAATCTTTTCTGGGTCGAGGTAATAAATTAATTTTTTGTTTGTTTGTTTGTTGGACTCTCCTTCTTTATCAGAAGGAGAATCTAAGCTAAATTTCTTCCTTTCGCATATAGGTTCATATTAGCAAAATGAATTCTCTATCTTGTGGTGGGGGTATTGAATAGTGCTTACTTAAGAAGGGAAAAACTAATTGAACGAAGGAGAGTCCATCACTCTCACAGAGATCTTCTTTTCTTGTTGGCACTATTGCCAATTATCATGTGGGTCATTTTCCTCGTTTCTATTTATGGCTTTGTGGAGAATGGATGAATCATAGATTTGGTGTGGGGTTTGTTTGCGTAAATTTGCTTGGTGGCAGCTATCCAAAGCACCACAACACTTGGGGAGAATGGGGAGAATCAGAGTAAGTGCAGGATCTATAAATAGTAAAGGATGGAAAATGGATGTTATTGTTACATGAAAGGAGAAAGGAGTGTGATAGCGATTCAGTACTCCATTAATGGAGATACATGTGATAGAAAAGAGGTTTAGTACAAAGAGGTAGGCCACACTGGCTGAGCTACATCAGCAAGTGGGAGAAGGGAAGGGAAGGGAAGGGAAGGGAAGGGAGGGTTTTCTTGGAATTGTCTGTTAACAAAAGCTTGCTGCCACAGGCACAGGGATGTAGCAGTGTACGTCTCCTGTTGATGATCTTTTCATTGGGAGAAATTATTCAGTGGGACAGGCTCACCACGTGACAGTTAGTGAGTCTTGTGTCTCCTCCAATAGTGCCATGACACACCACTAAGGCTAAATTAGAGGGGGGAAAAAATAGAGCTTGGTGTGTCATGACACTATCGGATGAGACTCTAGGTTCACCACTGCCACGTGGTGAGCCTGTCCTACTGAATAATTTTTTCTTCATTGAAGCTTCATTAGGTTCTGACATGTTAACTGCTGCTATTTGTGCATAATTGGAAATGCTTATCGCTAATAGGACCTAACTTCATCTCATCCTTTGTAGATGTAAAAATTAGAGACAACTCAAGAGGTAGGCCACACTGAGCAGCAAGTGGGAGAGAAGGGAGGGGTGGTGTTGCGATTGTCTGTTCACAAAAGCTTGCTGCCACAGACACAGGGATGTAGCAGTGTCCATCTCTTGTTGATGTCCTCTTCATTGGGAGAGATTATTCAGTGGGACAGACTCACCACGTGGTAGTGGTGATCAGTCTTATGTCTCCTCCAATAGTGTCATGATACACCATTAAGACTAAATTAGAAGAACGGAGCATGATGTGACATGTCACTATTGGATGAGACTCTAGGCTCACCACTGCTACGTGGTGTGTCTGTCCCACTGAATAATTTTTCCTCCATAGGAGCTTCATTAGGTTCGCATGTTAACTACTGCTACTAGTGCATAGAGATGGAAATGCTTATTGCTACTAGGACCTAACTTTATCTCATCCTTTGTTGATGTAAAAATTAGAGAACTCAAATGTACTATACTGGGAATCCTACAAAGGACTGCAACTTTCTTGATGTTGGTATGGCTTTTTGCAACATATTCCATCAGCTTTTAATGTTATCAGTGGGGTCATCCATAACCATGTGCAAGGTTCCTAATAGGACACCCAAGGCTTGAGGTAACTTTACCACTCCAGCCCATCTCAAGTGTGGCCATGAATATGTTATGGTCAGGGGCTTATTTGAAATGATTGATCCCGTTTGTATCACATTCCATTACATTTGAGATGATCGTGATTCTACAGAGATCTTAGCATGATTCTACCCCTACAAGTGCCCGATGTCATAGAGATGTGCTCCGGTGATATTTGAGAGTCAAATCCATGTTTGTCATAATGTTAGGCCATTACATTTTTAACAATGCATGGGATTTTGGAGACCATTGTTGTGATTATGTGATTGTGGGCTACAGATTTCTGTGATGTAAGATTATCAGCAACAAATCGGTTCCACAGAGATCTTGGTTCGATCACAGTCGTCTTGGACATTGTTGAAAGTGATCAATACAGGAAGTAATCAAGATGAAATTTGCAATCGTCCATGACTTGAGGAATGACTGACATTCATCTAGTACTCCTGTTCAAACCGCCTTCCTGAAGATTACTTTTCTTTCTTCTTGTGTAATTTGGTTTTTCTTCCTATTTTCTTCGGGAATCACATACCGCTTTTAGACCGCTGAATTATAAGCCAAATGCATGTTGGAATCCATTATATTAATGATTGTTCAGCTTTAAGATTAAGGGTGTGTTTGGTAGGAGAGAAAAGTGAGGAAAAAAAATGGAGGAGTAAAATATGGATGGAAGGATTCATTTTCTTTTGTTCGATATGAAAGGTAAAGTGGAAGGAAGGAAAAGTAGAGGGATTACTTTTTTCTCGTAACCTAGAAAATTCAATTCCTCCAAAAGTGAAAGAAAAAGCGGAGGCTTATATTAATTAACAATTATACTGTAAAAATTATTCATGAAATCAAATGGTAAATAAGTGTTTTTAGTTGATGATAAAAAATTTAACTTTTTTTTTTCACTTTTTTTTCTATACCAAACAAATGAAAGTTAATCTCTTCTCTTTTCCATCATTTCTACCAAAAACAAAAGAAGAAAATAATATTTCTTTTTACATATAAAAGAAAAATACTTTTTTTTTTCACTTTTTTATTCTTCTTACCGAACGAAGCCTAATTGATTAATTGAAGTTTCACGGTTCCTTAGAAACTTCAATGTATATTAGGAAGAAATATCTGTATTATGTGGCTGTCACGATCTGTCCTCTCCCTTTGCCTAAATAGAATCATTATAAATATAAATCAAGTGCTAGCTATCTAATTCATGCACTTTGAACCATTGGTTTCTCTAACCAATATGCCCAATATTCTGGAGGTTCCCGTCTCTCATTTAGACCGACATAGCTTGTATTGTCAGTCTAAATCTTCATAATACATGATGCAGTATGTCCCAAGTCCAACTTACAAGGTCTAGCCCACGTCTAGGAAACTTGCTGACACTGCTTATCACTACTTTTATAATGAGGTTTGAAAATGGTCCAAAATTGAACCGTCTAAGTTGTATGTAAATATTCTACTAACTTTTTTTTTTTAAATAAATAATTATTTAACTACCTAATATTATTTATTTGTAACTAAACAATTCTAACTCAAGTGGTTAAAGTGAAAGATATTTTTTTTGGAACGGCAATATTTATAATAATTTTATATTTATTTTATTTTAGTAATTTTTTTTAAGTACGTTACTAGTTATCTATAAAGGAACTTGAGGCAAATATTGTTAGTTCGTTACCTAATTTTTCAAGATTATAAATATCCTAAAAGCAGATGGGATTGGTACGCACTCTTCGTCCTCCCAACTTTTTTCTATAGTTTCCTTTCTCATTTGAGCATCAAAGAGACGTCCAAACAAACATCTCGTCCGATCATTGTGCCTACTTTGCGCGGTGAAGGAGCTCAAGGTAGAGGGGTTGGCTTAAACATTTGGATTGAACCTCACATCTGTTAAAGACGCCCAAATCCACTAAACATCTGTTTGATGTTGAAAACACGTCTGCTCTGATACCACGTGTTGGGCACGTCGCGGAAACGTTTTGTCAACCCACCTGAAATGACCAACCAATCTACGAACACTAAGCACAGATGAAAACAAGTATATAGCGGTGACTACGTCACCTGGATAAATTTTAACCTTTATAACTCAGATGAAATTACAAGATTGTAAAAACTATTGTTGAAACCTTTTGTCCTAATAGGTTCAACCCTCTCACCACACTCAAGAAGAAAAACAGAATATTACAATTGAAATCACTCACCAACCCGTAGCAATCTCCCTAACCGAAGTTGAGGACTCTTCGATTAGATCTCCTTCTTCCTTCTGTCTTGGATGACGAAGTCCTAAGAGCAAAGCAAGAACTTTCTCTTAGATTTTCTGTGGACGAGCACCCCGAATCTCCAACTTGTGCTTCTACTTTGTGCCTTCACCCTCCTTCCTATTTATAGGATGAGAAACCTATTTTAGAGTTAAGAAACCCTAAAAATAGTCAACCATAAGATTCAGCCGTCCACTGGCATCCAACTGTCGAAAATATAACATAAAAAATCCAAAACCCGAACAACCGTCGCCGACACCAAACTTGGACCGAGTTCGGTTCAATCCTGACAGAATGGTTCTGAAAACACAACATCGAGTTCGGTCCGAACTCAACTAGGGACCGAGTTCGGACCGAACTCTATCCCCTTCAGCAGACTTGATTCCCAACAATCTCCCCTCCAGTCTGATGGGAGGTGTTGGCTCCATGGCTCCTCAACTGGACTCCATGTCTGTCGTTTCGCGACAGAAATTCTGCTCCCCCATGCCACCGATCTTCGATCCCCGGAGTTGCTTTGCATCTTCTGTCATTTCCAGCTCCTCGACCGTCACGTCGACGCTAGCTGCCATGCGTAGCACTTCCTGCACTACTGGGATCCTGTCGATATCGATGACACGACCAAGACCGAAGTTCCTGACGACCAGCCTCACCGTGAGTCTTGGCTGCATGTCCCCAACTCTTTCTTCCACTGGAACATGTTAACATTCCGACAAGCTTCTTCACCCTTTGGCTGGCCCAACCAAGCAGATGATGCGATTCTTTCGAGATTCGAACTCCTGAATCTGTCCACCTTCGTGTTCGAACCTGAAGCTCTCCCATACACATACTTCCTCGAGCATAATATCACGCATTGTGCATGCCGTCAATGACCCACAACTTCCCCTGAACTGTGTGAATGATGATGCTCCTGCCTCAGATTGAGTTTGCTGCAAACCTTTATCTCCTCCATGGCCTCGAACTGCTGAAACCAATGTCGCTCCGTGAAGTTTTGGCAAACCACCAGTCGCCAAAACCGGATCCGTGGAACAATCCCCACCCGGAGACCGTCCAGCTGTCATGGGATCGACAGACTGACCCTCAATCTTTGACCCATCATCATCCGTCGCTTTGTCTCGACGAACCGAATCCTTTATATCCCTCAAAGTATCTTGAAGCCCCTCTAAGACAAGTTTTCGACGATCCACCTCTTATCGAATACCCCTCGAGCCTCTATCCGGTGTCTGTGGCCTGCATGTACACCTCAGCGGCTTGAGCCTATACATACCACAACACAAATCTCCTCGAGCCAGCTGTTGGGAACCATTCGTAAGCATCTAATATTTGTCCCCGAACAAACTGCGACAACCATCATCCGTCAACCTCCCTACTGAAATCAAGTTGTAGCGCAAACTCGGTACATGTCGCACATCTTTGAGAACGAACTTCTCACCAAGCTCCGTTGTCAATTGCACATCACCGATGCCAAAAACTGCAGCTGTCCCCTTGTCCATCTTCACACGTCCAAACCTGCTACCGCGGTATGACGTGAAGATCCTCCTATATGGAGTGGCGTGATACGATACCCCCGTGTCCATGATCCAGTCGTCATCATGATACATGCCATAAGGTTTCTCTGCGACGGTTGCTGCGATGATGAGATCTCATATAGCCATGAGATCGTCCTGATCATCCTTGCATTTGGCCTTCTCGACTTTGAGATTCAAGCAATTCCTCTTGATATGAACCCTTTCGCCACAGTGATAGCAGCCCTCCTTGCGATCCACAGTCGCAAGATCCCCGAGAACTCTCTCCGGTTCTCGCTTGTGACTTGGGTTTTCTCTTTCCGTAGGAAGCCACCATAGCGGACTCCTGCGACGATTCTATTTGCTTATGCCGGATCTCCTCGTTCAACAAGCTGCTTTTGACTGCCTCCATCGTGACAACTCCATCATGAGCGGAGTTGCTCACCGGCACCACCAACTTCTTCCAGCTTTTCGGCAGAGAACTCAAAAGCAGAAGGGCCTGAAGCTCATCCTCAATCACCATCTTCATCGCAGACAGCTGATTGATGATGCCCTGAACCTCGTTCAGATGTTGTGCCACCGGTGCACCCTCCGTGTACTTCGAGTTGACAAGTTGGCGAATCAGAAACGTCTTGTTGCCAGCCTTCTTCCTTTCGTACAACGAATGCAGCTTCTCCCACAATGCTTTTGCAGAATTTTCCATGGACATGTGGTGAAACATCGAGTCGTCCAGTCATTGGCGGATGAATCCAGCAGCCTTCTGATCCAGTCGTTTCTAGTCATGGGCACATTTGTCCGTCGGTTTTGCGCTGTCGTCGTCCAACGGACCATGCACGTTCTTGTACCAGAGTAGATCCTCCATCCTTGGCTTCCAAATCGTCCAGTTTTCTCCTGTGTGGGTGATCATACGAGTGTTCATCTGCTCCGTAGACATAGTTGTACCTTCCCTCTCGAGAAGAACCTGGCTCTGATACCACGTGTTTCCTATTTTAGGGTTAGGAAATCCTAAAAATAGCCAACCATAAGATCCAGCCATCCACTAGCATCCAACGGTCTAAAATATAACATAAAAATTTCAAAATCCGAGCAGCCGCCGTCGACACCGAACTCGAACCTAGTTCGGTTCGCTCCTGACAGAATGGTTCTGAAAACAACACACCGAGTTCAGTCCGAACTCGGTCAGGGACCTAGTTTGGACCGAACTCTGTATTCCCCTTCAGCAAACTTGATTCACAACATTTGACGCGGTATGTGAGAAGATACACCCCAACATGGTCATCATGGTGGCGATCAGGTTCTCAAGGCAATGCAACTATGGAGAACGGATGACGGAAACAAACATACTATGCTCTTGGCAGCTGAACGAGCAAGTGGAAGACCATGCAATGGAAGTTCAACCGAACCGACCAGGGTCACCTTCACGTTGTGCGACCCCATGGGACATGCCGAGTCTCAGAGTGCCCAGTAGGTCCGAGTGGCGTGGTGCCGTAAGTTGTTTAGGATTACGAGTTAGATATGTAACTAACATCTAGATTTACCTGCATCAGCAATTGTCGTCTGTAACTAGGAAAAAGACAAGGGAGGGACATGAATTTACAGGACAGCTGATATGCTCTCAGGATAGGTGTGGCTGATACTGTTTATTGATGTCACAATCATATAGTATAGTGCTTTTAGGCGAACCAACCTGAGCATGTAGCAATCGATTGGGGGTGGTGACTTAGTTTTGGTATTGGTAACTGAGTAGTTGGTCTTTTCATTGGAATTTAACGAGAAGCTTAATATGGAAATACAGCCCGATTTTGTTGAGATAAAAGTGCTATTAGACCAGATTGAACTGTGAATTTGATTTAGCATATTGAGGCCGACAAGTAGTACAACATTCTCTAAGTGCCTCTATATCGAGGTCAACCTGCTACTAAAAGTATGCTCTAGATGATCCAATCTAACTAAAAGTATGCTCTAGATGATCTTATGGTCTTCCATGGTGCCGTAAGTTGTTTAGGATTACGAGTTAGATATGTAACTAACATCTAGATTTTAGAGTTAAGAAACCTAAAAATAGTCAACCATAAGATTCAGCCGTCCACTGGCATCCAACTGTCGAAAATATAACATAAAAAATACAAAACCCGAACAACCGTCGCCGAGACCAAACTCGGACCGAGTTCGGTTCAATTCTGACAGAATGGTTCTGAAAACACAACATCGAGTTCGGTCCGAACTCAACTAGGGACCGAGTTCGGACCGAACTCTATCCCCTTCAGCAGACTTGATTCCCAACAATCTCCCCTCCAGTCTGATGGGAGGTGTTGGCTCCATGGCTCCTCAACTGGACTCCATGTCTGTCGTTTCGCGACAGAAATTCTGCTCCCCCATGCCACCGATCTTCGATCCCCGGAGTTGCTTTGCATCTTCTGTCATTTCCAGCTCCTCGACCATCACGTCGACGCTAGCTGCCATGCGTAGCACTTCCCGCACTACTGGGATCCTGTCGATATCGATGACACGACCAAGACCGAAGTTCCTGACGACCAGCCTCACCGTGAGTCTTGGCTGCATGTCCCCAACTCTTTCTTCCACTGGAACATGTTAACATTCCGACAAGCTTCTTCACCCTTTGGCTGGCCCAACCAAGCAGATGATGCGATTCTTTCGAGATTCGAACTCTTGAATCTGTCCACCTTCGTGTTCGAACCTGAAGCTCTCCCATACACATACTTCCTCGAGCATAATATCACGCATTGTGCATGCCGTCAATGACCCACAACTTTCCCTGAACTGTGTGAATGATGATGCTCCTGCCTCAGATTGAGTTTGCTGCAAACCTTTATCTCCTCCATGGCCTCGAACTGCTGAAACCAATGTCGCTCCGTGAAGTTTTGGCAAACCACCAGTCGCCAAAACCGGATCCGTGGAACAATCCCCACCTGGAGACCGTCCAGCTGTCATGGGATCGACAGACTGACCCTCAATCTTTGACCCATCATCATCCGTCGCTTTGTCTCGACGAACCGAATCCTTTATATCCCTCAAAGTATCTCGAAGCCCCTCTAAGACAAGTTTTCGACGATCCACCTCTTATCGAATACCCCTCGAGCCTCTATCCGGTGTCTGTGGCCTGCATGTACACCTCAGCGGCTTGAGCCTATACATACCACAACACAAATCTCCTCGAGCCAGCTGTTGGGAACCATTCGTAAGCATCTAATATTTGTCCCCGAACAAACTGCGACAACCATCATCCGTCAACCTCCCTACTGAAATCAAGTTGTAGCGCAAACTCGGTACATGTCGCACATCTTTGAGAACGAACTTCTCACCAAGCTCCGTTGTCAATTGCACATCACCGATGCCAAAAACTGCAGCTGTCCCCTTGTCCATCTTCACACGTCCAAACCTGCTACCGCGGTATGACGTGAAGATCCTCCTATATGGAGTGGCGTGATACGATACCCCCGTGTCCATGACCCAGTCGTCATCATGATACATGCCATAAGGTTTCTCTGCGACGGTTGCTGCGATGATGAGATCTCATATAGCCATGAGATCCTCCTGATCATCCTTGCATTTGGCCTTCTCGGCTTTGAGATTCAAGCAATTCCTCTTGATATGAACCCTTTCGCCACAGTGATAGCAGCCCTCCTTGCGATCCACAGTCGCAAGATCCCGAGAACTCTCTCCGGTTCTCGCTTGTGACTTGGGTTTTCTCTTTCCGTAGGAAGCCACCATAGCGGACTCCTGCGACGATTCTATTTGCTTATGCCGGATCTCCTCGTTCAACAAGCTGCTTTTGACTGCCTCCATCGTGACAACTCCATCATGAGCGGAGTTGCTCACCGGCACCACCAACTTCTTCCAGCTTTTCGGCAGAGAACTCAAAAGCAGAAGGGCCTGAAGCTCATCCTCAATCACCATCTTCATCGCAGACAGCTGATTGATGATGCCCTGAACCTCGTTCAGATGTTGTGCCACCGGTGCACCCTCCGCGTACTTCGAGTTGACAAGTTGGCGAATCAGAAACGTCTTGTTGCCAGCCTTCTTCCTTTCGTACAACGAATGCAGCTTCTTCCACAATGCTTTTGCAGAATTTTCCATGGACATGTGGTGAAACATCGAGTCGTCCAGTCATTGGCGGATGAATCCAGCAGCCTTCTGATCCAGTCGTTTCTAGTCATGAGCACATTTGTCCGTCGGTTTTGCGCTGTCGTCGTCCAACGGACCATGCACGTTCTTGTACCAGAGTAGATCCTCCATCCTTGGCTTCCAAATCGTCCAGTTTTCTCCTGTGTGGGTGATCATACGAGTGTTCATCTGCTCCGTAGACATAGTTGTACCTTCCCTCTCGAGAAGAACCTGGCTCTGATACCACGTGTTTCCTATTTTAGGGTTAGAAAATCTTAAAAATAGCCAACCATAAGATCCAGCCATCCACTAGCATCCAACGGTCTAAAATATAACATAAAAATTTCAAAATCCGAGCAGCCGCCGTCGACACCGAACTCGAACCTAGTTCGGTTCGCTCCTGACAGAATGGTTCTGAAAACAACACACCGAGTTCAGTCCGAACTCGGCCAGGGACCTAGTTTGGACCGAACTCTGTGTTCCCCTTCAGCAGACTTGATTCACAACATTTGACGCGGTATGTGAGAAGATACACCCCAACATGGTCATCATGGTGGCGATCAGGTTCTCAAGGCAATGCAACTATGGAGAACGGATGACGGAAACAAACATACTATGCTCTTGGCAGCTGAACGAGCAAGTGGAAGACCATGCAATGGAAGTTCAACCGAACCGACCAGGGTCACCTTCACGTTGTGCGACCCCATGGGACATGCCGAGTCTCAGAGTGCCCAGTAGGTCCGAGTGGCGTGGTGCCGTAAGTTGTTTAGGATTACGAGTTAGATATGTAACTAACATCTAGATTTACCTGCATCAGCAATTATCGTCTGTAAATAGGAAAAAGACAAGGGAGGGACATGAATTTACTGGACAGCTGATATGCTCCCAGGATAGGTGTGGCTGATACTGTTTATTGATGTCATAATCATATAGTATAGTGCTTTTAGGCGAACCAACCTGAGCATGTAGCAATCGATTGGGGGTGGTGACTTAGTTTTGGTATTGGTAACTGAGTAGTTGGTCTTTTCATTGGAATTTAACGAGAAGCTTAATATGGAAATACAGCCCAATTTTGTTGAGATAAAAGTGCTATTAGACCAGATTGAACTGTGAATTTGATTTAGCATATTGAGGCCGACAAGTAGTACAACATTCTCTAAGTGCCTCTATATCGAGGTCAACCTGCTACTAAAAGTATGCTCTAGATGATCCAATCTAACTTTCATTTATCATAGTTCGTATTTCATATAGTTACTTTCTCAAACTGCTCTTGTAAGCACTAGATTTACCATAAAGATGATCAACAAGGACCACCAAGGAGGCATCTTTAGTTATATATTCTATTATTCTCTGAGAACCAAGTCAACAAGACCACCAAGGAGACATGCATTGTTTTATATACTATTGCGAAAATTTAGCATATCATATTTTAATATTCTCTATAACTCAACAAATTATATTTTAATATATTATGTTATATTTTTGGCAACTGAGTTGTCGAAAATTTAGCAACTCCTGCTTAACCGGTTTAAACCATGGGTCGGGTGGTTTTCTGTTGGTTTTTTTGTTTTGGATTTATTTTGGTTTACTTTTTTTCGGTTTTTTGTTGTACATAATTTTTTTTTTCTGAGAAATTTGGTGTACAGGAAATAATTTTTTTTATTTGTTTTTTTCTTTGTTATGGGTTTTATTTGTTTTTTTTTTGTTTGGATTTTCTTGTGTAGGTTTGGTTTTAGTTTTATTTGGTTTATTAATTTTTATAAATTTTATTTATCTTTGCAAAAAATTTGCTATACCTATAATTTTTTAAATAAATTAGGGGAAAAAAAGTTTGAAACAATAACGAAATAGTTCGCCAACTAAGTTGGCGAAATTCTCAAATTTATTTTTGTTGGTATGGTGTTTTCATCCGTTTTGGGATAATTTTGAACCGATTGTTTATTTGTAAAACAGTAACAGACCATCATAGTCGCTACTTTAAAAATACCTCATAACCGATGCTATCACAATTGTCAAGCAGATCCTTAAAATTTCTACCGTAATAGAAAGTTAAATCAATCTTATTACGATTAGTAAATTATTTATAAATAGATAATTTTATCATGAAAAAAAATTAAACATATACACAAGAATATATTTTGTGATTCTAAAATTACCGAAAGTAAAATTTGGAGGTCGAAATATCATTTTTTTGCGATTCTAAAATTTATCGAAGTATGTTAAATGGTGAAACAGTTTATCCCATAGTACTTTTCGTTACGGTCAATTTGGCACAAGTGAAGCTTGGTTTCGATCTCTCAGTCAAAAGTTATGATACTTTAAAGTTTTAAATTTTATACTTTTGTTTATAACATATGCGTCTTTCTTCGGATGAAATTTTTTTCTACACAAATTGTGTTACTCTCGTCGAAAACATACAATTCGACATATTGTTTGACGAAAAACGATTTTTAAACAAATAGTTATGGCCACTCGAAATCTGCTCGACGGCAGACGTAACTTTCTTACGGCAGAATTTTTTTTAAATTTTTGGATGTTCAATGATAGCATATTTTATTTTGTATATTAATTATTTTTTTCTAATTTATTTAAAAAATCTATTGCTACAACAATTTTTTTTAAAAAAAAACCAAACCTATATAAAACTAAACAAAAGAACTATATTTAAAAAAAAAACAAACCAAACCATTAAAAAAAATCAAACCCCAAAAAAAAAAAAAAAAAAAAACATAAGAAAAAAAAACCACTGTCAGTTTTTCTTCAGCCTAGTTGGCAAAAATTTGATAAATATAAAAAAAAAAAAATTCATATTTTAGCCATCCTAGATGTCGAAAGCTTTAGTTACTTTAAATTTTTAAAAATTAGTTTTGTTTTAGTTAATTTATTTTAAAATATTTTATGTACAGATTTTTTTTTTGTTTTTTTTAAGTTAACTTTTAAGTAGGCCGGTACAAATTTAGACTGAACCGATCAAACCAATCGGCCTAAACCAAACCGATCTGGTTAAGATTATTCTTGCTTCCTATATATAAAACTGCGGTCTTTCAGTGGGTTCAGCTGAAGCCTTATGTTGTAGTAGTTGGTGCAGAAGTTGCTACCCTTGGATTTATGTACTTAGAATTTATTGAGCTTTGAATGCATGTTCAAGGGTCGCCATCGAATACCCAATAGTCGTTATTTCGTACAAATTTTGCTAATTGCTAACTAATGTCGTACTCGTTTCACTAGTCTTTCTTATTTTATCTATTTATATTAATTTTCTGTTAGATGCCAAATAAATGAAACCATCAGCGTACAAAAAAATAAAATTTCTCACCGGCCCAGGCTATTTTGAACAAGCACAAGAGACTTGGGGAAGCAATTAACATATATATCTTCCATCTTCTATAATATAACGTGACTTTAAAACAACTCAAAATTAAATCGTCTAAGTCGTATGTATATCATCATCAATTAATTCTTTTTAAAAAATTAATACTACATAAAATAATATTAAAAAAAATAAATTTGCTATAAATAACACTATAATCAAATATATATAATAATTTTTAATTTTAATATAATTAAATATTTAAATAATTATATAATAATTTTAGAGGAAAAAAATTATTTTACGTCCAACACGTGGATTTAATATATAAAGGTGGTCATCCTCACCGATTTGATTCAAACGACAATGACGAAATATGCAATCATCAGTTCTTACTGTAACTAGTGCACCTATGCAATAATTAAAAAATAAAATAAAAATAAATCTATAACATAAGCCTCAATGATTATGATGGGCTCGCCAAATTCTCCAGAAGGTTGCACCCAGTGTTACCCTCTGATATTTTATTCTCCCACCCATGTCTCTCACATGAGATAGTCGTCCTGTGACTCCAAACTCGTGGAGAATGATATTCCATGTGTCCTTTGCTAATGTGACAATGGATAGGATGATCAACAATCCATAATTTTCGGGCATAAATCAGTTTTGTTTCGTTCAAATTATTGTTAGTTCTGAGGTAGATCAAAAATGGATCATGGAAGTCAGGAATAGAGATTCACGTAAATTTTACAGTTTGTTCTCTGTTTGATTCCGAAGTTGTAGTCGAGACTCAGAGATTCACGCAAAAAAGTATGCTCTCTGAATAACTCGATTCCAACGAAAAACTATTTATATATTTTCAGATTCTAACTTGCAGAATATTAAAATCGTTCTTCCTTGCAAACGCAGTTGCAATTGAGATAGAACGTTTTAAAACTTTAGAAGAAGAAAAAAGAAGAACACAGAATCAACAATCTTGCGGGGGTGATGACGACAACCATTGCTCAAAACGATTCGCTTCCAGGATCCATCAAGTTCACAAAAGAACTTCTGGAACGCTCATAGTAACCTCTGTATCACACTCGAACGGACTCCTGCAGAGGTGGCCACAAAGCTTTCTCACCCAATTTCGTGTGTTTCTCATAGCAGGCTCGAAGCGACTATTTATAGATTAGTGAGGAAACCCTAACCATAATCCTGGCCGACATCCAAACCCGGAAGGATATCGATCAATTAAAAACTGAATCCCAAAAGATCGGGATTTATTAAATTTGATTGAACTTCCATAACTGTCAAGATCTAGTAATCTGCGAATATGCGCGCAATATGTTCAGCCTGCGCATACGTGCATACGAGCATACTCACGTGCGTGGAACAACACAATAACGCTTCAGCCTATGCGCATAGCAGCGCATGCGTGCATAGGCACATAGTCGCCCGTAGTCCGCACATCGCCCGTGCATGCACCCGCGCTAGCAACCGTGCATGTGACCGTTCATGCAACTCACGCATAAAACTTGCGCACGAGCGCAACATATTCGCTCAAGCGTCTGATGCATACGTGCGAAGTGTGAAGTACAAAGTGGCCATCAAAGTGCCTATTTGCCCGAGCCCGTGTCCGAGAACTAATCCGAGTCCGAGTCGCTAAGCCCCTTTAGAATTTAGCTCCTAAGATTTTTTTTCCAAAAAGCGTGAAAAACAAAAGATTGTTCCTTTGAGGTTTAAACTTAAACCCTCTAGAAAATTATCCTACATGGGCTACAACCCCATGTGCATATGCTAATACAAAGCATAACTATATATTGGGATATACACTTTGGTGGTTTTCCAATGTGGGACTAATGTTTTCAAAGCTAAGTAGAAAACCCCAACAATCCCCCACAAAAATCATAATATATGGTATAACGTTCCGCACAGTGACTATCATGCATGGATAGATGTCTCTTACGACTTGAATCTTCCCGCATGGGTCAAACAACAGTTTAATACTTGAATGGACTGGACCTTGAATTCAGTACCATAGCTGCCATTCTTTCCACTAACACAATGACATCAACTGTGCCTCTGGTCGCACGTTAAAGGCCCTGTGCTGACATAGTCTCGGTGTATGTATCTTGGGAGTCTACAAGCTTACCCTCAAGAGACGATTTACATCTCTTTCCATACACTTAGGTGAGTTCTTTCAGAGAGTTCAACATATCCCAGCATGAAGCCTTGTGCTTCTTTGCGGTGCTACGTCGCTATGATAAGGCCCGAATCCGAGGTCTAAACTTTTTGGTGGTGTCACCCCATTGTAGCATGAGGTCACATGCCTCTTTGTAGTGATGTACTACTACTACTACTACTACTACTACTACTACTACTACTACTACTACTACTCTCCAACTCTTTGGCACTAGGCTACCTGCCTATATGCGGTGCTACTGCCACTTTGACAAGGCCCAAGGCTGAGGCTCTTACCTCATTGTGGTATCACGCCACTATAGCATGGGAGGTATCATCCCTTTTGTAGTGCCGAGCTACTTATGCTTCCTATAAAACACGCTGGATGTTCAAAATGGCCGAGAACTCATTAATGACCATAGCCATCCTACTACAGGACTTGCTCTATATAAAGAAAAACAAGTAGACCAGAGTGGAGGGATAATATCCCGAAGGACTAACTACTATCCCTGATACTTTTTCAGTCAATAATCCTTCTTTGAACCAAAAGCTAGATGCCTAGTAGATTTCTCTTTGAACCAATAGCATAAAACTTTATGGTAGAATTACAAAGACATAATATCATAATATCTTTAAGCCCATTTTTCTTGCTATATCCTCGACCAGCTGGCGCTTAAAGCCTTTGGTGAACGGATTCACCAGATTCTTCTAGCACCGAACATCAACCACTGCAATGACTTCAGCCTTAATGCAATCATTCAGCGTAATATGTCTAATTCGCACAGTCCTCTTCTTACCATTAAAGAGATCATTTGATGCAACAGCTACTCGAGCATATTTGTCGATGTAGTCGATCCTCGTCTTATAATAAAATCCCATGGCTACCAACCTTACATTGAACTTGTCAATACTTTCGTCAACCTTCATCTTCTTCTTAAGATCCATTTACATATGACGGGTTTTGCTCCTTCAGGTAAATCGACCAACAACTAAGTACTGTAGGAGGTTATAGAGTCAAACCCATCATTGATGGCCTCCTTCCAGAAGATGACATCTCTGGTCTTGTTTGTCTTATGACAGGTAAGAGGATCTGCTTTCACATGATAGGTGACAAAATTATCTTCAAAGTCTTTCTGCCTCTTTACCCGCTTTGTCGACGACTCAACGAGTTCTGGTTCAAACGTTATTTCTTCAACGACAATCTCTTCTTGGATTACATCTTTTTTGGAAGCACCTGCCTCCTCTGTACTAACACTATTCTCCGGAATATCCGCGAGAACAATGTTCATATGTCTAGCAAATTTGTCTTCAAAGAATTCAGCGTCATGAGATTAAATAAGATTCAATATCAAGGAACCTCCGAGCAACTCTTGTAGCATATCCTAGAAATATGGTCTTCGTATGTCACGATATGCTTCCACTTTTGGGATATGAGTACTTGGCCAAGTCCATCCTACACCTAGTATCGACGGTAGTACGCTGTCTATGATAAATAATGATCCATAACAAGTGCAAGATACACATATCATCCACAAACTAAGTCATGACAAGGAATTAAACTAATAGTCTAAATAAGTAATTTAATGAAATAATCCACTATAATTCAGATGGTCTCGGGGACAAATCCGGTAGAATTAACATAAAATCAATTAGAAACTAAGCCTACTAATTAAGAATAATAAGAAAAACATAAGAAAAAAATATGCTACTCTGCATCTATAGAAGAGATTAGCACGTTGGTAATGTTGGTGTCACCAAGATACTCACCATAGACCTCAGGACAAATCACGTCATCTAAAGGTAAAAAATAGTTATCCAGTTAGTATTGGAGAAAGAACACCATAACACTATACTACACAATATAATTTATAAGCATGAAGAAAAACAGTAAGGAAATTAGAAAATATAACATAATATGACATGACAAGAAGCGTATCACTATGACATGGAAATAGTTTGAAAGTACAACTATGACATGGAAACAATGTAATAGAACAACTAAGATAAAATAAACCACTAGAAAATATGTTAAACGAATCAAGTCAAGTGTACAGTGTGTTTTAGAATACTTGTTTTTCGCCTGTGGACGGTTTGGGATATCCGTCATTCGTACGTGTGGTACACGACTGATATTGTTCAGGGATATACAGAAAGAGATTTGTACATAAACATAGACTACATGCATTCTCTGTCACGCCCCAGTCCCAAAATACCGAGGGACCAGATACGTGGCAATGGCCAGTAGTACGCACCGATGGACAAATCCAATTTAATGGATCCATCAGGGCATACTTAAGCTGTAAAATCAAGTCTACGATAACATGGCACAACTAATCTCATCCATACAAGATATAAAATATGATCCACAGAATATAAGGAATGTAAATCATCAACCAGTCTCAACAAAGTGCTTCGGGGAACAACCCGATAAATATCTGATACAATGGTTCAACAGACCAAAATATAAATGACTGAAATAAATAAATATTGAGCATGAAACATGGATGCTCAGGAAAAGTCTTCGGCTAACACCTCGTCCTCGGATGGCGGTACAGCTCCTGGATCAGCTCTTGCTGCGGTCCCGTATACCTCGGGATAGATCTCGTCCTCAAATCCTGGGGACATAATCCATATCCAGGTCCTCAGGGGACATAGCAAGGTACAGAAAATATACAAGCCAAAATATAAGCAGAGCAGCAATAATGAGATAAATAGGGTAAGTACGTAACCATCTATGTGAAATGCAAGATGAGAGCAACACGAGTACTCAAGCTGAGCCACTACAAGCTCTGTGTCGGGGAGCCGGTAGCGGTAATAACCGGTAGTGGGTCTAGCTCTGCTCCGAGAGTCTACAACCTCGCAATAATAGAAGATATATATATAAAACAGCCTGTAGCATGTGTGTCTCTACCCACCCAATGTAACCACGCATATCATGACCATAACGTCTCATATCCATGTCAAGCGGGATCATAGCTAATGCAACAAGTCATACAATATCTAAGAATATAATGTCCATGTCAAGTCCTGTATCCTATACAGAATCACCATGAATATCTCAGGAAGATCCTATCTCATGAATAGTGTCAAGTGTCCTGGGTCATAGTGTACTTGATAAGACAAGTACGAGAATGTAAAGTGTCACGAATGTCCATCTCTAGATGACAGTACCCAACATCGCGTACGGTGTTGGCACCCGACTAATAATCGGACGCTAAGTACGTCACACGGTCCTAGGTTAAGCATGCACAGCAATATAATAAAGCAAGGAAAATATGTAACAATACTGCAGAGTTTGGCAAGGTACACTTGCCTGGTGTTTGAATACCAACAATTATCCCTGTATCAGTGGATCCGGCGGGTACTCCTCCAAAAGCTATAATAAATATCACCAACAGTCTCAGAAGATATCAAATAGCTAGAAATGCCTGTCCTTAAGTCCAATTTGGACACAAGGGCAAAAATAACATTTCCGGGCCAAAGCGGGGTCCACATGTGGGTCACTTTGCACCGAAAAGCGTGTTAGGGTCAAAGGTCTCAAAATTTGTCAAATTTAGTGTTAACGAGTCAGGAACGATGATACGAACTCAACGGATCTTCCAGAATTGGATTCCGATGAGTCGATCACAAAATTGCCCGTCAAGTGGAGCTAGTGGGGCCCACGATACGTGATTTTTTCAACGTTCTCAGAATCAAACCAAACTTGGGTCATAGGACCAGCGTATTGCTACGAGTCCGATGACGCAAGTTTCGTCTCGATCCGACGTGTGTACACAAAGTTACAGCGTATTCCAGAATGGACGAATACGGGGCGTTGTCGGCGGATACACGTTGATTTCGGTGTGCACGCACATCCAAATCAACTTCTGCGAAATCCCACACGTCCGTATCAACGTTACGCACGTTTCGGTAAAGATCGCGTGCGACCAAGTCGTCCCGTTTGGCGGGGCACACTCAGTTCCGGGGTGAAACAGGGCGTTATTTTTTTCTGTTTTTGGATCGCGGTTTGCGATCACCACAGGACGCGATACACTGAGCGAGTTGCATGGGCATCGAGGGGGTTATACAGTCTATGCATTGCAACAGACAGAATTGAAAACGGAATTACGAGGAGAGAGGAAACGCTACCTAAACAGGGCTCCGTAAAATCTGAATTTCACGTGTCCGAGTGTCCGTTTCGTGTCCTGGTTAGGGTTTTGCTGTCGGATCTTGCTGTGTCTGTGTTCGGTACTGCTCGAGTCTGTGTCCGGTGACAGTGGGGGACTCGCCAGCGGGAATCGACGAGACCTAGGGCGTCCGGGGTGCTGGTCGGCGGTGTAGCGCCCCGTTCTCCCGGTGCGGAGAGCGCGACTAAGAAACACAAGACGGTATCGTTCGATCGGGATAGATTGAATTAAGAACTCGTCCTCGTTATAGATTTGTTTCTTCGGAATCGATTCCCATATTCAGTGGACTGCGCCCCAAGGATCGGCTTAGCGGCAGAATCAGGAGGGACCTCTCCGCTGCTATCTTTTATTGCCTCGGTTTTCGATGTCGCTTGTTGCTTTCGTGCTTTGAGTTGGTTTTGGGATTTGCTTGTTTTTCTTGAACGGTTTCGATGGTTTTCATTGTTTTCGTTCATTGACTTGCACTTCTATTCCGAGATTGGAAAGAGAGGAAGAAGTATTAATCGAGCTGTTCGTGTGCAGGTGAACGAGCAGTAGGCGGCTTGCGAGCGGAGTCGTGAAGCGCCTCTTTCCTTCTCCCTTCCAAAATCTAAGTGAGTGGCTACCAACCCGATTAGCTAGCCCTGCTTCCCAGCTTCACTCCTTTGCCCCGATCAAACGATACCAAGTGATAATAAAAGAAACCAAGATAAAAATGAAATAGACTTGGTAAACATTGCTTGTCAACTCAACTTGTGAACGGTTTTCATACTGCATGCTAGTTCGTTTGTAAATGTTCCATAAATCGTGCTAACTATGGATCATATCTTGTATGCAAATAAATATTCAGTGAGGCTCTGCAATATGAATCATATAAATTCTGCTTGTCTGTGCTCGTGTTGCCTCATCTGTATAATCTGCTAAATCTGTTAATAACGTTCGATCATGGACAACTTGTGCACAAGGTTTCTGGTTCCTGCGGACGGTTGCCAGGGCACTGGGACCGATCCGATCCGGACGTAACGTCTGTATAGTCATCTGTATCGTCGAATTGAGGCGTGCAACGGGGGCTCGCCACCCGCGTTGCACACCCTTCCGTCCTGAGACTATAAATCGTCCTTCGTGGTATTATGCCAGTGATCCTCTGTATATTTAAACCTGTTGCAACTAACTTGTGTCTTCGTGGCAGGGAAGGCAAGGTAAGTATTGTGCAGGTCATTCAGACGGGCAGGTAAAATCCACCGAACGGTGGCACGTTCATTTCAGTAAATTCTATATGCTGCTTACTTGTAAATGAACTAAGACAAGATAGAAACCCACAAAATATGCATGCTTCACTAAACAACGTGTTGATTGGTATAGTTCGGCTAGCTCGCCTTCACCAGCATGTTTCGATATGCTGACCCTCGTTGAAACAGGTTCTCCGCATCAAGGCCAACCGAGCGAGGAGCCAAAGTTATCTTTCCCGAATCCAGTCCAGCTGTTGGCGCATCCTGATCGCGCCGCCTTTTGAAGTACTTGAAGATAGGAGCTTGCACTCTTCATACACAATGCAGCTTCGTGGCAAAGCTATCCTCCAGCCTGGAGGTCTTTATCATTTTGAGTTTATAAAGGGATGTAATGTACAGGACTGCTATCTCATTTTGAGTCATCTCTTTTGTAAGCCGTTCGGCATATTAGCTAACTCGTTCAAGAGTTTGTAATAGATGTTCATTATCAATAAAGAAAACTTTTCCATGTTTCAAATCTGTGTTTCAATTTATCTGCGTACTCTGAATATGTGCTTGCTATGAAAAATACTTTAGCCTTGTGCGGGCGCAACCCCAGGCCCGCACGGTGGTCACGATTCGGGGGACGCCCCAACGATTCTAAGGAATCGGGTCGTGACATAGTGGTATCAGTGCACAGATTCAAGTTCCTTAGACTTCGTGCTGGAAAAGTTCCTTTAACGATCAATTCCTGTGCGAACTCTTGAACTCGCTAGGCCAAAATGAGATACGTTCATGCAATAAGTCCATAATACATTATGATTCTAATATAATTTACCTTCTTTTGAAGGAATGGATCCAGCGCAACCTGCAGCGCTAGCACCGAACGAAACACAGGAAAGTAGTTCGGGCACTTCGGGAAGCTCGCGGAGCCAGCGAGGCATGTCTCAAGTCGACCCGCTTGAGCGGGTAATGCAAATGTTAGAATCGCAACGATAAAGAGATGATGCTCGCCAAGCCAAGTTCAAAAGCAATTTAGAGACCCGATTCTCAGTCCAACAAAAGCAGGTAGATACCCTGCAACAGATAGTTCAGACTTTGGCTGCCAACCATTCCGCCGCAACAGCAACGACTCCGGTGGAACAGCCCGTGCTTGAAGTGGAGATACCTCAAATTCCAAGGCCGAGGGACGTGACTGCCTTCAACTTGGGACATTTCAAGAAAGTCTGCAATATCCCATTCAACGGGACTGAGGACCCAGTGGTAGCTCTAGATTGGCTAGCCGAGCTTGAAGATCACTTCGCTCTGCTAGAAGTTCCCGAAGAGAAGCGCGTCGCCTGCGCTCAACTTCAGCTCCGCCTCAACGCGCACGATTGGTGGAACGTGCATCGACGATCTCTCCAATTTGATCACGGAGAGGAGGCGATCTCGTGGACGATCTTTCGTACCGCGTTCGAAGAGGAGTTTATACCCCCTCCAGTACAACGTCAAATGGAAAATAATTTCGTGCAACTGAGGCAGGGCAGTATGACTGTGAAGCAGTACTCCGTCGAATTCAACCGACTCTCCAAATTCGCTAAGGCCTATTTACCTGATGCAGCGAGTCGAGCCAGAAGGTTCGAAGGTGGACTACGCCCTGCCATCCATTCGTACGTGGTCAATAATCAGTATGGAACAATGCGTGAAGTCATGAATCACGCCTTATCTCTGGAACCGCAGTATCCTCACGTTTCCACCGGCGCTGTGCATACCTACAATCACAAACGCCAAGGCAACGATAGAGGAAATACCGCTACAAAGCGTCCTAACCACGGCGGTCCCCAAAAAGGAAACCCGAGACCATTCTGTGATTTCTGTAAAAAGCCGGGGCATAGCACTGCTGTCACTACCATATTTTCTAGGAAAAAGGGTATTTTAGTAATTTCCTATTTTAAATAAATATTGTGCATGGTAAATAATTTTTGTTGTATTATTTAATTATTGTTGGATGTTATTTAATTATTTTGGACTTATTTTAGTGGACCAAACTAGTTTAGTTTGGACCCATGGACCAACATGAATTAATTAGTTAGACTTGGCCCATTTAGAAAGCCCATAGTTAAGGAGATGGATTAAATTAATTAAATGGTTAGACTAGAAGCTTCCTTCCTTAATTATTTCTTCATGAGAGGCCCCAAGGGGTACATTGGATATTTTACAATTGCTTGGGGGAGGGGCTATGGCCGGCCTATTAAAGAGGGGGGGAATTTCTCTCTCCTCTCATCTCATTCCAAATCTAGATCTAGAATTCTCCCACTACCAAATTCCCTCCATTCCCAATCCAATTTCCTACCAAATTCATTCCAAATTCTTTCCAATTCACCATTAGAGAAGGAGGAAACAAGGATCTAGAAGAAGGAAGCAAGGAGGAAGCAAGGATCTACAAAGAGGAGCAAGGATCTACAATTTGGAAGTAAGTTCATCTCAATTGGAGGTTTCATTGGGAATCCATCTCCCAATAGGTATAATTCAGATTTTCCCATTTAAATAGCTTCTAAATCTGAGATTTAATCATGTAAAATCAACCTATATGTATGTAGTACCCATAGGACTTTGTTTTGTGTTCATAGGAGACCCATGGAGAAAGTTATGGTACTTTTTGTGTCAATTTTGTTGGAATTTCGAATTTATATTTTGTTGTGTGTGTCAATTGATCCTATAGATCAATTGAACATGAGATTTGTGTTTGAGGCTAGTGTCGTGTCCATTTGGGATACTTGTGGTTCGTATCCCAACTATTTGGTGATACATGTCATTTGGGGGTTTTCCTCCGACACGGGGCTTTGAACATGTCGTATTTTGACACGGACACATAGATCTACTTTTGATACTTTGATTTGTTCATAAATATTATTTGTGATTTGTTTGTGTCCTTCGGGGTGCATTTAGTTGTGTGTTGGACTCGTGTCGCATGCGTATCCTAGATCTAGTGGGATACGGTAAGATACTCTCCAATTGTGTGTATTTTTGCATAGATCTAATTAATTGTGGTTCAATTCTTCATTTATAATTAGTATATATATATGGATATTAAATATTTATTTTGTGTATTTATTATAGTAATTATTGTAGCATAGATCTATATTTTGGGTGTGCTAATATAATGTACAATATAATATGTAGCTTTCTTGCATGCAAATATATATGTTACTACTTGTTAAATAATATAATTTATACATAAAATATTTTATAAAATATATTTGTATGTTTAATTGTGTAATTATATTATTTATAATTATTATGTAATTATTTGGATATTAATGTAAATATTTTAGGTGTGCTTCTAGCCATGTAAATTATATGTTCTTTGTTAAATATTTGAAGGTATAAGTTTATGTGTATATTAATATATATATGTACATTTTTGTATTAATGGTTTATATATATATATATATATATATATATATATACTGTTTTATATATTCTGTTTATATATATATATATATATATATATATATATATATTGTTTTATATATTCTGTTTTTATATATATAATTATATATATATATAACTTGTTTTAGTGACAGTGAATTAATGACAGTAAAAACTGTCATTAATTAGCCGACTAATAGCAGCCGCTGTAGCCTTCGGGCAATTAATGACAAACCTGTCATTAATTGCAGCAGCGGGAAACAGCAGCTTTTCTGCGACATTTTTCCGCGACAGTTTAACTGTCAGCGAAAACCAAAGCAGTGGCAGTTTATTATTTGGGTTTCGGTGACAGTCCTTCGGTGACAGTCCCGACTGTCACTATTTAAACTGTTTTGATTTAATCCTATTTTATTCACTGTTTTTCAATGACGCTTTGACAGATTTAATGTATATATTATATATTATAATTGTATATATATATACGTATATATATATGTGTTTTGTGAGGAATAATAATTGTAATAATATATTATGTTATTTATATAAATGTTGGGTTGTATATATATTATTTTAGGGTATATATTAATTATATTATTAGTATACTTTGTGTGAGTTTTTTTTGAATCTAATTTGATTCCTAAATTATTGTAGTTTATCTCTATATTATTTTATAGATGTCTTATGAGGTTGACTTTGGGTTTGACCATGTTTGACTTTAGTGGACTTTAGAGTTGACCATAGTTGACTTTTGACTTAGAATTGACTTATTGACCTAGAAATTGCCTAGTTTGACTTGTTCTCTTTCCGGGACCTTGTATTAATGTGGTATTCCATATCTAGGTCTTCGAGGCACCGAGTCAGACATTTGTGAGACTGTTCATTGGACTTCAGGCGAGTACATTCTCTGATAGTTTCTCATTTATGATATCCTCTATGTTCGTTGTATCTAGTGTAGATATAGATGTTCTCTTGACACTATGGTTACACGGATTGGTATATCCGGATCTCGTCATGAGATGTTATTCCTTGGTATATGGTGTATATGGTGCAAGTATTGTTTCATTGGTTATCTTGTACATGTACAGACATCGATTCTCGGGGAGACTAGCTATCTTCTTGGGGAATCTAGTGCCATAACGTACCGTGGTTGGATCTATTATACCAGTCGGGGTGGGGAGTATTTTAGTGTAGATATGTGATCATACCCTCCTTGTGCATGTCTTGTTCCTTGTGAGTGTTGATCATACACCGCACGTATAATCAGCCAGGCCATTATACTCTTGTGCAAGTTCCTAAGCCGATCACATGTTAAAGCTAGTACTCACACACTTAGTCATTAGTATTCTTGTTCTATCAGCATATTGTTCATTATTGTATTTCTTTCCAGTACTCCTTTATTGTATATATATTTCTTGTATCTATTTATGCATCTTGTTTATCCACAGCTACTTACTGTTACATAGTTTTTATCATTATTTGAGAACTGCTGTTAGGGTTGTACTCTGCTCCTTTCCTGACTGGATATATTTTTCCAGATGACACTGAGGAGTACCCTACCTATTATGGACCCCAGGATGTTGTGGGTTTAGATTCTGAGACCCTGGCTCAAGAGGGACTTATCCCAACTGAGACAGTTGACCCTGGAGTTGTAGCTTTATAGTTTTGTAGTATTCTTTTGTACTGGATTTTTCTCCAGCATATTTCTGTATTTTTCTTCAGACTCATTGATGTATTATTTTAGACTCATGAGTTGTATTGTGACTATTCTATTCTTATCTGATTCGTGTTCATTCTATCTTAGTTCTGTGATTGAGTACACTATCTTTTGGTGGTTCATTATTAGATAGACTTTCTAGACAGCGTTCTACCGCCGATTCTGTGGCGTAGGCTGGGCGTTGTTTCCGACTAGTACCCTTACCCCGGGTGCGGGTCGTGACACGTTTTTGGTGGTGGCCCATGCAGGTCTAGCTTCACAAGTATGTGATGTCGTGGTAGTGCGACAACTTAGTTGTACTACTGCGAGCCTGCGATAGGATATAGGATATAGGCTGAGATACTCAATCACATCTAGGAAAATTCTTTTGATTCAACTATTCTCCTTTGATATTGATACTTGATCCCTTAAACTGTCCTTTCCTTGAGTGTCTTACATCATGTGCCATATTGGTTCCATTCCAGCTTTAGCTTTGTTTGATAGTGGTGCTTCCCATAGTTTTGTATCTGTTTCTTTTGCTCTAAAGCATGGTTTGGTAGCTGAGTCTTTGCTTAGGACTTGCAAGATCATGACCCGGGGAGGCATTATCCTGGTTAATGATATTTGCAAGGATCGGAGAGTTACTCTGGGAGGCCGGGAGTTGAGTGCGTGTCTACTTGTAATGCCACTTTCGAGCTACGACATTGTACTCGGAATGGATTGGTTGAGTAGGCACCGTGCTAGCATAGATTATAGAGGAGGTAGAGTTTTGTTTGGTCCGCCAGGAGAGCCAGAGTTCGAGTTTGCTAGAGGAGCTGCGGAGCAGGGAGAAGGCATTATTTGTGGAGCTATAGTGGAAGACAAGGAGTTGCCGCATCCGTTGATAGCAGAATTTTTGGATGTGTTTCCTGAAGAATTGCCAGGATTGCCGCCAGATCGAGATGTTGAATTTTCTATAGACTTGGTGCCAGGTGCAGAACCAATTTCGCAGCATGTCTATAGAGTAAACAACAGCGAGCTGGTCGAGTTGAAGAAGCAGGTGGACGAATTACAGGATAAGGGGTTTATCAGATCGAGTTCTTCACCATGGGGAGCCCCAGTATTGTTTGTACCGAAGAAGGATGGATCGGTGCGTATGTGCATTGATTATAGGGCTTTGAATAATCTCACTATCAAGAATAATTATCCTTTGCCACGGATTGATGATCTGTTTGATCAGTTGAGTGGTGCGAAGGTATTTTCTAAGATAGATTTGAGATCAGGCTACCATCAGGTGAAGGTGAAGCCGGAGGACATACCGAAGACTGCTTTTAGAACTCGGTATGGTCAGTACGAGTTTATGGTGATGCCGTTTGGTTTGACTAATGCACCGGCGGTATTTATGAACTTGATGAACAAGGTGTTCCACCAGTACCTTGACAAGTTCGTGGTGGTGTTCATCGACGACATACTCATATACTCGAGGACACCGGAGGAGCATGAGGAGCATTTGAGGATTGTGTTGGATGTGCTGAGGAAGGAGAAGCTGTATGGAAAGTTGTCCAAATGTGAGTTTTTCTTGGACAAGGTGGAATTCTTGGGGCATATTGTGACTAGTGATGGTATTTCAGTGGATCCGAAGAAGATTTCAGCAGTAGAATCTTGGAAGACTCCGAGTTCGGTAGCAGAGATCAGGAGTTTCTTGGGATTGACAGGCTACTACAGAAAGTTTGTGCAAGATTTTTCGAGGATTGCCGAGCCGATGACCAGACTCACAAGGAAGGATGTGGAGTTTGTTTGGACGGAAGATTGCCAGGCCGCTTTTGAGGAGTTGAAGAAGAGGTTGACGTCTACTCCTATTTTGACATTGCCATCAGGGTCCGGAGGTTTCACTATTTATAGTGATGCATCGGGAAAGGGTTTAGGTTGTGTTCTTCAGCAGCATGGGAAAGTGATTGCCTATGCATCCAGGCAATTGCGTCCTCATGAAAAGAACTATCCTACCCATGATTTGGAGTTGGCAGCTGTCATATTCGCCCTGAAGTTGTGGAAACATTATTTGTACGGAGAGCGTGTGGAGATCTTCACAGACCACAAAAGCTTGAAGTACGTTTTCACGCAGAAGGAGTTAAACATGAGGCAACGTCGGTGGTTGGAACTGATGAAGGATTTTGATATCTCTTTGCAATATCATCCTGGGAAGGCCAATGTAGTTGCCGATGCTTTGAGCAGGTATCCGGTAGCTATGTTCTTGACGCAGGATCGATATTTGTTGGAGGACTTGGAGAGCTTGGGCATTGAGGTGATTGTTCCGGGTGGTGCTATGCAGATGTGGGGATTGCAGATACATTCAGATTTGATGGATAGGATCGAGGCAGCACAGTATGATGACGTATCTTTGAGGAGTATCAGAGCTCAGGTGAGAGCAGGATTGGAGGATGATTTCACTATTGCAGAGGATGGATCTTTGAGGCATGGAGTTAGATTGTGTGTGCCTAGTGGGGAGTTGCGAGAGGAGATATTGCAGGAAGCGCATCGCTCTCAGTATTCCATACATCCAGGTGCTAACAAGATGTATCGGGATATGCGAGAGAGTGTGTGGTGGTATAGCATGAAGAGGGAAGTGGCACAGTTTGTATCCAGATGCTTAGTGTGCCAGCAGGTGAAAGCCGAGAGGCAGAGGCCAGGAGGTTTACTTCAGCCATTACCCATTCCAGAGTGGAAGTGGGAACACATTACTATGGATTTTGTGTCCGGACTACCACGATCTCCAGGAGGGAAAGACGCGATTTGGGTCATTGTTGATAGATTGACCAAGTCGGCCCACTTTTTGCCTTTCAAGGTGGGTTTGTCTACGGAGAAGCTGGCAGAGATGTATGTGAGGCAGATCGTTAGGATACATGGAGTTCCCGTCAGCATAGTCTCAGATCGGGATAGTCGTTTCACTTCTCATTTCTGGAGGAGTTTGCAGGAGAGTTTGGGCACTCAGCTCAAGTTCAGTACTGCATATCATCCCCAGACAGATGGGCAGTCAGAGAGGACTATTCAGACTCTCGAGGATATGTTGCGCACTTGTGTACTAGATTTTGGGGGTTCTTGGGAGGACCATCTCCATTTGGTAGAGTTTGCTTACAACAACAGTTACCAGGCCAGTATAGAGATGTCACCTTTTGAAGCTCTATATGGTCGGAGGTGTCGTACTCCTTTGTCTTGGGACGATGTTGGAGAGAGAGTTTTGCTTGGGCCAGAGATGGTTGTGGATGCAGCAGAGAAGGTTCAGTTGATCAGAGACAGACTTCGAGTGGCACAGGACAGACAACGGCATTGGGCCGATAGCCATCGGAGACCCTTGGAGTTTGAGGTATAGTTTAGATTTTATTTTGTGTGCTTGTTCTTGGTTGTTTGTTATAGATAAGTTCTTAAGGTGGTATTTTGTTCTAGGTGGGTGGTTTGGTGTTTCTGAGGATTTCTCCGACACGAGGCACGATTCGCTTCGGTGGAGGCGGAAAGCTTAGTCCGCGATTCATTGGACCTTTCACTATTCTAGAGAGGGTCGGTGCAGTTGCTTATAGACTAGACTTGCCACCTGCATTGGAGGGAGTGCACAACGTGTTTCGTGTGTCGCAGTTGAGACGATACGTGGCAGATCCTAGTCATGTATTGGATCACTCAGAGATAAAGGTGGGCCCTACTCTTAGCTATCCAGAGCAGCCAGTTGGAATTCTGGATCGGAGAGAGAAGGTGCTGAGGAACCAGACTATTCCTTTGGTGCGCGTCGCATGGAGGCATCACTCTCCGGGGGAGTCTACCTGGGAGAGAGAGGATGACATGCGAGAGCGTTATCCATATTTGTTTGTACCTTGAGGTATGTTATTTCTAGTTATGTTCTGTTCATTGTTATGTTCTGTTCATTAGTTAGTTGTGATTCTTTAGTTCTGTTCTGTGATTTTCTGGGGGTAGTTTTCGTCTTTGAATTTCGAGGACGAAATTATTTTAAGGAGGGTAGACTTGTCACTACCACATTTTCTAGGAAAAAGGGTATTTTAGTAATTTCCTATTTTAAATAAATATTGTGCATGGTAAATAATTTTTGTTGTATTATTTAATTATTGTTGGATGTTATTTAATTATTTTGGACTTATTTTAGTGGACCCAACTAGTTTAGTTTGGACCCATGGACCAACATGAATTAATTAGTTAGACTTGGCCCATTTAGAAAGCCCATAGTTAAGGAGATGGATTAAATTAATTAAATGATTAGACTAGAAGCTTCCTTCCTTAATTATTTCTTCATAAGAGGCCCCAAGGGGTACATTGGATATTTTACAATTGCTTGGGGGAGGGGCTATGGCCGGCCTATTAAAGAGGGGGGAAATTTCTCTCTCCTCTCATCTCATTCCAAATCTAGATCTAGAATTCTCCCACTACCAAATTCCCTCCATTCCCAATCCAATTCCCTACCAAATTCATTCCAAATTCTTTCTAATTCACCATTAGAGAAGGAGAAAGCAAGGATCTAGAAGAAGGAAGCAAGGATCTACAAAGAGGAGCAATGATCTACAATTTGGAAGCAAGTTCATCTCAATTGGAGGTTTCATTGGGAATCCATCTCCCAATAGGTATAATTCAGATTTTTCCATTTAAATAGCTTCTAAATCTGAGATTTAATCATGTAAAATCAACCTATATGTATGTAGTACCCATAGGACTTTGTTTTGTGTTCATAGGAGACCCATGGAGAAAGTTATGGTACTTTTTGTGTCAATTTTGTTGGAATTTCGAATTTATATTTTGTTGTGTGTGTCAATTGATCCTATAGATCAATTGAACATGAGATTTGTGTTTGAGGCTAGTGTCGTGTCCATATTGGGATACTTGTGGCTTGTATCCCAACTATTTGGTGATACGTGTCATTTGGGGGTTTTTCTCCGACACGGGGCTTTGAACATGTCGTATTTTGACACGGACACATAGATCTACTTTTGACACTTTGATTTGTTCATAAATATTATTTGTGATTTGTTTGTGTCCTTCGGGGTGCATTTAGTTGTGTGTTGGACTCGTGTCGCATGCGTATCCTAGATCTAGTGGGATACGGTGAGATACTCTCCAATTGTGTGTATTTTTGCATAGATCTAATTAATTGTGGTTCAATTCTTCATTTATAATTAGTATATATATATGGATATTAAATATTTATTTTGTGTATTTATTATAGTAATTATTGTAACATAGATCTATATTTTGGGTGTGCTAATATAATGTACAATATAATATATAGCTTTCTTGCATGCAAATATATATGTTACTACTTGTTAAATAATATAATTTATACATAAAATGTTTTATAAAATATATTTGTATGTTTAATTGTGTAATTATATTATTTATAATTATTATGTAATTATTTGGATATTAATGTAAATATTTTAGGTGTGCTTCTAGCCATGTAAATTATATGTTCTTTGTTAAATATTTGAAGGTATAAGTTTATGTGTATATTAATATATATATATGTACATTTTTGTATTAATGGTTTATATATATATATATATATATACTGTTTTATATATTCTGTTTATATATATATATATATATATTGTTTTATATATTCTGTTTTTATATATATAATTATATATATATATATATAACTTGTTTTAGTGATAGTGAATTAATGACAGTAAAAACTGTCATTAATTAGCCGACTAATAGCAGCCGCTGTAGCCTTCGGGCAATTAATGACAAACCTGTCATTAATTGCAGCAGCGGGAAACAGCAGCTTTTCTGCGATATTTTTCCGCGACAGTTTAACTGTCAGCGAAAACCAAAGCAGTGGCAGTTTATTATTTGGATTTCGGTGACAGTCCTTCGGTGACAGTCCCGACTGTCACTATTTAAACTGTTTTGATTTAATCCTATTTTATTCACTGTTTTTCAATGACGCTTTGACAGATTTAATGTATATATTATATATTATAATTGTATATATATATATATATGTATATATATATATGTGTTTTGTGAGGAATAATAATTGTAATAATATATTATGTTATTTATATAAATGTTGGGTTGTATATATATTATTTTAGGGTATATATTAATTATATTATTAGTATACTTTGTGTGAGTTCTTTTTGAATCTAATTTGATTCCTAAATTATTGTAGTTTATCTCTATATTATTTTATAGATGTCTTGTGAGGTTGACTTTGGGTTTGACCATGTTTGACTTTAGTGGACTTTAGAGTTGACCATAGTTGACTTTTGACTTAGAATTGACTTATTGACCTAGAAATTGCCTAGTTTGACTTGTTCTCTTTCCGGGACCTTGTATTAATGTGGTATTCCATATCTAGGTCTTCGAGGCACCGAGTCAGACATTTGTGAGACTGTTCATTGGACTTCAGGCGAATACATTCTCTGATAGTTTCTCATTTATGATATCCTCTATGTTCGTTGTATCTAGTGTAGATATAGATGTTCTCTTGACACTATGGTTACACGGATTGGTATATCCGGATCTCGTCATGAGATGTTATTCCTTGGTATATGGTGTATATGGTGCAAGTATTGTTTCATTGGTTATCTTGTACATGTACAGACACCGATTCTCGGGGAGACTAGCTATCTTCTTGGGAAATCTAGTGCCATAATGTACCGTGGTTGGATCTATTATACCAGTCGGGGTGGGAAGTATTTTAGTGTAGATATGTGATCATACCCTCCTTGTGCATGTCTTGTTCCTTGTGAGTGTTGATCATACACCGCACGTATAATCAGCCAGGCCATTATACTCTTGTGCAAGTTCCTAAGCCGATCACATGTTAAAGCTAGTACTCACACACTTAGTCATTAGTATTCTTGTTCTATCAGCATATTGTTCATTATTGTATTTCTTTCCAGTACTCCTTTATTGTATATATATTTCTTGTATCTATTTATGCATCTTGTTTATCCACAGCTACTTACTGTTACATAGTTTTTATCATTATTTGAGAACTGCTGTTAGGGTTGTACTCTGCTCCTTTCCTGACTGGATATATTTTTCCAGATGACACTGAGGAGTACCCTACCTATTATGGACCCCAGGATGTTGTGGGTTTAGATTCTGAGACCCTGGCTCAAGAGGGACTTATCCCAACTGATACAGTTGACCCTGGAGTTGTAGCTTTATAGTTTTGTAGTATTCTTTTGTACTGGATTTGTCTCCAGCATATTTCTGTATTTTTCTTCAGACTCATTGATGTATTATTTTAGACTCATGAGTTGTATTGTGACTATTCTATTCTTATCTGATTCGTGTTCATTCTATCTTAGTTCTGTGATTGAGTACACTATCTTTTGGTGGTTCATTATTAGATAGACTTTCTAGACAGCGTTCTACCGCCGATTCTGCGGCGTAGGCTGGGCGTTGTTTCCGACTAGTACCCTTACCCCGGGTGCGGGTCGTGACAACTGCCAATTGCTACCTCCGAAAAGGACAATGCTTCAACTGTGGCGGAGGGGACCACGTATCTCGAAATTGTCCGCTCCCCTCTAAGCTTCTGCCCCAACGAAATAATCCCTAACGGTAAGTTCTATCCTAAGTTTTGGGACGAAACTTCCAATTAGTTGGGTAGGATGTAGCGCCCCGTTCTCCCGGTGCGGAGAGCGCGGCTAAGAAACACAAGACGGTATCGTTCGATCGGGATAGATTGAATTAAGAAGTCGTCCTCGTTATGGATTTGTTTCTTCGGAATCGATTCCCATATTCAGTGGACTGTGCCCCAAGGATCGGCTTAGCGGCAGAGTCAGGAGGGACCTCTCCGCTGCTATCTTTTATTGTCTCGGTTTTCGATGTCGCTTGTTACTTTCGTGCTTTGAGTTGGTTTTGGGATTTGCTTGTTTTCCTTGAACGGTTTCGATGGTTTTTATTGTTTTCGTTCATTGACTTGCACTTCTATTCCGAGATTGGAAAGAGAGGAAGAAGTATTAATCGAGCTGTTCGTGTGCAGGTGAACGAGCAGTAGGCGGCTTGCGAGCGGAGTCGTGAAGCGCCTCTTTCCTTCTCCCTTCCAAAATCTAAGTGAGTGGCTACCAACCCGATTAGCTAGCCCTGCTTCCCAGCTTCACTCCTTTGCCCCGATCAAACGATACCAAGTGATAATAAAAGAAACCAAGATAAAAATAAAATAGACTTGGTAAACATTGCTTGTCAACTCAACTTGTGAACGATTTTTATACTGCATGCTAGTTCGTTTATAAATGTTCCATAAATCTTGCTAACTATGGATTTTATCTTGTATGCAAATAAATATTCAGTGAGGCTCTGCAATATGAATCATATAAATTCTGCTTGTCTGTGCTCGTGTTGCCTCATCTGTATAATCTGCTAAATCTGTTAATAACGTTCGAGCATGGATAACTTGTGCACAAGGTTTCTGGTTCCTGCGGACGGTTGCCAGGGCACTGGGACCGATCCGATCCGGACGGAACGTATGTATAGTCGTCTGTATCATCGGATTGAGGCGTGCAACGGGGGCTCGCCACCCGCGTTGCACACCCTTCCGTCCTGAGACTATAAATCGTCCTTCGTGGTATTATGCCAGTGATCCTCTGTATATTTAAACCTGTTGCAACTAACTTGTGTCTTTGTGGCAGGGAAGGCAAGGTAAGTATTGTGCAGGTCATTCAGACGGGCAGGTAAAATCCATCGAACTGTGTCACGTTTATTTCAGTAAATTCTATATGCTGCTTACTTGTAAATGAACTAAGACAAGATAGAAGCCCACAAAATATGCATGCTTCACTAAACAACGTGTTGATTGGTATAGTTCGGCTAGCTCGCCTTCACCAGCATGTTTCGATATGCTGACCCTCGTTGAAACAGGTTCTCCGCACCAAGGCGAACTGAGCGAGGAGCCGAAGTCATCTTTCCCGAATCCAGTCCAGCTGTTGGCGCATCCTGATCGCGCCGCCTTTTGAAGTACTTGAAGATAGGAGCTTGCACTCTTCATACACAATGCCGCTCCGTGGCAAAGCTATCCTCCAGCCTGGAGGTCTTTATCGTTTTGAGTTTATAAAGGGATGTAATGTACAGGACTGCTATCTCATTTTGAGTCATCTCTTTTGTAAGCCGTTCAGCATATTAGCTAACTCGTTCAAGAGTATGTAATAGATGTTCATTATCAATAAAGAGAACTTTTCTATGTTTCAAATCTGTGTTTCAATTTATCTGCGTACTCTGAATATGTGCTTGCTATGAAAAATACTTTAGCCTTGTGCGGGCGCAACCCCAGGCCCGCACGGCATCACGATTCGGGGGACGCCCCAACGATTCTAAGGAATCGGGTCGTGACAGGCGACGTCCAGTCTTGGTAGATCTTGGTTTGGTCTCGAGTCGACAGAAAACGACATCAGCATTCGGGGCTCGACGAGTGGCGACGATGGCTACGATGATGAAGAGGCTGGTGGTGGTCTGGCCAGGGGGTGGTTCGGACTGTGAGGAGGACAGGGAGGAGCTCGTGGAGGAGGACATCGAGGGGGAAGGTCGTGCTGTCGTCTCCGGCAAGGGGGAGGGGGAGACAGGGAACGGTGGCAGTGACGGGACTGTTCTGGTTCCGGTGGAGGAGTCAGTCCGGGATGAGATGGTGCACAGGAGGAAGAGGGTGGAGAAGGGAGTGGAGAGGTGTGTTCGTCGAGGTGTGGCGGACAGCAGGGTCGAGCCGGCCGGACATGGCTACTCCGGTCGGCGAGGGACGCAGCGGCTCGTGGCTGATGGGTCGAGAGGGAGGGACAGGAGGAGAAGAGGTCTGGCGGCGGGGCGGACTGCAACCGAAGCCGCTGCGGGGTCGGCCATAGGCGGGGGTCGGCCACAGGCGGTCAGGGCATCTGGCCGGAGCGGGATGCTCTGCTGCAGACCGGAGTGCACCGTGGCCGGAGCGGGCTGCACAGTGGTCAGGGACAGCCTCGGGGGCCGGAGCGGCTTGGACGGCGCTCGGCCGGAGAGATCGGCCGCGGGAGTCAGGCCGGAGGAAGGTCAGGGAAGGGTGGCGGCTGACAACTAGGGTTAGGGTTAGGTTTGGGGTTTTTTATTAGTTTTATTCTTTCCTTTTTATTTTCTTTGTGGAGAAAACTAGGAACAATATGTATTTATTCATGCAGAAATTTAGGTTTGGGTCTGACCTAGGATTTGGGCTGGGTCAATGCTCCTTGGGCTTGGCTTCGGCTCTCATGGGGATGTTGGGTGTTTGGCACGGGTTTAATTCGGTTTAAGTGGACACTGGTTTCTAGGGCTTTAAAAATGCTTCCGGAGTCCAATAAATTCTCGGAAAATTATCCTATGTCCGGTTTTCCATTTTACACCATAAAAATATTATTTGCATAATATTTGAATATTAACTAATATTATTTAAAAATTATTTAGTCATAAAACACCTTAGTTTTAATTCCCGAAAATTACAAAAAATATGGAAAATTGTTTTATAAAAATTTAAGAAAATCAGGGTGATTACAATCTACCAAACTTATAAAAATTTTGTCCTCAAAATTAAAATTAAGCCATGGTAGAAGTCAAGGATGGTCTAAGATTTGCATTGGTTAAAATGCAAGGCTAGATTTAACGGAGTGGGCGAAGTTGTACGTTGCACATTCCGAAAAGCATGGGAGAAATCCACATGAGCGAAAAAATAGGTTTCTTCATGTGTCATGTCAATGATGTGGACACCTAAATGCTCTTTTGCATGAAAATGCCCAACCATTGAAACATTGTACAAAGATGGAAATGGAAAATGGGCATGTCTAGGACAAGGGTGTGAAATTTGTAGGAAGTAGTGACTAGTGAAGTGCTTCAATTATCGAAGCAATGGTAAGGTGCGCCAAGTGAGATCATGTTGTAAAACTAAATAAAATACCGTATTTTATTTCTAAGTGGGTTCGAGCTATTCTCAGTCTCACTATCTAAGCCAAGTATGTCTAATTCTTAGGTGAGGGGGTTTCACAATCAAGCCAACTTAAAACAATGTCGTCCTCAAAACTTCAATGCCGATTATATCACATATGATATATCCTTAATTATGAAAGGATAATCCTCAAGTATGTGATCGGCCTACGGGGTATATCTAGTATTCTCTGTGTATCAATTCATACCAAGCACGAGGTTTCGTCTTTCCGAAATAAGGGAAGACGGAGACCAATAATAAAGAGTTCAAAGGAATGGTAATATAATACAAGTACGAGGTTCAAGGAGATTAAAGAATTCAAAAATAGGAGAGTTGTCAGGACAGTTTGTGGATTGAAATCCTATTGGTAAATTTCTATTCGCATGTTCATATTAGAACAATTATGTGCCCGATCCGATATGCTCTGATATGTCTAGAGGTAGGTATACTAGTCAACTATATATCTCAATCCACGTAAAGTAATCATGCGAAGAGCGAACCAAGCGCACCAAGGTTAGCTAGACCTTAATACACTGATTCTGAAACGTATTAGTGTATGCATCCACTAATACATGTGTTGTGAACAAGCTCGATAAAGGAATAAGCTTGCAGAACTAGGCTATAATATAGCAGCATGAGTCAAGGTAGTCTATAAATATAAATGCGCTAGATCATGATGAAAGAAGGTACCAATAATTCAAGTTCACAAACAAAATAAAAATAAAACAACCCACAAGCAAGACTCTACAATCTCTACAGTCGTCAAAGCCGCTAGTCGACCAATTAGGGGTATGGGCCTCTAAGTTCTACAGTCGGAATAAACGTTATCTTCTCACGCAAGTCTAAAGTTTGTGTCATCCTAGTTCACTTTCTCAATGGGTCAATAGGGCTAGGTGGTACTAGGTTGTGAGACATACTAGCCAACTTAAAACAATAAACTAATACTGAAATCGTCTTAAGGATACCGTGGAAACTCTTGTTAAGGTCTACGAGAAGGGGTCTTGGTACCTATTAGGATATCCTCCTATATTACATAGGTCATGGTCGTCTTAAGCCTTAGTCTTAGTTCTTATAGAATAAGTGTCGATAGTGAGGATAAAAGAGTTACTGGCTGTTAAGGGAAAATGGATCTAACTTGTATCGAGGTGGGGGTACTAATTACGTGATTTAACACTAAGGGATAATCATCGGGTCATAATCTACAAGATTAACTCAACTTATCGATCTCTAACTACTAAGCACAAAATTTTTAATTTCAAGACTACAGCTATAATCCTAGCAAACTATGGGTCCTTAACAAGGAATAAAATTTCTTGGCCTACTATCATAAGTGTCAGGTGGCACGAATTGAAAGACAGAGGAAAGAAGAACATATTTTAGTCGTTACGCATTAGCGAACGTTAAGGTCGCAGATGAACCACAGATAAAATTAAAATATGGGGCTCTAGATAGCATCATGGTTTTCTAAGGGGAAATGGCATGCTAGTTGTTATGTTTGAGGTATGATTAGGAAAATGTTCTATACCTTGCTCTTGGCTTTCTAAGGCACTGTCTGCTTATCTCAAGACAAGAATCTAAATTTATAGTTCTCCAATACTTATCTAACTGTGAAGGTTAGGTTCAGTCCTAATATTAAATATTGGTTTCCTATTGGTTTCTCAATACTAGGGTCAAACATTATGGTAAAACTTCTAACTAACTCTAGTAGTGTCTATACTACTCTCAAGTCTTTATAATACATCAGGGGGTAATGGTAAACCCATTTCTAGAGATAATGAGTTCTAGGGTTCACTAGATATTCTAAACTTAGTGGGGTGTCAACACTCTAGTGGTACTCTTAATAGGAAGGTTACCTTACTTATCATCTAACAACAGGAACTTATATATTCTAAGAGAAGTTATACTCAAGAAACTAATAGGGAAGTACATGAATCAAGCATGATACAATTTATCCGAATGGAATGGATTGGAAGAAGGATGAGTCATAGTCAGTGTGGATGAGATCCTATACTCTAATCCTAGTTGCAGGCTTGCTCGGTCCCTAAGTTGAAACCGAACAATTTAGTCGTAGACCTGCATGGGCTACCACAAAAACTATGTCATGCCCCAGTCCCAAAATACCGATGGACCAAATACGTGGCAATGGCCAGCAGTACACACCGATGGACAAATCCAATTTAATGGATCTATCAGGGCATACTTAAGCTGTAAAATCAAGTCTACGACAACATGGCATAACTAATCTCATCCACACAAGATATAAAATATGATCCACAGAATATAAGGAATGTAAATCATCAACCAGTCTCAACAAAGTACTTCGGAGAACAACCCGATAAATATCTGATACAATGGTTCAACAGACCAAAATATAAATGACTGAAATAAATAAATACTGAGCATAAAACATGGATGCTCAGGAAAAGTCTTCGGCTAACACCTCATCCTCGGATGGCGGTACAGCTCCTGGATCAGCTCCTGCTGCGGTCCCGTATACCTCGGGATAGATCTTGTCCTCAAATCCTGGGAACATAATCTATATCCAGGTCCTCAGGGGACATAGCAAGGTACAAAAAATATACAAGCCAAAATATAAGCAGAGAAGCAATAATGAGATAAATAGGGTAAGTATGTAACCATCTATGTGAAATGCAAGATGAGAGCAACACGAGTACTCAGGCTGAGCCACTACAAGCTCTGTGTCGGGGAGCCGGTAGCGGTAATAACCGGTAGTGGGTCTAGTTCTGCTCCGAGAGTCTACAACCTCACAATAATAGAAGATATATATATAAAATAGCCTGTAGCCTGTGTGTCTCTCCCCACCCAATGTAACCACGCATATCATGACCATAACATCTCATGTCCATGTCAAGCGGGATCATAGCTAATGCAACAAGTCATACAATATCTAAGAATATAATGTCCATGTCAAGTCCTGTATCCTATACAGAATCACCATGAATATCTCAGGAAGATCCTGTCTCATGAATAGTGTCAAGTGTCCTGGGTCATAGTGTATTTGATAAGACAAGTACGAGAATATAAAGTGTCACGAATGTCCATCTCTAGATGACAGTACCCAACATCGCGTACGGTGTTGGCACCCGACTAATAATCGGACGCTAAGTACGTCACACGGTCCTAGGTTAAGCATGCACAATAATATAATGAAGCAAGAAAAATATGTAACAATACTGCATAGTTTGGCAAGGTACACTTGCCTGGTGTTTGAATACCAACAGTTGTCCCTGTATCAGTGGATCCGGCGGGTACTCCTCCAAAACCTGTAATAAATATCACCAACAGTCTCAGAAGATATCAAATAGCTAGAAATGTCTGTCCTTAAGTCCAATTTGAACACAAGGGCAAAAATGACATTTCCGGGCCAAAGCGGGGTCCACATGTGGGTCACTTTGCACCGAAAAGCGTGCCAGGATCAAAGGTCTCTAAATTCGTCAAACTTAGTGTCAACGAGTCAGGAACGATGATACGAACTCAACGGATCTTTCAGAATTGGATTCCGATGAGCCGATCACAAAATTGCCCGTCAAGTGGAGCTGGTGGGGCCCACGATACGCAATTTTGTCAACGTTCTCAGAATTGAACCAAACATGGGTCACAGGACCAGGGTTTTGCTACGAGTCCGATGGCGCAAGTTTCGTCTCGATCCGACGTGTGTACACAAAGTTACAGCGTGTTCCAGAATGGACGAATACGGGGCGTTGTCGGCGGATATGCGTTGATTCCGGTGTGCACGCACATCCAAATTAACTTCTGCAAAATCCCACACATCCGTATCAACGTTGCGCACGTTTTGGTAAAGACCACGTGCGACCAAGTCATCCCGTTTGGTGGGGCGCACTCAGTTCCGGGGTAAAACAGGGTATTATTTTTTCCTGTTTTGGATCGCGGTTTGCGATCACCACAGGACGCGATACGCCGAGCGAGTTGCACGGGCATCGAGGGGGTTATACATTCTACGCGTTGCAACAGACAAAATTGAAAACGGAATTACGAGGAGAGAGGAAATGCTACCTGAACAGGGCTCCGTAAAATCTGAATTTTACGTGTACGAGTGTCCGTTTCGTGTCCTGGTTAGGGTTTTGCTGTCGGATCCTGCTGTGTTTGTTTCCGGTACTGCTCGAGTCTGTGTCCGGTGAAAGCGGGGGACTCGCCAGCGGGAATCGATGCGGCCTAGGGCGTCCGGGGTGCTGGTCGGCGGCGTCTAGTCTTGGTTGATCTTGGTTTGGTCTCGAGTCGACAGAAAACGACATCAGCATTCGAGGCTCGACGAGTGGCGACTATGGCTACGATGATGAAGAGGCTGGTGGTGGTCCGGCCAGGGGGTGGTTCGGCCTGCGATGAGGACAGGGAGGAGCTCGTGGAGGAGGAGATCGAGGGAGAAGGCCGTGCTGTCGTCTCCGGCAAGGGGGAGGGGGAGACAGGGAACGATGGCAGTGACGGGACTGTTCTGGTTCCGACGGAGGAGTCGTGCCGGGGTGAGACGGTGTACAGAAGGAAGAGGGTGGAGAAGGGAGTGGAGAGGTGTGTTCGTCGAGGTGTGGCGGACAGCGGGGTCGAGCCGGCCGGACATGGCTACTCCGGTCGGCGAGGGACGCAGCGGCTCGTGGCTGATGGGTTGAGAGGGAGGGGCAGGAGGAGAAGAGGTCTGGCGGCGGGGCAGACTGCAATCGAAGCCGCTGCGGGGTCGGCCACAGGCGGTCGGGGCATCTGGCCGGAGCGGGATGCTCTGCTGCAGACCGGAGTGCACCGTGGCCGGAGCGGGCTGCACAGTGGTCAGGGACAGCCGTGGGGGCCGGAGCGGCTTGGCCGACGCTCGGCCGGAGCGATCGGTTGCCGGAGTTAGGCTGGAGGAAGGTCAGGGAAGGGTGGCGGCTGACAGCTAGGGTTAGGGTTAGGTTTGGGGTTTTTTATTCGTTTTATTCTTTCCTTTTTATTTTCTTTGTGGAGAAAACTAGGAACAATATGTATTTATACATGCAGAAATTTGGGCTTGGGTCTGACCTAAGATTTGGGCTGGGTCAATGCTCCTTGGGCTTGGCTTCGGCTCTCATGGGGATGTTGGGTGTTTGGCACGGGTTTAATTCGGTCTAAGTGGACACTGGTTTCTAGGGCTTTAAAAATGCTTTCGGAGTCCAATAAATTCCCGGAAAATTATCCTATGTCCGGTTTTCCATTTTACACCATAAAAATATTATTTCCATAATATTTGAATATTAATTAATATCATTTAAAAATCATTTAGTCATAAAACACCTTAGTTTTAATTCCCGAAAATTACAGAAAATTTAGAAAATTATTTTATAAAAATTTAAGAAAATCAGGGTGATTACATTCTCATAGCATCTCCCACCCGAATCTCTTACAAGAAACACACTCATAATAACAGTACATGTAAACAGGATAAATAGTTAATCAGAATAACAGTTATAGTGAACAGTATAATATGGATGGACATTGACAAGTAACTAGAGAAAGAATACCGCTCGTGCACAAGTAACAGTCATGTTAACTCAAAAATGATGACACTATGTTATATGAGAAGTAATGGTGACACAAGATACATGCAGCATAAAATAAAGACAATATAGGTCACAGTGATACTTATCTGCTCCGGAAGAGGATAAAGTCACAACTCAAGACGTCGCCTAATCTACCCCGTCACATAAATTAAATAAGTTAGATTTACAAAAGTAGTTGAATAAATTTTCTATTTTAATCTTTTTTAATTCTGAATAAAATAACCTAAAATACTATTTTAATCTTATTATATTCTGATTTTAAGGTTAATCCTATATTTTGGTTTAAATAAAATCAAGTTTACAAATTTGAGATCCATGGCACACAAATCGAACATTCTATTAACCAAAAAGTCAATCAACACAACAAGATTTAAGTATGAAATCCAATATATTAGTGCTACAAGAATGCTAGAATCGACGGTTTTATCGAATCTCGAATCAGTAAAAATTTATGGGCAATATGACTTACAGATTATAGTTTTGATGGTTCAATGGTTACCCCTAGGTTCAACGAATTAAATAGAATAATAAACTACTCTACTAAATAATGAGAAAAATATATCATATATATTTGTGTTAGCTTTCCGAAACTTTAAATGGTTCATGAAAACGAGTGAGAAATCTCCCAGAATCTCAAAAAAACTGAAACGTGTCAAATTTCGGATAACTGACGCTATACGAATTTTATAGAACTTTAGGTTCAAAATTAATTAAAATAAATTATATATCTAAAAAGATTACCTCGATACAGTTCCAACGCAAGAAACAATGATACATTTGGAGTCCGAAGCTAGGAGATATAGCTTCGCGAAGATCAAGGAAACCCTAGAACTCTTTCCTCAAAGCCTGTCTGAAAAAGCGGCTATTAATAAAACCCTAGAGTTTATATCCTATATATATAGGGCTGAAGGCGGCTTGGGTAGCTCGAGTGGACACGTGGTGCACATATGAGCAGATCCCGCCCATAATGTAGAGGCCATGGATTTGAGCGGCTTGGCTGAGCCGAGTCTGACTCCTAATAGGAATCGGCTCTGAGCTGTACATGGGAAATGACCGCCACCATGTTGTCATGATCCGCACCCGGATATTCGAACACAAGTACGTGGTTACACCCAACCTATGCCGCAACATCGGTGGTAGAACGATGTTTGGGTCATTTCTAACTATCTAGTATCTCAACAATATAATATGGTACCTGTCAATTATCTCAACTCCAAACGGAGGAACAATATGGTATCTCACAAGTATATCTAATCTCAATCCCAAAATAAACTAAGGAAGAATAATGCACGAATGAAAAAGTGAAGGAAAGAATAAAGATACAATCCATAATATGAAATAATAATACAACTGTGAATCTCAACAAATAATAGTCTAATACGATCCAACACAATAAACTAGACCTCCTCGGGCTCTGCAACTAAGTCCTCCTGGTCTATAAGAGTATCCTTTAAAGGTATGCCGTCCTACGGCCCGTAGAATATGGGACACTGCCTTATAAGCCAATCATCTTGAAAAATATATCCAGTCAGGATTGGAGAGAAGTACAATCCAATAGCAGTTCCAATTAATTGACAAAGACTATAAACATTTATAGTAAGTAATAAATGATGAGCAAGGAGAAGAATGAATCAGAGAATAAAATACAGTCATAATTAAATTAAGAAGCAAGAAAATAAGCATGGTGAATCAAAAAATACTGTAAATAAGACTATGAATAGAAGTGAACTGAACTAGATAAATAAGATGTGTGTCCAGCAAGTATCATGTGAATCCAGCAAGAAAGCACTAACTAGTGTGTTTTGAAATACCGCTTTCGACATATAGACGGCTAGGGGTAAGTACGGCTCACCGCACACTTGGTGTGCGACTGCTATAATTCCTGATTAGATCACAGGGGGTGATTCCAAATTTTGGAAATATTTACATGTCTACTCGAGTATTTCTCCGCCCAACTAGTAAAAATAAATCCAATCCCGACATGCAAATCAAATATGAGTCCAGCCAGATAAAATAGGTGATTCCAGTAGGTGAGTCCTGATGTGATGCCAGTAATGAGTCCTGAAGTAGAGGCCAGACAAGTATAATGTATGTGTCGCAAGAAATTGAATTCATGCAATACTAATCTGTGTATCCAAGTATCAAGAAATCAGGTAAAATAATACTATAGACCATAATCATAGAAATTATCAAATAATAAAAACTATCAGAGAATGTACTCGTCTGTCGTCCAAGCAATGAATGCCCAACTATGTCCCAACTGGTGTCACACAAACCTATATATGAAATATTACATTAATACAATGTTCTGGAATAAAAAATAAGTTAAAGTGTTCAAATTCTAGGTTATAAAGTCATTTCTAAGTCAAAACAGTCAAACTATGTCAACTATCTGTCAAACTAGTCAATGTTTGTCAAACTAGCTATTTCTAGATTGTATGAGTCTATCTCTAGGATATTGGATCTATACACTATGCATGCCCACACTAGCTATTCTAAGATACTAGAAAACCAACAAGATACCGTATCCTAAGATACGCAAGTTCATTTATATGAAAATAGTGGTTTGGATATATATATATATATATATATATATATATATATATATATATATATATATATATATATATATATATATATATATATATACAAGTCAATATACTTAGTACTACATCAAAACAATAAAAATACGATACCTTGGTCTTGCACCAACGCGTATCTCACCTAACCCGAGACCCAAACTCAATACCTTGGGTATCGGTCCAATACCTTAGTATCCCAAGGTAACCCAAAACACTTAACTTATAGCTATATATATATACAATACCCCAAGTACTAACTATATTAACATATCTAATTTACTAACATATATACTTATATAATGTACATAGATACTAACTATTCACATTCTAACTAATAACGTATATCACAACTAGTATACCTATCTACCTACTAACTATACATTACCACAACTACATATAAACATACATACATACTCATATAGCTAACTATATATATATCAAGTATCCCAATAACTATCTATTGTATAACAAGTATATATATATAACTCACTAACTATATAACCACACCTTAACATTAACTAACTAGCACAAATATACCTATCTCACTAACAATACCAAGCTAAACCAAAATCTCAACTAACTGATTGCTAACTGTTTCTAACTCATTGAAAACTAACTGAAACCAAAACCTTGAATATTAACTAACCATCTTCTAATACCTTGAATACTCAATAACTGAAATCTCTACTGAAACCTAGCTGACACACTAAAGCTGACTAGATACCCTGAAACCTGGTATCCACTGCTGCTGTTGTAGCCTACTGCTACTGCACGTGTGCTGCTGCGCTGCGACTGCACCGCGCCTACACCGCGCTGCGCCGCGACTGCTGCACCGAGACTGCTACTGCTGTTGCTGTCGCAGCCTGCTGCTGCGCCGCGACTGTACCGTGCCTGCACCGCGCTGCGACTGCTCGCACGCTGCTATGACGCTGCTCGCGCGCTGCTCGCTGCACGCGCACACACAACCACTCGTGCACACACACACAACATATAGATACACATACATATATATACAAACACTTATGCTCACACACACACATATATATACATATAGATATCAACTTGCATATACACACTCCTCTATACATATATATATATATATATATATATATATATATATATATATATATATATATATATATATATATATATATATATATATATATATATATACACACACAAACATACCTACACTATAGATATGTATATATACACTCACATATAGATATATGGACACATACACATAACACAAACACTTCTATGTATTTACATATACACATACACACACTCAAACACAAATGCTAACACAACAATAACCTCTCTCTCTCTCTCTATATATATATATATATATATATACAAATACAACTCCCTCTAGCTAGATATATATATACCTACACTCTCACACACAAATACAAACACCCACATGAATATATACAAGTATATATATATATATATATAGATCTAAACATAACTATATACACTAGTATATACACACATAGACACACACATATACCCAAACATAATATACACTATTATATACAATATATATTACATAGTTCGCATATATATATATATATATATATATATATATATATATATATATATATATATATATATATATATATATATATATATATATATATATACACACATGTATGTATAGGAATGAGAGCAAAACATCAAGCACGTGGAGTGCACCGCACCCGTATCACACTAATTCTATGATATATTTGCAATACGGTTCCAACACACAACCAAACGCATCCCTGAGGAAACGAGCAAGTCTAATACACTAATTATGAAACATACAAACCATAATTAGATCTACTACGTGTCTGTGTCAAAAATTGATGTGCACAACTTCCCGTGTCGGAGGAAACCCCAAAAATTAACCCGTTTCGTCAAATTGACGAGATACGGCCTACACGTATCCAATTGTGGACACGACACTAGTCACAAACAAGCAATTATATATCAATTTGATCTATTAGACCATATGACAAATACTACATGTGCCAATCTCGGAGTTCTCCTAAAAATTGGCACCAAATTGCACATAACTTCTACCATAGGTCTCCTATGAACCTAAAACCAATTTCTATGGGTAGCATATGCATGTGGGTTGGTTTCTCATGGTTAATTCTTATATTTAGAACCTAATAAAAGAAAAAAAAAACTGAAATATACGTATTGGGAGATGGATTCCCAATGAAAAGTCCCAAAATGCAAAGTAGCTCCTCTCCTTGTAGATCTTGGCCTCCTCCTTCTTGATCCTTGTTTTCTTCTTGTAGATCCTTGTTGTAGTAGCCTCTATTGAAGAATATTGATTTAATTTGGGTAGAAATTGGTAGGGATTTGGTGAGGGAAGGAAGAAATTTGAAAGAGGGAAGAACTTGATCTAAATGAATTAGGAATTAAAAAGTGAAATGATTTTCTCTCTCCTCCTCTACTATGGCTGGTCATATACCCCTCCCCAAGCTATTGAAATGTCCAAAATACCCCTTGAGGCCTCTCATAAAGAAATTAATTAAGGAAGAAGGTTCTAGTCTAATGGTTTCACAAACTAATTCATCCTTCTAAACCATGGGCCTAATTAATGGGCTCAATCTAAACTAAACTAAATGTTGGGTTCATGCATCTAATTAAAATAGGATAGTTTCACTACACAAGTCTAAAATAAATACTACATCTAAACAAATAATAAACAATACAACAAATAATTAAATCACATGCACAATATTTAAATACAATAACTCCTAAAAATAAAAATATCCGTGTCAATTACCAAACTACCCTTAATTGAAACGTGGGGCCTTGCGCATGCCCAAGTGTGGCTCACACACCCTCCCCAGCGGCTGACTTGGCTAGGATTCTTTTTTAGGTTTTATTCTTCAGAAACTCATTTATTAAATTAATTTTCTATTATTTATCTCATAATAAATAATCAAAAAAATTTGGGAAAATTCCAAAAAATATGGAATGAGGTCAGAAACCCTAAAAAAAATACTTGGGGCCAAATTATATTCCTAGGTTTCCTACAATAATTTCTAGAAGTCGTAGAAAATTAGTTGTTAACATATTTTAAAACTAAATAAATCCAAGTAAATTCCAAAAAAAAATTTAAATAAATTTCAAAAAGTATATTTAAGTATTGTAACCCTAAAATAAATTTTTAGTAGAAAAATATGTAAGTATGGTCTCATAATAAATCATGGAAGCCCTAAAATATTTACATTTCCTAGGTTTTAATTATCCAAAAATTATAAAAAAATTCAAAAAAAATTCTAAAATAGCCTAAAAATGATTCTAACCCTAATTGTGATCCTCTCTGAGCCATATAAAGTCTAATGTTACATTATTTCCATTATAAAACTATAAATATTCCATCCACTTCCAAAAAAAAATTTCCACAAAAATTACTAGTGCATACTATTTATTAAATTATTATTCAGATTAGAATTTTGGGTAGCGGATGCCTACATAGTTGTTCTTGTTCCTTGTCATGACCCGCACCCGATGTAAGGATGCAAGTCGGAAACAACACCCAGCCTACGCCGCAGAATCGGCGGTAGAACACTGTCTGGATAATCTATCTAACAATATAATGAGCCACCAATAATAACAATATACTCAATCACAGAACTAAGGCAGAAATAAGCACAAATCAGATAAAAGAATAGAAATAGTCACATACAACTCATGAGTCTAAATAATACATCAATGAGTCAGAAAGAATGCTAACAAATATGTTGGAGACAAATCAAGTACAAGAAATACTAAGAAGGTACTAATCCCGGGTCATCTGTCTCAGTCGGGATAAGTCCCTCCTGAGCCAGGGTCTCTGACTCTAAGCCCACAACATCCTGAGGCCCATAATGTGTAGGGTACCACTCCTCAATGTTATCTGAAAAAATATATCCAATCAGGAAAGGAGCAGAGTACATCTCTAACAGCAGTTCTAATCAATGATAAAAACTATATAACTGTAAATAGATGTGAATATACAAGATGCACAATAGATACGAGAGATACATAATAAGGAAATACTGGAATGAACACAATAATGAACAATATGTCAATGAACAAGAATACTAATGACTAAGTGTGTGAGTACTAGCTTTAACATGTGATCGGCTTGGGAACATGATACAATATATATGGCCTGGCTAATCATACGTGCGATGTATAATTAACACTATTCAATGAACAATACTTGATACAATGAGGGTATGATCACATATCTATACTAAAATACTTTCCACCCTCGACTTGTATAATAGATCCAACTACGATATGCTATGGCACGAGATTCCCCAAGATGATAGCTAGTCTTTCCGAGAATCAGTGTCTGTACATGTACAAGATAACCAATAAAATAATACTTGCACCATATACTGTCACGCCCCGATCTCCCGCAGGCAATCGGCCGTTCCCGCTAGGCGGGAATCACCCTCGCCAGCGCTCCCGCGGAACGATCGCTTAACCCATCCGGGCGTGATGCCGCACGAGCGTGAGCTACGCCCGTGCAAGGCCATGGTTCATTGGCTGGCGGCAAGAGTTCTAAGCCACAGAGTCGCACAGATTGTCCAAGTACAGCAGAGTTTAGGAACGCATAGCGATTCGGTAACAGGTTCACTGAGTCGACAATTATAGCGGAAGCATCGAAACAAGTAAAGTAATCTCTTTATTGATATGAAACATGTATTACAGGCGGTGTATAGCCGAGATTACAAGTCGCTCAAGCCTCTCTCTCTGAAACAGTAAAAGCGTGCCAAGTGGCTACAACTGTGGAATGAATATACAGGCGATGGTCGGGCGATGTTCACAACTTATGTCTTGTATATGTGCTTCAGTCCCGGACGCACCATTGCAAGGCTTCAGAGGATCTGGCCTTAGCACGCACGAAGGAGGCATCCGCACTGAACGAGGTTCTCCCGCACCCTGCATACAAACTGGTGGATTATCAGTACATTGAATGTACTGGTGGGGAAGCTACTCGCCCGCTCGACAAATCCAAACACGTAATACAGGTTCCGTGCACAACTATTAAGTTGTCTTTCTAGTTGCCTTAGGATCAGTTTCATGCAAACATTGAATAGCTTAACGTGTCGGGCAGTGCGCCGTGCGATGTTAGAGAAAACACGGCGAGACTTACCAACTTACCATCTCCTTCCCTGTCCACGGCAAACATTGAGGCAAACAGTATAAATTCGAGTAGAGGCATGTATAAACATTCAGGAGGCAAGCACATGCAACATGCAAACATGAGAGTCATTGAACGGGACAGTATTTGGTGTGCTCAGTTATTCTTGATGCAATGACTCGCACGCGGATAGCCGCTAAGCGAGGATGACTTATCTATATGAACATGAGCCGCTAACATAGCCATAAAGGACTAATCCCAGACAAGAGTGGAACGCAACGAGAGCACACGATGCGCTACGAACCATCTCGTCCGTACACGATGGATTGTACATGAAGTAGTCCAAGGCCAAGATAGAATGCAACAAAGTATACGATGCGCTACAAACTATCTTGTCCGCACACGATGGACTACACACGTGATGTGGTCCCGGGAAAGTGGAATGCAACGTAAGTACACGAGGTGCTACAAACCACTCGCCCGAACACGAAGGACCACACAAGAGTTCCATCCGGATCGGATCGGCCCCAGTGCCCCGGTGACCGTCCGTGGAACTATACCTCGTTTCCGAGTTGTCCGCGACATGCACTTTCTTTTTGGGTCATTCAATTATCACGAGATACACGAGAACACGAGAACACGCGTGCACTTTGCACAAGAGAACACGAGAACACGAGTGCACGGGAACACGAGTATACGAGTACACGGGATACTTGGATCTTGTTCTTTGTACAATAACTTGTCTTGATGCACTCCCCTGGTTCGGGGCTGCGTGGTGACCTAACGGTCCTGGATACTTGCAGGGTCAATCATACACGGAACGACTACTAAGTAGTCTCCCGGAGTTGGATGAAAACACGGCAATATTCAAGCAGACAAGCATGCGTTTCTAGGTACATAAGCAGGCACGTTGCTCGGGCCCGAAGGTAGTCCGAGAGATGAAACCGTTAAGGGACTTAGCATGCGAGGGTCTGAATATAAGCAATATTTCATTTTCCATGTTCTAGCAAGCAATACAAGTTGAGATTATTCCCTTAGCTAGGTGCGTTGGATTTATTAGCATGCAGGGGGTGAATCACCTAGCGACTAGCATAAACATTCCAGATTTTATGTGTGCTGGCTAAGCAAAGACAAGTTCACCGTAGCCACCCACCTTACCGATGATTCGCCTCGGTAGAGCGATACGTCTGAGCGAGCCTCTGAAAGTCCAAGCCGGATCCTGTAGGGACAAGTCTGGATATCTTTGCTTCTTGATCGAGGCAAAGCAGGTCGGGACAGCTGCACGATTGCCGATTGAGATGGCAGTTCGCTTGAGCGGAACAGGGTGTTACATCCTACCCAACTTAGAAAAACTCTCATCCTCGAGACTTACTAAGGACAAGCAATAATCTAGGGTTGAGGCAATCCTAGACAAGTCGTTTGTACTTGTTCATTTGGATCTTCACTTGCACAAGCTTCGAAATTAGCATATCGCTTAGACTGGATCGTGCGCACTTTCGAAGTGCACTTCTAGCGTGAACACGTCAACCAGCTCAGTGATAGCGAAGTCTTAGCACTCGAGTTTCACCTTTTCTTAAGTCTTGGATGGTGCACTAGTTCAAGGCGTCCCTCGAATAGATACATTCAACCAAACTTAGGGTTAGTGAAAATCGGACAAGCTACTAGCGATACACTCGATGAGTCCGCACAGGTTGGCACAAAGGCCACTCGCAGTATACAACCAGACAAGCAAGCATAACATTTAAAACGCATTTTGAAAGTATTTAGACTTATTGTTGGAATATCCCATCGAGGCATTGAGAGAGAGCGTGCACATAACCCACGAATGAGCTTTCGAAACAGAGATATCGAATCGAAGTCCAAAGGCATAGAAGCCAGGCTCTGATACCAACCTGTCACGCCCCGATCTCCCGCAGGCAATCGGCCGTTCCCGCTAGGCGGGAATCACCCTCGCCAGCGCTCCCGCGGAACGATCGCTTAACCCATCCGGGGCGTGATGCCGCACGAGCGTGAGCCACGCCCGTGCAAGGCCATGGTTCATTGGCTGGCGGCAAGAGTTCTAAGCCACAGAGTCGCACATATTGTCCGAGTGCAGCGGAGTTTAGGAACGCATAGCGATTCGGTAACAGGTTCACTGAGTCGACAATTATAGCGGAAGCATCGAAACAAGTAAAGTAATCTCTTTATTGATATGAAATATGTATTACAGGCGGCGTATAGCCGAGATTACAAGTCGCTCAAGCCTCTCTCTCTGAAACAGTAAAAGCGTGCCAAGTGGCTACAACTGTGGAATGAATATACAGGCGATGGTCGGGCGATGTTCATAACTTATGTCTTGTATATGTGCTTCAGTCCCGGACGCACCGTTGCAAGGCTTCAGAGGGTTTGGCCTTAGCACGTACGAAGGAGACATCCGCACTGAACGAGGTTCTCCCGCACCCTGCATACAAACTGGTGGATTATCAGTACATTGAATGCACTGGTGGGGAAGCTACTCGCCTGCTCGACAAATCCAAACACGTAATACAGGTTCCGTGAACAACTATTAAGTTGTCTTTCTAGTTGCCTTAGGATCAGTTTCATGCAAACATTGAACAGCTTAACGTGTCGGGCAGTGCGCCGTGCGATGTTAGAGAAAACACGGCGAGACTTACCAACTTACCATCTCCTTCCCTGTCCATGGCAAACATTGAGGCAAACAGTATAAATTCGAGCAGAGGCATGTATAAACATTCAGGAGGCAAGCACATGCAACATGCAAACATGAGAGTCATTGAACGGGACAGTATTTGGTGTGCTCAGTTGTTCTTGATGCAATGACTCGCACGCGGATAGCCGCTAAGCGAGGATGACTTATCTATATGAACATGAGTCGCTGACATAGCCATAAAGGACTAATCCCAGACGAGAGTGGAACGCAACGAGAGCACACGATGCGCTACGAACCATCTCGCCCGTACACGATGGATTGTACATGAAGTAGTCCAAGGCCAAGATGGAATACAATAAAGTACACGATGCGCTACAAACCATCTTGTCCACACACGATGGATTACACACGTGATGTGGTCCCGGGAAAGTGGAATGCAACGTAAGTACACGAGGTGCTACAAACCACTCGCCCGAACACGAGGGACCACACAAGAGTTCCATCCGGATCGGATCGGCCCCAGTGCCCCGGTGACCGTCCGTGGAACTATACCTCGTTTCGGAGTTGTCCGCGACATGCACTTTCTTTTTGGGTCATTCAATTATCACGAGATACACGAGAACACGCGTGCACTTTGAACAAGAGAACACGAGAACACGAGTGCACGGGAACACGAGTATACGAGTACACGGGATACTTGGATCTTGTTCTTTGTACAATAACTTGTCTTGATGCACTCCCCTGGTTCGGGGCTGCGTGGTGACCTAACGGTCCTGGATACTTCCAGGGTCAATCATACACGGAACGACTACTAAGTAGTCTCCCGGAGTTGGATGAAAACACGACAACATTCAAGCAGACAAGCATGCGTTTCTAGGTACATAAGCAGGCACGTTGCTCGGGCCCGAAGGTAGTCCGAGAGATGAAACCGTTAAGGGACTTAGCATGCGAGGGTCTGAATATAAGCAGCATTTCCTTTTCCATGTTCTAGCAAGCAATACAAGTTGGGATTATTCCCTTAGTTAGGTGCGTTGGATTTATTAGCATGCAGGGGGTGAATCACCTAGTGACTAGCATAAACATTCCAGATTTTATGTGTGCTGGCTAAGCAAAGACAAGTTCACCGTAGCCACCCACCTTAGTGATGATTCGCTTCGGTAGAGCGATACGTTTGAGCGAGCCTCTGAAAGTCCAAGCCGGATCCTGTAGGGACAAGTCTGAATATCTTTGCTTCTTGATCGAGGCAAAGCAGGTCGGGACAGCTACACGATTGCCGATTGAGACGGCAGTCCGCTTGAGCGGAACAGGGTGTTACATATACACCATATACTAAGGAATAACATCTCATGACGAGATCCGAATATACCAACCCGTATAACCATAGTGTCAAGAGAACATGGATATCTATACTAGATACAATGAACATAGAGGATATCATAAATAAAAAACTATCAGAAAATATACTAGCCTGAAGTCCAAGAAATAGTCTGACAAATGTCTGATATAGTACCTCGAAGACCTAGATATGGAATACAATATCAATACAAGGTTCCAAAAAGAAAATAAGTTAAACTACTCAACTTTTAGATCAACAAGTCAATTCTAAGTCAAAAGTCAAACTCGGTCAACTCTAAGTCAACTATGGTCAAACTATAGTCAAACTATGGTCAACTTTCTATTTCTAGGTTGCACAAGTCTAACACAAGGATATTGGGTTCAAATACTAAAGTCTAGGTCATAAAAACCATAATTAGGATACTAGGATACCGTATCTCCGGATACGTAAATCCATAGGTAAAATATTACATATATAAGTCAAACATTTATTAATAATATAAAATTCTAATTCCAAACATTAAATAGATACATTGGTTTTGAACCAACTTGGTATCACAACATTAACTCATAATCTTGATACCAAAACCCAATACCTTGGGTATCCCCAATTACCTTGGTTTCTCAAGGTAATACCCCAAAACTTGTTTATACTAACTACCCGTAATATATATATATATATATATATATATATATATATATATATATATATATATATATATATATATATATACACTACATTAATTATTATACATATAGTATCTATAAATATTATTAGCAATTTAGGAATATATTTACATATATATTAAATACCATATATATATATATATATAATATCAAAACTGTCAAACCGTCACAAAAAGTCCTTGTCCACCGTTGCAGAAGCTACTGATACTGCCGATACTCTGCTATTTTTAGCGACGCTTTCCTGCTGTCGTCGCTATCTGCTGTCACTGCTGCTTTGCTGTTTGCTTCTGCTGCTGCTTTGCGACGTTGCGACTGTCGCTGTTGCTTTCGCTGCTGCTGCTGTGCTGTTGATGCACTATTGTTTGCGACGTTGCGGCTGTCGCTGTTGCTTCCGCTGCTGCTACTGTGCTTGTTGCTACGCTGCTACTGCTGCTGAACTCTGTCGTTGTTGCTCCGTTCTCCACTTATATATATATATATATATATATAACAAACATAAATAGATACTAATATACATATAACTATAATATATATATAACTATAACTATGTAAAATACATACATACACTCTATAACATCTATACATACATAATAAATATAACACACATAAATATACGTATATAAAATCATACACTAATATGTAACATACATTATATAAACATAATATAACAACATATATATATATATATATATATATATATATATATCTATACATACTACAATACATATAAATATACTACATGTAAAAAAATAGCTACAACAAATATATACATATAGTATATTCATAGGTACATAGATCTAAGACACAATATTACATAAATATATACATATTCACCACCATATACAAATATACATAATAACCATATATATATATATACAATAATTAGTAAACTAGAATAATAACTATATAAGTATACAACACATATATAAAATAGATACATAGATCTATAATATTTAATACATAAATAGATATAACAACAATATGTGTAAATCCCCTCGGCTAAAAATAAGATTTAATCAATTACTTTACCCAGATAAAACCATAACCCAAATCCCAAATTAGGGTATCAGTCTACCTCAAACCTGTATGCCACGATACCTGTGTACCACTCATAATATAGCTCCTAATATTTTAAATACACGATGAATTACCTAGTTAAATTGTTAGTTAATTATTAATTAAGGCCAAGTTTACCTCAAGCAGCACTTATACAGCCCACCAATACTCTTCCCTTTGGACCAGCCCATTTCATTGAGACTAGACAAACCCAAGACGAGATCAGCCCACAACTTCCCTACCTGTATATATATGAAGTTCCTTCCCTTGAAACCCTAGAGAAGCAAACCTACACCACCCTCTCCAAACCCTAGCCGACCCCTCCCCTACTTCCAGCAAAGCCATTATCCAACCCGCCACCATCAGCCATACACCCAACCGACTGCTGCCGCCATTACCCAATACCATCACCCCAGCCGCATAACACCCCCTCCACAGCCGCCTAAACAACCCTACCGACTGCCCTTAGTCCCTACACCCGCTGCCGCTGTCCCTTCGACCGACATAGCCGCACGCCGAGCGAAGAGCTGCCGCGGAGCCAACCCGACCCCCGCGCGCTGCTGCCGCTACCGCGTCTGCTGCTGTCGCCACCGCTGCTGCCTTGCTAGTTGCCGCCGGCCGGAGCCCCATATACGCCGGAGCATAGCCGCGGACGAGCTCGGCCTCTACCAGGTAATAAGCATCGATCATTGGTTAACCTCATAATGCCGTCGTATCGTATCATTGCATGGGTACGAGTTAACGAATTGAAAACCCTAATTTTGGTTATGTGAAGTCTTAATCCTATTGCTTAGATGACTAATATATAGTAATTCATAAATTCAGTAATTGTCCTCATAAAAGAAATTGTTATAACTGACTTATAAACCATCCATAAAAACCTTGACAAACCGCGTGTACTGGACATGGATAGATAAGTTCCAGAAATTGTACTAGACATAATATAATTTCCGTAAAACCATAAATTAGAACTAATGTCTTGAGGCACATGATCGATGACAGAACGCGTGTACACCTTAGCTACATGCACATGTAACACTGTCTTAGACCAGCCGTGAACTTGAGACAGACCCTCAAGAGCAACGTAATGTCAGTACATTGGGTCCTAGTGTCTGATGATTGATTGTTATATTATATTATGTGTTAGGATCATCGGATCAGACAGGAGACATCGCCGGAGCAGGCTTTTGGCATTCACAGCTTCCGGATACAGGCAAGATACCTTGCTATATTTACTGTCTAATTTAAATATGCATATGTTGTATTGTGTTCTCGTTGCTTGTAAAATTATACAACTGTGCTCGTCCGAGTTGTCTTGGGTGCGTTCGATGTGTACGTCGATGATTTAGTATACTTGGCCTAGTCATTAGTAGACTCGTCCCCGTTAGGAGGATACGTCGATATCTTCCAGGACCTGACACTTTACACGTTCACTGAGACAGATTCATATTGGGATGTGGGCTTACGCACTCGACTAGCTATCGTTGCGTACATCCTATATCATGGTTAGTACATAGTTCAGGGTATAATTTAGAGACTTGGCATATAGTTACATGGTATGCACGTCGAGTAGTCGACTTGCATATCTACATTGGGCGGGGAGGACAACTAGTAGGCGTATGTGGTACCCACATTGGAGCCATAGTTCGGAGGAGCCTCGGGACCAATGATTTTCCCTTATACTGATGCCACATTCTTCGGAGCGATATGGACGATATACTGTACAGATGCCACACTCTTCGGAGCATGGACGTTATGCCTACACCCACTCATACGCATCAGAGTTGGCCTCACATTGCATTCACTTAGATGGCTAGCACACCCTTATTGTATTTATTTTATTCAGTATTCATATATAGCATGTTGTTTTCTTGTATCTTGTTACGTCCCTCTGAGGACCTGACTTCTTCCCAGATTTAGACGAGGCTTACTACCCCACCGTATACGGCTCAGGACAGGAGACGAGATTTGCTACAGCTGAGGAGTTGGAGGTACAGCCGTCAGAGTTTTCGTGATCAGTTGGTAGGCCTTTAGCCTAGATTGGGCGCATCATTATCTACTCAGCTGGTGCTTTAGTCTTCCTTTTATATCTCATTTTAGTACTTTATTTCGTCATAGTAGTGGGTTTGTTCCCACCAGACATTACTGGTTGTACTATGATATCTTGAGACTGGTATTTATCAACCAGCAGTTTTATTTAGTGTTTCTTGCTCTTTATATTGTGGATGAGATTAGTTTACCTGTTATTGACTGATACTGGACATGTTAGTATTATAGGACAGCGTAGCACTCTTCGTTGATCCATTAAATTGGGATATCCTCGGAGACGTGTCAGCTGGCTATTGCCACGTGGCCTGGTTCCATATATTTTGGGACTGGGGCGTGACATGGTTTTAGTGGTGGCCCATGCAGGTCGACTTTTCGCTTGGGGTATGGTAACATGCCCAGCGAGCCTGCAATAGGATAGGAATTATAGGTCTCATCCACTTTTGATTCGTCTTTGAACTCCCTTTGTACTGCTTCTAAATATCTGCATCCTGTTTGTTTGTTCACATACTCTTTTAATAAAGCTCTATTCCTTGCAGCAAGATGAATTTGCGCAGTGGACGAGGAGCACCCCGTGCCGCAGTACCAGACAACACCCCTCAAGGAGATGAGGTACCCCAAGGGCAACACCTACTGCAGACCCCGCTGATACATTGGCACGAGACATCGCAGGGCGATCCTACACCCCAGCCGGAGGGACAGACTTCCTAGACGATCCCCACGCAGCATTATGAGGGCCAGACTTCAGGAGCTACACCGATGCCGCAGACTGAGAGGCCAACATCTGAGGAGACGCCTACTGCACAACCAGAGATTCCACTACCACCGCCTCCACCTTATCCACACCAGATGCCGCAGCTAGATAGCCAGCCACAGATGCTTCAGTTCTTCCAGGCAATGATGCAAGCACAGTGGCAGCAGACCGAGACATTGCGACAGAGCCTGATGGCAGTACTAGAGAGGACACCTGTCATGACACCAGTACCAGCACCTCCACCCACCCCGACGGGTGGCACTGTTAGATGGTTCCGACAGATGGGACCAGATACCTTCACAGGCAATAAGACTGCAGAACAGATCTCTGATTGGATCGCCAACACGGAGATGCTATTAGAGGCTTCACAACTGCATCCAGACCTTTGGATGACCGCAGTGAGGGCCCAACTAAAAGGCAACGCCCATCGCTGGTGGGATTCCATTGAGCGCAGTATAGGCAAGAACCAGACTTGGGAACAGTTCTTGGAATACTTCAATATAAAGTATTTTCCAGCAACAGTCAGAAATGCCCTGTACTCCCAGTTCCTACATCTAGAACAGGAAAATATGACTGTTGATGCCTATGACACAGAGTTTAGCCGCCTTAGCAGATTTGGTGCCGTTCTGATACCCAATGATCTAGAGAAGGCTCAGAGATTCCACCATGGCCTCAACTTCGAGCTACAGAGATACACCACCGCACAGGCGAGGATTTCATATGAGGAGGTTCTCACAGAGGCAAGGATCCAGGAGGCCATTGTCAGAAGATCTAGACGTTCCAGCACGACCACGCCAGCTAGAGTCCAGCCCGGAGCAGGAGGACCCATCCGTCGTCTCGGAGCATAGACTCAACAGAGAGCAGCACCATATCCACACCAGGAACTTCCGACTTGCCACTTCTGTGGTAAGAGAGGACACTTCGAAAAGGACTGTCGAAAGAGACTTGGAACATGCATAATTTATGGAGCAAGCCAGCACCTTGCCAGAGATTGCCCGCAGCGCAGGGAAGCAGCCCCACAGGCCGGACAAAGGCCAACAGCACCATCCCCGAGGATACTACCCCCACCAGGAGGACAGCGTCCACCAGCACCCGGAGGATTCCAGAGAGGACCACCCTTGCCCCCACAGCAGGCACAGTTTGATCGGGCCCGACAGCAGGCAGGAGGACAGAGGCAGGGACAGGCCTTTACATTAGTAGCTACTGAGGAGGAAACAGAAGGAGAAGCAATCACAGGTACCATCTTAGTCGCATCCTTACCTGCGACAGCATTGTTTGATTTTGGTGCTACATTATCATTTATATCTAGTAGATTCGTAGCAATGCATAGAGTAGCGACTTCCCCCTTACCTAAGAGTTGGAAGATTCTTACCGGAGGAGGTATCGTGCCGGTTACCAGCACTATTAGAACGTGCTCTGTAATTGTATGTGGTAGAGAGATGAGAGCGCGATTCTTGGTATTGCCTATGCCGTACTTTGATGTTGTGATAGGCATGGACTGGTTAAGCCAGTATAATGCAGTACTGAACTGCCGGAAGGGTAGCGTCACTTTTAGACCACCAGATCAACCGGAGTTCGAATACATGCGAGGGGCCATCGAGCAAGGAGTAGGACAGACATCGGGAACTTGCATGGCTATGGAGGTTGCACCTCCACCAATAGTTGCAGAATTCGAGGATATTTTCCCCGACGAATTGCCAGACTTACCCCCAGATAGAGACGTGGAGTTCACCATTGAGCTAGTACCAGGAGCAGCACCGGTATCTTCTAATGTGTACCGATTGGCGAAGAAGGAGTTAGACGAACTGAAGCTATAATTGGAGGAGTTACAGAGCAAGGGATTTATCCGTCCTAGTGCATCACCATGGGGAGCACCCGTATTGTTTGTGCCTAAAAAGGATGGAACAGTACGTATGTGTATTGATTACAGAGCCCTTAATGCTTTGACTATCAAGAACAAGTACCCCCTGCCGCGGATTGACGACTTATTCGACCAGTTGACAGGAGCAGTAGTGTTCACCAAAATCGACTTGAGATCGGGTTATCATCAAGTGAAGGTACGAAGAGAGGACATTCAAAAGACAGCATTCAGGACTCGTTATGGTCACTATGAGTTCCTAGTAATGCCTTTTGGGCTGACGAATGCGTCAGCTGTATTTATGAACTTGATGAACAGAGTATTCCACCAATACTTAGACCGATTCGTGGTAGTTTTCATCGACGATATTTTGGTGTATTCGAAGAGCCATGAGGAGCACGAAGAGCACTTGAGACTAGTGTTAGAGACACTGAGGAGAGAGAGACTGTATGCCAAGCTTAGCAAGTTCGAGTTTCTCCTAGATCGTGTTGCCTTCCTTGGGCACGTCATCTCAGGAGACGGTATCTCAGTAGATCCGGCGAAGATTTTATCTGTAGAGACATGGCCAACCCCTACCAATGTCTCAGAAGTAAGGAGTTTCCTAGGACTTGCCGGATATTACCGGAGGTTCGTAGAGAACTTCGCGAAGATTACAGAGCCAATGACCCGCCTGACCCGTAAGGAGCAGGAGTTCACTTGGACAGAGGAGTGTCAGAAGGCATTCGATGAGCTGAAGAAGCGCTTGACTACAGCACCCATCTTGACGATACCTTCTGGACCCGGAGGATTCATAATCTACAGCGATGCATCCGGGAAAGGATTAGGATGCATCTTGATGCAGCATGGAAAGGTTGTAGCTTATGCTTCTAGACAATTGAGGACACATGAGAAGAACTATCCCACCCACGACTTGGAGCTTGCAGCAGTGATCTTTGCTTTAAAGCTTTGGAGTCATTACCTATATGAAGAAAGAGTGGAGATATTCACTGATCATAAGAGCCTAAAATATGTCTACACTCAGAAGGACCTTAATCAGAGGCAGAGACGTTGGCTCGAGGTGATGACAGACTTCAAAATTGAGCTACAGTACCACTCGGAAAAGGCCAACGTAGTAGCTGACGCATTGAGAAGAAGACCTATGGCATTCTTCTTGACTATCCAACAACATCTGTTGAGAGATCTAGAACAAATGGGTATAGAGGTTGTCATACCCGGAGTAGACGGACAGTTGTCGAGTTTCCAATTGCAATCGACACTGGTAGAGAGAATCAAGGCTGCTTTGCCGACGGATGCCAGATTTCAGAGGCTCAGACAGAGGACAGAGGCTAGATTACAGACAGGATTGAGGATACATAAAGACGGAATACTGAGATGCGGAGATCGTCTCTATGTTCCAAATGGAGAACTTCGGCATGAATTGATGACAGAGGCACATAGTTCCACCTATTCTATTCACCCAGGAGGCACGAAGATGTACAGAGACCTAAGACAGTACTACTGGTGGCACGGAATGAAGAGAGAGATAGCACGCTTCGTGGCCAAGTGCCTGGTGTGCCAGCAAGTCAAGGCTGAGAACCAGAGATCTGCAGGGTTGCTTCAACCACTTCCTATACCGGAGTGGAAATGGGAGCATATTACTATAGATTTTGTTATGAGCTTTTCGAGGAGTCCTAGTGGGCGCAATGCAGTATGGGTAATCGTGGATAGACTCACCAAGTCCGTACACTTTCTACCCTTTAGAGTTGGACAATCGACAGAGGCTTTAGTAGATATGTAAATGAGGAAGATCGTGCGCCTACATGGAGTGCCAGTTAGCATCATGTCTGACAGGGATACGAGATTTACGTCTTACTTTTGGCGGAGTATGCAAGAGAGCCTTGGTACTCGCCTAAAGTTTAGCACATCGTATCACCCACAAACAGATGGCCAGTCAGAGTGCACCATTCAAACGCTAGAAGACATGTTAAGAGCGTGTATGCTGGACTTCGGAGGATCATGGGAGGACCACTTACATTTGGTCAAGTTTTCCTACAACAACAGCTATCAAGCTAGCATTCAGATGGCTCCCTATGAAGCGTTGTATGGCAGGAAGTATCGTTCTCCAGTATGCTGGAGTGATATAGGCGAACGACAGATTCTCGGACCAGAGTTGGTTGTTCGGACGGTAGAGAAGGTAAAGAAGATCCAAGGACACCTTCGAGCAGCACAAGACCGACAGAAGCATTGGGCGAATGCGCATCGCCAACCCTTAGAGTTTCAGGTTGGAGATCACGTATTCTTAAAGATCTCACCTACACGAGGGACTATTAGATTCGGAGGCAGAGGGAAGCTGAGTCCGAGGTACATCGGACCGTTCGACATCTTAGAACGTGTCGGAGAGGTTGCTTACAGATTAGCATTACCGTAGACTTTGGAAGGAGTCTATGACGTCTTCCATGTATCTCAATTGAGGAGGTACATATCGGATCCTAGTCACGTGCTTGACCATTCCGAGATCACAGTCGGCCCGAGCCTATTGTATGAAGAGGAGCCTGTGGAGATCATCGACAGGAGCGAGAAGGTATTGCGAGGGCAGACTATTCCCCTAGTTCGTGTCGCATGGAGGCATCATGCACCAGGCGAGTCAACTTGGGAACGCGAGAAGGACTTTAGAAGACGTTATCCCCATCTTTTCGAAAGACTAGGTACGTATTAGAATTTCTTTTCAGTCATTAGTTCTTACCTTACGTATGTTTTAAATTTCGAGGACGAAATGCTCTAAGGAGGGTAGATTGTAAACCCCCTCGGCTAAAAATAAGATTTAATCAATTACTTTACCCAGATGAAACCACAACCCAAATCCCAAATTAGGGTATCAGTCTACCTCAAACCTGTATGCCACGATACCTGTGTACCACTCATAATATAGCTCCTAATATTTTAAATACACGATGAATTACCTAGTTAAATTGTTAGTTAATTGTTAATTAAGGCCAAGTTCACCTCAAGCAGCACTTATACAGCCCACCAATACTCTTTCCTTTGGACCAGCCCATTTCATTGAGACTAGACAAACCCAAGACGAGATTGGCCCACAACTTCCCTACCTGTATATATATGAAGTTCCTTCCCTTGAAACCCTAGAGAAGCAAACCTACACCACCCTCTCCAAACCCTAGCCGACCCCTCCCCTACTTCCGGCAAAGCCATTATCCAACCCGCCACCATCAGCCATACACCCAACCGACTGCTGCCGCCATTACCCAACACCATCACCACAGTCGCATAACACCCTCTCCACAGCAGCCTAAACACCCCTACCGACTGCCCTTAGTCCCTATACCCGCTGCCGCTGTCCCTTCGACCGACACAGCCGTACGCCGAGCGACGAGCCACCGCGGAGCCAACCAGACCCCCCGTGCGCTGCTGCCGCTGCCGTGCCTGCTGCTGTCGCCACCGCTGCTGCCTTGCTAGTTGCCGCCGGCCGGAGCCCCATATACGCCGGAGCATAGCCGCGGACGAGCTCGGCCTCTACCAGGTAATAAGCATCGATCATTGGTTAACCTTATTATGCCGTCGTGTCGTATCATTGCATGGGTACGAGTTAACGAATTGAAAACCCTAATTTTGGTTATGTGAAGTCTTAATCCTATTGCTTAGATGACTAATAGATAGTAATTCATAAATTCAGTAATTGTCCTCATAACAAAAATTGTTATAACTGACTTATAAACCATCCATAAAAACCTTGATAAACCGCGTGTACTGGACATGGATAGATAAGTTCCAGAAATTGTACTAGACATAATATAATTTCCGTAAAACCATAAATTAGAACTAATGTCTTGGGGCACATGATCGATGACAGAACGCGTGTACACCTTAGCTACGTGCACATGTAACGCTGTCTTAGACCAGCCGTAAACTTGAGACAGACTCTTAAGAGCAACATAATGTCAGTACATTGGATCCTAGTGTCTGATGATTGATTGTTATATTATATTGTGTGTTAGGATCATCGGATCAGACAGAAGACATCGCCGGAGCAGGCTTCTGGCATTCACAGCTTCCGGATACAGGCAAGATACCTTGCTATATTTACTGTCTAATTTAAATATGCATATGTTGTATTGTGTTCTCGTTGCTTATAAAATTATACAACTGTGCTCGTCCGAGTTGTCTCGGGTGCGTTCGATGTGTACGTCGATGATTTAGTATACTTGGCCTAGTCACTAGTAAACTCATCCCCGTTAGGAGGATACGTCGATATCTTCCAGGACCTGACACTTTACACGTTCACTGAGACATATTCATATTGGGATGTGGGCTTGCGCACTCGACTAGCTATCGTTGCGTACATCCTACATCACGGTTAGTACATAGTTCAGGGTATAATTTAGAGACTTGGTATATAGTTACATGGTATGCACGTCGAGTAGTCGACTTGCATATCTACATTGGGCGGGAAGGACAACTAGTAGGCGTATGGGGTACCCACATTGGAGCCGTAGTTCGTAGGAGCCTCGGGTCTAATGATTTTCCCTTATACTGATGCCACGTTCTTCGGAGCGATATGGACGATATACTGTACAGATGCCACACTCTTCGGAGCATGGACGCTATGCCCACACCCACTCATACGCATCAGAGTTGGCCTCACATTGCATTCACTTAGATGGCTAGCACACCCTTATTGTATTTATTTTATTCAGTATTCATATATAGCATATTGTTTTCTTGTATCTTGTTACGTCCCTCTGAGGACCTGGCTTCTTTCCAGATTTAGACGAGGCTTACTACCCCACCGTATACGGCCCAGGACAGGAGACGATATTTGCTACAGTTGAGGAGTTGGAGGTACAGCCGTCAGAGTTTCCGTGATCAGTTGGTAGGCCTTTAGCCTAGATTGGGCGCATCATTATCTACTCAGTTGGTGGTCTAGTCTTCCTTTTATATCTCATTTCAGTACTTTATTTCGTCATAGTAGTGGGTTTGTTCCCACCAGACATTACTGGTTGTACTATGATATCTTGAGACTGGTATTTATCAACCAGCAGTTTTATTTAGTGTTTCTTGCTCTTTATATTGTGGATGAGATTAGTTTACCTGTTATTGACTGATACTGGACATGTTAGTATTATAGGACAGCGTAGAACTCTTCGTGGATCCATTAAATTAGGATATCCTTGGAGACGTGTCAGCTGGCTATTGCCACGTGGCCTGGTTCCATATATTTTGGGACTAGAGCATGACAATATGTATATATATACATATATATAATTATATCTTACTATGAATAAGAATATAAGAGAATTAGATCTACAATTAAATTGTATTAACATATGTGGATCGTATCATCCCGTATCCCACTAGATCTATGATACGCATGCGACACGAGTCCACCACACATCCAAACGTACCCCGAAGGACACGAATAAGTCATATATATTATTTATGAACAATACGAAGAGTCAAATATAAATCTATATGTCCGTGTCAAAATATAACATGCTCAAAGTTCCGTGTCAGAGGGAAAAACTCCCAAATCAACACGTATCACCAAATTATTGGGATACGACCTATAATTATCCAATTGTGGACACGATACTAGTCCCAAACACACAAGCACATGTCAAATTGATCAATAGGACCAATTGACATACACAACAAATGTTAATCTCGGAATTCTCCCAAAATTGACACAAAAAGTACCATAACTTTCTCAATAGGCCTCCTATGAACACAAAACCAAATCCTATGGGTAGCCTATACATATGGGTTAATTTTTCATGATTAAATCTCATATTTAGAACCAAATTTAAGGAAAAATTGAATTGTACCTATTAGGAGATAGATTTCCATTACAACCTCCAAATATGATAAAATTGGCCTCCAACTTGTAGATCCTTACTCCTCTTTGTAGATCCTTGCTTCCTTCTTCTAGATCATTGCTCAAGTAGTCTCCTATGGTGATTTGGAAAAGAATTAAGATAATATTTGGTAGGGAAATGAAGTGGTAATGAAGGAATTTGGTTGAAAAAAATTCTAAATCTAGTTTTGAAATGAAAAGAGAAGAGAGAATAATTTTTCCCCTCTCTATATAGGCCGCCCCCCCCTTTCCCCTTCCTTAAGCTACTATGAATTGTCCAATATACCTCTTGGGGCCTCTCATGAAAAAATAATTGAGGGAAGCTTCTAGTCTAATAGTTTAATTAATTTTAATCCATCTCCTAATCAATGGGCTTTCTAAATGGGCTCTAATCTAACAATTAATACATGTTGGTCCATGAGTCTAAACTAAACTAGTTAGGTCCATTAACACAAGTACAAAATAAATAACTAACATCTAACAATAATGAAATAATACAGCAAATAATTATTTACCATGCATGATATTTAATTAAATATAAAATTACTAAAATACCCTTTCCAAAAAAATATGGTAGTGACATTCCTAGCTTTTGAATCTTCCTATCCGAAAATTTTATATATGCTAGACACCCCTACACTCGAATAATATTCAAGTTGGGTCTGACTATTAACCATAGTTTATGTGGAGTAATATTAGAAGTTGCGTACGACACTCTTTTGAGAATAAAATAAGCCGTGAGTGCAGCTTCTTCCCTGAAACTGTTTGAGTTACAAGTTGAAGTTTGAACATCCATTCGGTACAAAAAGATTTTCTGAAGTATGTTTCTTTATATGACATAACCATCTGACCAGCGTTAATCATCACTACCACATTTTCTACGAAGGATATTTTGGTTATTTTGTAATTAATTAATGTGCTTGTGGTATATTTATTTATTGTTAGATGCTATATTTTTATTGGACTTATGTTAGTGGACTTAACTAGTTAGAATAGACTCATGGACCAACATTAATTTTAGTTAGATTTGAGCCCAAAAAACAAGCCCATTCATTAGGAGGATGATTTAATTAGTTAAAAAATTAGATTAGAATATTCTCTCATCAATTAATTCCTTCATGACAAGACCAAAGGGGTATTGCAGACTTTTCATAGTGACTTGGAGAAGGGGGCAAGGCCGGCCATGGGGGGAGAGGAGAGAGACTCTCTCTTTTTATCCATTCATCTCATTTATAGATCTAAAATTTCCCTCTTTCAAATTTTGTCATCCCTACACCAATCCTTACCCAAATTCTCTACCAATTTCTTCTCTACTCACCATTGGAGGCTATGGGAATAAGGAGGAGGCAATAATCTACAAGGAGGAGGAAGGAGCATAAGTTGAAGGCTTTTGACACTTATTTGGAGACTTGCATTGGAAATCCATCTCCCAATAGGTAAAATTTAGTTTTTTTTTCTCTCTATTTAGACTCTAAATCTATAGTTTAATCATTAGGAACCCTTCCATGTACTAAGGCTACCCATAGGAAGTAGAATTAGGTTCATATGAGGCATATGGAAGAAGTTATGGTATATTTTATACCAATTTTGGAAGAATTTTGAGATTGGCACATCTTGTATTTGTCAATAGATAAATTAGACTAAATTGACATGTGTTTGGTTGTGTAAGACTAGTGTCCTGTCCACAATTGAATACATGTAGGTCGTATCACAATAATTTGGTGATACAGGTTGATTTGAAAGTTTTTTCCTTTGACACGGGGGGTTGAGCATGTCATATTTTAACACGGACACATGAATAAGTAGCTAGCTCTTCGTTATCACTACCATATTTTCTAGGAAATAATATTTTAGTAATTTCATAATTAATTAAATATTGTGCATGATAAATAATTATTTGTTGTATTATTTAATTGTTGCTAGATGTTATTTATTTATTTTGGACTTGTGGACCTAACTAGTTTAGTTTAGACTCATGGACCAACATATATTAATTGTTAGAATTGAGCCCAACTAGAAATCCCATGGATGAGGAGGATGATTAATTTAATTAAACCATTAGACTAGAAGCTTTCCTCCTTAATTATTTTTTCATGAGAGGCCCCAAGGAATATAATGGACATTACATAGTAGCTTGAGGAAGGGGTAAGGGGGGACAGCCTATTAAAGAGGGGGAAAATATTTCTCTCTCCTCTTTTTATTTGAAAACTAGATCTAGAATTTTTCTCAACCAAATTCCTTCATTCCCACTTCATTTTTCTACCAAATTTTATCCCAATTCCTTCCCAAATCACCATTGGAGGATAGTGGAGCAAGGATCTAGAAGGAGGAAGTAAGGATCTATAAAGAGGAGCAAGGATCTACAAGTTGGAGGCCAATTTTATCACATTTGGATGTTGCATTAGGAATTCATCTCCCAATAGGTACAATTCAGTTTTCTTCTTAATTTAGGTTCTAAATCTGAGATTTAATCATGTAAAATCAATCCATATGCATAGTCTACCCATAGGATTTGGTCTTGTGTTCATAGGAGGCATATTTAGAAAGTTATGGTACTTTTTGGGTCAATTTAGGGGGAATTTCGAGATTGATATTTGTTGCGTGTGTCAATTGGTCCTATAGATCAATTTGACATATTCTTCTGTGTTTGGAGCTAGTGTCGTGTCCACAATTGGGTACGTGTAGGTCGTATCCCAACAATTTGGTGATACGTGTTGATTTGGAGATTTTTTCTCCGATACGGGACTTTGAGCACTCATATTTTGACACGGACACTTAGATTTGTGTTTGACTCTTCGTATTGTTCATAAATAATATATTAGACTTGCTCGTGTCCTTCGGGATACGTTTTGATGTGTGGTGGACTCGTGTCGCAAGCGTATCCTAGATCTAGTGGGGTACGGGTGTGATACGCTCCATATGCTTGTGCATTTATTTCTAGATCTATATTCTTCCATTGTTCTTAGTCATGGTGATGTATAATTATATATACGTATATATATATTGTTGTGTATATTTTTTTTTGTATTAGTGTTTCATAGATCTATGTATCTATTATATCTATGTGTATACATATTATGTAGCTATTCTTCTACATTTGTAAGAGCTATTTAATATTGTATATATATATATATATATATATATATATATATATATATATGTTGTTATATACATACTTATATGTTATATGTATTTATATTGTGTATGATTATATATACATGTACGCATATATGTTACTATATATATGTATGTTATGTCATAATTCTTATTATGTATATGTTTGTGGGGGTGTGTGTATGTTTACATATATTTATATAGTTTTAAGTTATATATAGTAGTAATTATATATTGTGTTATATATATTATATATTGTGTTATATATAGATATGGGAGAGGCGACAACAGTTATGGTGACGGTGCAAGCATCACCAAACAGCAGCAGCATTAGCACACAGCAGCAGCAACAACGGATTTAGCAACAACAGCCGCAGCAACAATGGCGATAGCAGCAACATAGCAACAACGACAATAGCAGAAATCCGTTGCAGTGGCAGCCATTCCTGCCACAGCAGCAGCAACATTTGCGACGGCGGCCAGCAACTTTTAGTGACAGTTCTGCGGTTTATATTAGATATTGTGTATTTAATTATATTAGATATATATATATGTATAGATATGGTATTAATATATATGTATATACATTCCTAATTACTAATTGTGTTTTAGTATACTATATTTATAATTATTAGTTGTTCGCATCTATTATTTATGGGTAGTTAGTATAAACAAGATTTTGGATATTACCTTAAAATACCAAGGTAAGTATCAAGGTATTTGGGGATACCCAAGGTATTGGGTTTGGGTATCAAGATTATGGTTTAATGTTGTGATACCAGATTGGTTCAAAATTTATAATTAGGATTTTATATATATTAATATTGTTTGATATGTATATGTGATGCTTTATCTATTGTTTTACGTATCTTGAGATACGATATCCTAATATCCTAAGATATAGCTTTTATGATTTAGACTCTAGTATTTGAACCCAATATTTTTGAGATAGACTCATGCAACCTAGAAATAGGTAGTTTGACATAATTGACCATAGTTTGACCATAGTTGACCATAGTTTTAATTAGAGTTGACTTAGTTTGACTTTTGACTTAGAGATGGCTTGTTGACCTAGTTGTTGACTAGTTTAACTTATTTTCTTTCCGAAACCTTATATTGATATTATATTCCATATCTAGGTCTTCGAGACACTGTATCAGACATCTGTGAGACTATTCTTTGGATTTCAGGCGAATATATTCTCTGATAGTTTCTCATTTATGATATCCTCTATGTTCATTATATCTAGTGTAGATATCCATATTTTTTGACATGATGGTTACACGGATTGGTATATCCGGATCTCGTCATGGGATGTTATTCCTTGTATATGGTATATCTTGGGCAAGTCTTATTTCATTGATTATCTTGTGCATGTACAGACACTGATTCTCGGGGAGATTTGCTACATTCCTAGAGAATCCCGTGCCATAGCATACCATGGTTGGATCTATTATGCCAGTCAGGGTGGGAAGTATTTTAGTGTAGATATGTGATTATACCCTCCTTGTATCAAGTCTTGCTCTTGAATAGTGTTAATCATATACCGTACGTATGATTACTCAGGCCATAAATCTTGTATCATATTTCTAAGCCGATCACATATTAAAGCTTGTACTCATACACTTAGTCATTAGTATTCTTGTTTATTGTCATATTGCTCATTATTATATTATTCCAGTATTTCCTTATTATATATCCCTTGTATCTATTGTGCATCTTATATATTCATATCTATTTACTGTTACATAGTTTTTATTATTGATTAGAACTGCTGTTAGAGATGTACTCTACTCCTTTCCTGACTGGATATATTTTTTCCAGATGATACTGAGGAGTGGTACCCTACATATTATGGACCTCAGGATATTGTGAGTTTAGAGTCAGAGACCCTGGCTCAGGAGGGACTTATCCCAACTGAGACAGATGACCCGAGACTTGTAGCTTCTTAGTATTCTTGTCCTGGATTTGTCTCCAGCTTATTTTGTTAGTATTCTTCCAGAGTCATTGATCTTATTATTTTAGACTCATGAGTTGTATGTGACTATTCTATTCTTTATCATATTCGTGCTCGTTTCAATCTTAGATCTGTGATTGAGTATATTGTTATTGTGGGTGGTTCATTTTAATGCTAGATAGATTATCCAGAAATCGTTCTACCGCCAATTCTGCGGTGTAGGCTGGGCGTTGTTTCCGACTTGCATCCCTACATCGGGTGCGGGTCATGATATTTTTTTAGTGGTGGCCTATACAGGTCAAGCTTCGCAAGTTGTGCAATATCGCGGTAGTGCGACGACTTAGTTGTACTACTGCAAGCCTGTATCAGGATATAGGATATAGGCTATAGGCTGAGAATACCCAATCACATCTAGGAAAAATTCTTTTGATTCATTCAACTATTCTCCTTTGGTATTGATACTTGATCTCTTAAACTGTCTTTTTCTTGAGTGTCTTACATCATATGCCATATTGATTCTTTCTTTCGCTTTGTCTCAGGATGCTGCCTAAGACTAGATCGCAGCAAGGGATAGCAGCTTCTGAGAGGTCTGCGACATCCCGAGGGCCTGTACCAGTCATTTCTCCTGTGATTGGAATGTCAGCTGCTTTCGGAGGTCCACCACCTATTCAGAGGACTGAGCTAGCTGTATCTGAGGGGCTTCCACCTCTACCTACCATGCCAACAGAGGCGACACAAATATTTATACTGCTTTGTGAGATGCTCGAGGCACATAGGGCTCAGTTTGAGGCACATCAGAAGTAGACCGACGTTTTACGGTAGGGCATCGAGAGTGCTTATCAGCTTGATCATGCTATAGTAGAGAGAGGAGTTCTGATCCAGCAGCAGGTTGCTCTTCAGGTTGCTCAGCTTCGGCCAAGCAACATTCAGGACTTCAAGAAACTGGAGCCTAGGGTCTTCAAGGGGACGGAGGACATCGTCTATGCTGATAATTGGCTGAGAACATTGAGCATATTATGAGGGTGTCCCATCTTTTTGAGGATCTGAAGGTTGAGGAGGTAGGACTTCAACTGTTCGACGTCGCCCGTACTTGGTTCAGAAATGAGCCAATTCTTGTTGACACGGGATAGTCTTGGGAGGTATTCAAGGACCTCTTCAAGAAGAAGTTCTTCGCTCAGGCAGACATGCTAGACTTGGAGAGGCAGTTTGAGAGCGTCATTCGGGGGAGCATATCTGTGGAGGAGTACGCTACGGAGTTGGCAGGTTAAGCCAATTTGCACAGTATTTGGTGAGAGAGATGGAGGTTCGGGCTATTCGTTTTCGTAAGGGTCTAAACTGGGAAGTGAAGATTCTTATTCCGTCTTTTTATGAGACATACTCGGAGATACTTGCGGAGGCACGCAAGGTTGAGAGAGAGTTGGGTTTGAAGCCCAAGAGAGACCGTAATTCTTTTCTGGGGGCAAACAGTAGTGCATTATCTGCCAAACATCTTTATTTCTAGTCCAGACCTTTCCAGCAGCCACAACAGCACCAAACTCTGTCTCGGACGCTATTTTACCAGGCACCACAGCAGTAGAGGCAGTTAATACAAGCTTCATGCCACTACTGCAAGAAGCCCGGTCATATCTGAGAAGTTTGCAGGAGGAGGTTGGGAGTTTGTTTGTATTGTGGAACTGAAGGGTATCAGTTGAGGGAGTGTCCTTCCAATCCTCGTCGTGCAGTTCAGGGAGCAGCTTCAATTCCAAGGGCACAGACGAGACCACCTGCAGTACAGCTGAGGAGACCACTTCTGATACAGCACCAGCGTTATGTCCAGTATCAGCAGCAGGAATGTGCATGTCAGGGGCGAGTATTTGCTATGACCATCGAGGAGGATGAGCCCACCGGAGATGTCATCGCAGGTTCTATTCTTCTTGATTCCATTCCAGCTTTAGCTTTATTTGATAGTGGTGCTTCCCAGAGTTTTGTATCTGTTTCTTTTGCTTTGAAGCATGGTTTGGTAGCTGAGTCTTTGCTTAGGACTTGCAAGATCATGATCGGGGGAGGCATTATCCTGGTTAATAATATTTGCAAGGATCAGAGAGTTACTCTAGGAGGCCGGGAGTTGAGTGCGTGTCTACTTGTAATGCCACTCCCGAATTACAATATTATACTCGGGATGGATTGGTTGAGTAGGCACTGTGCTAGCATAGATTGTAGAGGAGGTAGAGTTTTATTTGGTCCACCAGGAGAGCCAGAGTTCGAGTTTGCTAGAGGAGCTATAGAGCAGGAAGAAACATTATTTGTGGAGCTATGCTAAAAGATAAGGAGTTGTCACATCCGTTGATAGCCGAATTCTCGGATGTGTTTCCTGAGGAATTGCCAGGATTGCTGCCAGATCGAGATATTGAATTCTCTATAGACTTGGTGCCAGGTGCAGAACCAATTTTGTAACATGTCTATAGACTAAACAACAGCGATCTGGTCGAGCTGAAGAAGCAGGTGGACGAAATACAGGATAAAGGGTTTATCAGATCGAGTTCTTCACCGTGAGGAGCCTCGGTATTATTTGTATCGAAGAAGGTATGCATTGATTATAGGGCATTGAATAATCTCACTATCAAGAATAAGTACCCTTTGCCACGGATTGATGATCTGTTCGATCAGTTGAGTTGTGCCAAGGTGTTTTCCAAAGTAGATTTGAGATCAGGCTACCACCAGGTGAAGGTGAAGCTGGAGGACATACCGAAGACTACTTTTAGGTATGGTCAGTATGAGTTTATGGTGATGCCGTTTGGTTTGGCTAATGCACCGACGGTATTTATGAACTTGATAAACAAGGTGTTCCATCAGTACCTTGACAAGTTTATGGTGGTGTTCATCGATGACATACTTATATACTCGAAGATACTGGAGGAGCACGAAGAGCATTTACGGATTGTGTTGGAGGTGCTGAGGAAGGAGAAGTTGTATGGAAAGCTGTCCAAGTGTGAGTTTTTTCTGGACATGGTCGAGTTCTTGGGGCATATTATGACTGGTGATGGTATTTTAGTAGATCCAAAGAAGATCGCAGCAGTGGAATCTTGGAAGACCCCAAGTTCGGTAGCAGAGATCAGGAGTTTCTTGGGATTGGCAGACTACTACAGAAAGTCTGTGCAGTATTTTTTGAGGATTGTCGAGCCGATGACCAGACTCACCAGGAAGGTTGTAGAGTTTATTTGGATGGAGGATTGCCAGGCTGCTTTTGAGGAATTAAAGAAGAGGTTGACATCTGCTCATATTTTGACATTGCCATCAGGGTCTGGAGGCTTCACTATTTATAGTGATGCATCGGGGAAAGGTTAGGATTGTGTTCTTCAGCAGAATGGGAAAGTGATTGCCTATACATCCAGGCAATTGCGTCCTCATAAGAAGAACTATCCTACCCATGATTTGGAGTTGGCAGCAGTCATCTTCGCCCTGAAGTTGTGGAAATATTATTTGTACGGAGAGCATATGGAGATCTTCACAAACCACAAAAGCTTGAAGTACATTTTTACTCAGAAGGAGTTGAACATGAGGCAACATTGGTGGTTGGAACTGATAAAGGATTTTGATATATCTTTGCAGTATCATCATGGGAAAGCTAATGTAGTTGCCGATGCCTTGAGTAGGTATCCGGTAGCTATGTTCTTGACGCAGGATCAATATTTGTTGGAGGACTTGGAGAGCTTGGGAATTGAGGTAATAGTTCCTGGTTGTGTGATGCGGATGTAGGGATTACAGATACATTCAGATTTGATGGACAGGATCAAGGCAGCCCAGTATGAAGATGTATCTCTGAGGAGCATCAGAGCTCAGGTGAGAGCAGGATTGGAGGATGATTTCACCATTATTAACGATGGTTCTTTGCGGCATTGAGTTAGGTTGTGTGTGCCTAGTAGGGAGTTGCGTGAGGAGGTATTGCAGGAAGCACATCGCTCTCAGTATTCCATACGTCTAAGTGCCAACAAGATGTATCAGGATATGCAAGAGAGTGTGTGGTGGTATGGCATGAAGAGGAGAGTGGCACAGTTTGTATCCAGATGCTTAGTGTTCTAGCAGGTGAAAGCCGAGAGGCAGAGGCCAGGAGGTTTACTTCAACCATTGTCCATTCCAGAGTGAAAGTGGAAGCACATTACTATAGATTTTGTGTCCGGACTTCCACGATCTCCAGGAGGGAAAGACGCGATTTGGTTCATCGTTGATAAGTTGACCAAATCGACCTATTTTTTGTCTTCAAGGTGGGTTTGTCTACGGAGAAGATGGTAGAGATATATGTGAGGCAGATCTTCAGGATAAATGGAGTTTCCGTCAGCATAGTCTCGGATCGGGATAGTCGTTTCACTTCTCATTTCTGGAGGAGTTTGTAGGCGAGTTTAGGCACTCAGCTCAAGTTCAGTACTACATATCATCCCCTGACAGATGGACAGTCAGAGAGGACTATTCAGACTCTCGAGGATATGTTACGTACTTGTGTACTAGATTTCGGGGGTTCTTTGGAGGACCATCTCCATTTGGTAGAGTTTGCTTATAACAACAGCTACCAGACTAGTATAGAGATGTCACCTTTTGAAGCTCTGTACGGTAGAAGGTGTCGTACTCCCTTGTCATGGGACGATGTTGGAGAGAGAGTTTTGCTTAGGCCAGAGATGGTTGTAGATGCATCAAAGAAGGTTTAGTTGATCAAAGACATACTTCATGTGGCGCATGATAGACAGCGGCTTTGGGCCGATAGCCACCAGAGACCTTTGGAGTTTGAGATATAGTTTTAGATTTTTGTGCTTGTTATTGGTTGTTTGTTATAGATTAAGTTCTTAAGGTTATTTTTTATAGGTGGGTGGTTTGGTGTTTTTGAGGATTTCTCCGACACGAGGCACGATTCGCTTCGATGGAGGCGGGAAGCTTAGTTCACGATTCATCGGATCTTTTACTATTCTAGAGAGGGTCAGTGCAGTTGCTTATAAACTAGACTTGCCACCTATATTGGGGGGAGTGCACAACGTGTTTCACGTGTCATAGTTGAGACGGTACTTGGCAGATCCTAGTCATGTATTGGATCACTCAGAGATAGAGTTTGGCCCTACTCTTATTTATCCAGAACAGCCAGTTGAGATTCTTGATCGGAAAGAGAAGGTGCTGAGAAACCAGACTATTCCTTTGGTATGCGTCGTATGGAGGCATCACTCTCCAGGGGAGTCTACCTGAGAGAGAGAAAGGATGAAATGCGAGAGCGTTATCCATATTTGTTTGTGCCTTGAGGTATGTTCTTTGATAGTTAATTATGTTCTGTTGTTATATTTTTTTATTTTCTGGGGGTAGATTTCGTCTTTGAATTTTGAGAACAAAATTATTTTTAAGGAGGGTAGACTTGTCACTACCATATTTTCTAGGAAAGGGTATTTTAGTAATTTTATAATTAATTAAATATTATGCGTGATAAATAATTATTTGTTGTATTATTTAATTATTATTATTAGATGTTAGTTTTTTATTTTAGACTTGTGTTAGTGGACCTAACTAGTTTAGTTTAGACTCATGGACCAACATGTATTAATTGTTAGAATTGAGCCAAACTAGAAAGCCCATGGATTAAGAGGATGATTAATTTAATTAAACCATTAGACTAGAAGCTTCCCTCCTTAATTATTTCTTTATGAGAGGCCCCAAGGGGTATAATGGACATTACATAGTAGCTTGAGAAAGGGGTAAGGGGGGCCGGCCTATTAAAGAGGGGGAGAAATATTTCTCTCTCCTCTTTTCATTTGAAAACTAGATCTAGAATTTTTCTCAGCCAAATTTCTTCATTCCCATATCATTTTTCTACCAAATTTCATCCCAAATCCTTTCCAAATAATTATTAGAGGCTAGTGGAGCAAGGATCTAGAAGGAGGAAGCAAGGATCTACAAAGAGGAGCTAGAATCTACAAGTTGGAGGCCAATTTTATCATATTTGGAGGTTGCATTAGGAATCCATCTCCCAATAGGTATAATTCAGTTTTCCCCTTAATTTAGGTTCTAAATCTGAGATTTAACCATGAGAAATTAACCCATATGCATAGGCTACCCATAGGATTTGGTTTTATGTTCATAGGAGGCCTATTGAGAAAGTTATGGTGATTTTTGTGTCAATTTTGGGGGAATTCCAAGATTGACATTTGTTGTGTATGTTAATTGGTCTTATAAATTAATTTGGCATGTGCTTGTGTGTTTGGGGCTAGTGTCGTGTCCACAATTGGGTACGTATAGGTTATTTTCCAATAGATACGTGTTGATTTGGGAGTTTTTCCTCCGACACGGGATTTGAGCATGTCACATTTTGACACGGACACGTAGATTTGTGTTTGACTCTTTGTATTATTCATAAATAATATATTAGACTTGCTTGTGTCCTTCGGGGTATGTTTAGATATGTAGTGGAATCGCGTTGCAAGCGTATCCTAGGTCTAGTGGGATACGGGTGTGATATGCTCCATGTGTTTATGCATTTATTTCTAGATCTATATTCTTCCATTGTTCTTAGTCATGGTGATGTGTAATTATATATATATATATATATATATATATATATATATATATATATATATATATTATTGTGCATATATATTTATGTATTAGTGTCATAGATCTATGTATCTATTATATCTATGTGTGTATATATATTATGTAGCTATTCTTCTACATATGTAAGAGCTATTTAGTGTTGTTGTATATATATATATATATATATATATATATATATATATATATTATAATATATATATATATGTATATGTTATGTGTAGATATATATATGTTTTTATATACATACTTATATGTTATATATATTTATATTGTGTATGATTATATATACACGTACATATATATTGTCATCGTATTTCCATGTATGTGCTAACTTTTGCACGATATACCCTAGGACACTGTACACGACTTCATGTACAGAAGTCTTACTTAAGATATTCGAGGTATCCAACTTTTATGTTAGGACATGACTCATGATATGAGATAGTTGACTTAATTGTATCCTCCTTGTTGACTCAAGATATAGTAAGTATTTGTCTTGCATATTATGGACATGAGACGCGAGATACATGGGGACTCGGAAGAACCTTCCGTATCATTGGGATACCACTTACCACTTGCTATCGATGCTTGCGCTTCGGTCCCTATATTGCTGTAGGTACCTTGACGAGGCCTATCCGTACCTACCACTACTATTACTACCCACTTACTTTCGTGTCTATTCAGACCTTCTGGCCCAGGTGGTTTAGCGGACGAGTATGTTCTCAAATGCATTAACATAGCGGGTTATGATAGATACCCTTAAGCACATTGCTATTTATTTACTGTTACTTTAGCATGTTGTTTCTTATACCTTGTCATATTTCTTTGAGGACATGGTCACTTTCCAGTTTTACAACATAGACGATAGTGGAGTTTTTTGGAGATGCTGATGTGTATCGCCTCATCATATAGGCATTGGACTCAGTTACTGTTATCATTTCTACCGCAGTATGTTTATCATTTCTCGTTATTTTTTTGCTGCTATAGCCTAGTTTTATCGACTCTTATTTTTTCTTCGAGTCTATTCGAACAAGTATTGAATAGGGTGCACACCAGGATATATGGTTTCAATTCTTAATTTTTTATGACCTTATGGATTGAGATGTAACTATATTTTATTATATTACTTAGATATTACAGCTTAAGTGTACTCTAACAGGTCTATTAAATTGGGTTTGCCAATTAGAGTTGTGTTATTGGCCATTGCACGTGCCCTGGTCCTTTATATTTTAGGACTGGGGCATGACATAGTTTTTGTGGTGGCCCATGCAGGTCCTGATTAAATTGTCTCAGTTATCACTACTAGAATAAGTTAAATTAGCGACGTCTGAAAACGTCGCTAAATGGCCTAAAAATGTCGTTACAAAATTTAGCGGTAATTAGCGACGTTTTAATGAAGTCGCGTTTAAGCTAGTCGTTGATAGGAAAAATGTCACAAAACGTCGCTATAGCGACGTTTTCTAGCGACGTATTTGCGTTGCTAGTATTTTTTTATATTTGCGATGTGTTTATGTGTCGCTAAACGTCGCTAATTTTTTTCTATTTAGTGACGTTTTGTAACACATTTAGCAATATTTTATTGACCTGAAAAATACTGCCATGTCAACAATTTAGCGACATTCAACGACGTATTTAACGATGTATTTAACGACGTATATAAACGTCGCTAAACGTCACTAAATTTTCAGTAAAAAATAAAAAAAAGAATATAAAATAGTTTTCAAACCATTCTTCCTGCAAATTTTGAATTCACAATTTATATAAATAGATCCGGAGCAACCCTTCGTTGAATTCCCTGGGTTCGCCGACCCCTTCGGTGGAATACTCAACACTAGTAAATTAACATATATTTAATATGAATAAAATAAGTACACAGACTTATAATAGTTCATAAAAATAGACAGACCTAGAGCAACTCTCCGTTGAATTTTCTGGGTACGAAAAACACAAAGGTATATAAAATATCATAGTCACACAATAAACACAAAATAAAAGTATCACAATCACACAAAAAGCACAATATGAAAGTATCACAGTCACACAATAAGCACAATAAAAGTATCACAATTATATCATAAGTCTTATCCAATTGCTCAATCTCCCAAGGAAATCGAATACACTGGGGCAGAACCTAGTCCCTCAAATAATTCGTATATGCAGCATCTAGGTGATCAATCTCCACTATAGGTACTGGGTGATTGGAACTCCCCCTCTGAGCTGGTGCCTGTCCAACAGTAGGAGTTACTACTTTCTTCTTGACAGTAGGAGTTGCCACTTCCTCCTTGACAACCGCTTCCAATTTAACAATAGGAGGTGCCACTTCCTCCTTAATAGTCACTTTTTTTCTTAACAGTAGGAGGTACCACTTCCTTCTTAACTGTAGGAGGTACAGCGACATGCACGTGCTCGGGTCATGGGTGCCATCTGGTAAGATAGATGGAAACAAAGAATATAATTGATAACATATATACATATATGTATCCATATAGTTAAAATAGATGTTACATTCCACATTAAAAATATAGTACATGTATCGGTATCGACCATATCGGGTCGGTATCAGCCATATCGGGTCGTTATCGGCCGATACTAAGCTCAAATTCGTCCTCTTTTCCAAGCTTTGGTGCCACACTAGATAGAGTTGAACGAGGATGGTGTTATATATATATATATATATATATATATATATATATTCAAACAACAACAATAATAAATGGTGGTAACTTAGATGTAACGCCCCGTTCGTCCCGTTCCCCCTATACGGGGAGCGCGGCTAAGATATGCTTGGTACCGTTCGATCGGGACAGATTGAATCAAGATCCTTTCCTCGTTATGGATTGGTTTCTTCGGAATCATGTCCCATAATCAATGGATCGTGCCTCAAGGAAGGACTCGGCGGCAGAGTAGAGAGAGGCCTTTCCGTTGTGTTGGTTTTCCCTTGCCCGTTTTCGATTGCCGTTTGGTTGCATACTTGTTGGTTTTAGGACTTGCGTTTTCTTGAACGGTTTCGATGGACTTCATTGTTTTCGTTCTTAGGATTTCGCATTTCGTATCGAGCCTTGGAGACCGAAGCAGGAGGTATTGATCATCCGTTGGTACGTGCAGGTGATCGTGTAGACAACACGCGAGCGGAGTCTTAGGGATCTCTACTTCTTCTTCCTATACAACCAACGTGTGAGTGGCTCTATTTCGATAAGCACCTTCTTTCCAAAGGCTCCGTTCATAATAAAATTGACTCAGTTGGGCATTCAATCAAACGATACCAATTAAGTAACAAGTTGGATAACAAGATAAGATAAGAAGTAGGCTTGGAACACCCATTGCTTGTCATACAAAACCTTGCATAAATTTATTGATGCATGCATGTTCGTTGGGTGTTTAATGGGTTGGTATTTATTGATAGTTCAAAGTGTTCTTCTATAACTGCTGCATGTTATTTCATATAACTTGTTGGTTGATTGTTATAATACAGTAAAGCAGTTTCGTACATGATGTTCTTTAAATGGCTAGTAAGTAAATCTATGATGTAGAGTTCATAGAAATGGTCATGGGAATTCTTGTGCACAAGGGATCCAGGTTCCTGCGAGCGATTACCGGGGCACCGGGCCGTTTTGACCCGGGCGGAATCTACTTTCTTAGTCCTGGGAGCGAGGAATTGTAGCGGGGCTAGCTACCTGCGCTGCAAGCGTCGCCGCCAGCCCAGACTAAACCCATGATGGCTGGTAGACAACAAAGAAAGATATAGTGTATATTTAAACTGTGCAGACTAACTATGTCTTCGTGACAGGGAAGGCTATAGTAAGTTGTACAGGTGGTTCAGACGGTACAGGTAAAGTCACCGAACGGTGGCATGTGAAGTTATGTTATTTTGTTCTTGCATACCTGCTAAATGAAATCTGAACTAGGCAAGAATAGAAACCCACCTAAGAACATAATTGTAGCATACTCATTAGATCTAATCTCATGAACTTGGTAAAGTTGAGCAGCTAGCCTTCACCAGTACTTTTTGAAGTACTGACCCTCGTTGTAGCAGGTTCCCCGACGCAAGGCAACGCGGCGAGGAGCTGAAGCTCTCTCCGGACTTTTGGGATTCTTGGCGGGTCGTGGCCAAGACTTTTGGAGGCTCAAGCTAGAAGCCTTCCCCTCTCTCTCCGTGGCGGAAATAATGCTAAGGCGATGGTGCTTACCCGCACCCAAGGAGTTTTGTGTTTTGAAACTATGTAAAGGGACATAATGTATGGATCGGCTATCTCATTTTGCGTCCAAGTTTGTAAGCCCGTGGGGCATTTTATACTTTTGAGTCAAGCAATGTAACAAGATGTTCATTATAAATAAAAGAGAAACTTTTCTATGCCTCAACCTTGTGTTATCTTATTTGTCTACTCTGTTGCATTGATCTAAAGAATATCCTTATGCCTAAGGCCTTGTGCACGCGCGCCCTACGCGTGCACGGCATCACGCCCGGGGGACGATTATCGATTAGCCGAAATCGGGGCGTGACAATATATACTCGTTTCAATGGGCTGGACATATATAGTTTTGCTTTAGCCCTGCCTATGCGGAATCTATTTTTTGGTTATGAATTCATTCAACCTGTAGATGATGACTGGCTTTCTTGGTTATGTTCATGTCTCTTAGTCGTGTGGTAGGATGGTATGAAAGAAAAGGCGCCCATGCTATGTAGAGCAATCTTTTTGCATGTCTTGATATATACCATGATCCTGAAACTGTAATTTATATGACTAATATTTTATTTTTCTTATATTCTTTATGTTAATTGATTTATCTATAAATATTTTGTAAAATAATATTTGATTTCTTGTATTTCTAGTATGTTGGCAGCAAAAAACTTAGGTGAAACAGCTTATGATAATTACTTGGATCACACTTTCATTAATGATCGGAAGACAACCATTCGCCAGTATTTGGATTCTACTGGTTATGGTATCATGGAAGAAGAGCCTCCTGAAGTACTCAAGACTCGCTACAGAGGATGAGAATTCCAGATAATACATCAATAAAGAACCGAAGACTTCAATTCTCACAACTTGCTACGTAATGGCGTGCATATTGAATACAAATTATTATTGATAAGGGGGACAAGAATATTGTAAATGTTATAAATAAAAAACTTGTGCTCGAGAGTTTGCTCTGGAAGTACTGCAGTGGGGTGCAAAAAAAGTATATTTAATTAATTTTCAAATAAGGTGGGAAGCTGGAGGAGGCAACCCACCAACAAACCTAATGTCATGACCCGCACCCGATATAGGGATGCAAGTCAAAAATAATGCCCAACCTACACCGTAGAATCGGCGGTAGAACGCTGTCTGGGTAATCTATCTAGTAATATAATGAACCACCAATAATAACAATATACTCAATCACAGATCTAAGATAGAAACGAGCATGAATATGATAAAGAATAGAAATAGTCACATACAACTCATGAGTCTAAAATAATACATCGACGAGTCCAAAAGAATGCTAACAAATAAGCCAGAGACAAATTCAGTACAAGAAATGCTAAGAAGGTACTAATCCCGGGTCATCTGTCTCAGTCGGGATAAGTCTCACCTGAGCCATGGTCTCTGACTCTAAGCCTACAATATCCTGGGGTCCATAATGTGTAGGGTACCACTCCTCAGTGTCATCTGGAAAAAATATATCCAGTCAGGAAAGGAGCAGAGTACATCTCTAACAGCAGTTCTAATCAATGATAAAAACTATGTAACAGTAAATATATATGAATATACAAGATGCACAATAGATACGAGAGATATACAATAAGAAAATACTGGAATAAAACAATAATGAACAATATAATAATGAACAAGAATACTAATGACTAAGTGTGTGAGTACTAGCTTTAACATATGATCGGCTTGGGAATATGATACAATATATATGGCCTGGCTATTCATACATGCGGTGTATGATTAACACTATTAAATGAACAATACTTGATACAATGTGGGTATTATCACATATCTACACTTAAATGAACAATACTTGATACTCCCCACCCTCGAATGGTATAATAGATCCAACCACGGTACGCTATGGCACGAGATTACCCAAGAAGATAGTGACTCTTCCCGAGAATCAGTGTATGTACATGTACAAGATAATTAATGAAATAAGGCTTGCACAAGATACACCATATACCAAGGAATAATATCTCATGACGAGATACGGATATACCAATCCGTGTAACCATCGTGTCAAGAAAATATGGATATCAACACTAGATACAATGAACATAGATGATATCATAAATGAGAAACTATCAGAGAATGTACTCGCCTGAAGTCCAATAAATAGTCTCACAGATGTCTGATATGGTGCCTCGAAGACCTAGATATAGAATACAACATCAATACAAGGTCCCAGAAAGAAAATAAGATAAACTAGTCAGCTTCTAGGCCAACAAGTCAGTTCTAATGTCAAAAGTCAAACTCGGTCAACTCTAAGTCAACTTATGGTCAAACTTTAGTCAACTATGGTCAAACTATGGTCAACTTCCTATTTTTAGGTTGCAATAGTCTAATACAAAGATATTGGGTTCAAATACTAAAGTCTAGGTCATAAAAACTATATCTTAGAATACTAGGATACCGTATATCTGGATACGTAAATCACTAGGTAAAACATTACATATAAATATCAAACAATTATTAAATTTAAAAAATCCTAATTACAAACATTAAATAGATGTCTTGGTTTCGAACCAACTTGGTATCACCACATTAAACCATAAACTTGCTACCCACACCGAATACCTTGGGTATCCCCAAATACCTTGGTACTTACCTTGGTATCTCAAGGTAATACCCAATACCTTGTTTATACTAACTACCTGTAATATATATACTAACAACTAAATATTATATATATAGTATACTAAAACACAATTAGAAAATTAGGAACATATATACGTATATATTAATTACTATATACATACACATATATATATCTATATATTTAAATATCTAATAACTATTAAAAGCTGTAAAACTGTCATTAAAGGCCCCTGCTGACCGTCGCCATTGCTACTATTGTTGGCGGGAACTGCTGCTATAGCGACGGTTTTTCTACTGTCATCGCTGTAGGTGCTGATATTGCTGCTGATACTGTTGCTTTCTGCGACAGTTTTCCTGCTGCTATCGCTAAACTATTGTCGCTGCTGCTGTATGCTATTGCTGCTGCTGCTTTGGCGACGCTGCTGGTGTTGCTATTGCTGCTGCGGTTGCTATCACTATTGCCACCGCTGTTGTTGTTGTGCTATTTGGCGACGCTGCTGTCGCTTAAGTTCATGCTCTCTTCTATCTCTTATATATATATATATATATATATATATATTGTAATGCCTCGCTCCGTGTTGGCATTATGTATCAGGTGAGTGGGCAGAACTTCGTTCTCTGATTCTTGCACGCCTTAATAGTAACCTGAGTTTTTGCTTGCAATGTTTTTATAAGAGAATGATAGAATCTGCCTTGCATGTTAATGAACGAACTCACCTAGCTTGTCTTTGAAACAATGTCTGCTTAATGAGAATCTTAAAATGCTTGCTTTGAGTGCATGAACATGTTCACTATCGTTTATGCTTTGAGAGAACCATATTGTGCTTGAACGTGTTCAAGTGATAAGTCGGTTTGCCCCGCAACAATGGTTGTATTCTGATGGTTCATCTTGTCTGCATACTAGAGTTTATTTGATAGTGTTCCATGCATTCGCATGCGGTCGGATAATGGCTATTGGTGGAGAGCTGAACTGCATGTGTCACGGCTGCTACAGAGATAGTGGAAAGTAACCATGAGTCACAGCTGCCTCTAGCATCAGATAAAGAGTCATTGGTATGCTATACAACTAGCTGCCGATCCTGAGATACTCGGGGACCGCCCTGCATATAGCTAAGTCATTGTGTTGGCTTGGATAGTGACTGCCCCTAAGATCGTGCATTGTGTGTCTAACTTTGCATCTGACCCTGGAGTCGCACGAGACACGCTGCGCACACCCTGAAACGTGAACGATTGCTTGTCTGCTTATTGCATATGAAACTCTGTTTCCAAACATGTTTCCAAGCAATGTAATATGACTCTGCTAGCGAACTGCATAAAACGAACCTAGGTAAAATTAGAAAGATCACTAGTAATGTAATATTTTATACAATGATTACTTAGTATTGGTTTGAGTGAATGCATGTTTCTGTTCAGTTATTTTTATCTCACCAGTACTTGTATAAAGTGCTGACCCACCAACAGTTTACTTGCTTGCAGGTACTGGATCGTCCGAGGGAGCGATAGGCATGCCACAGTCCCTAAGACCCGAAATCCTGGTTTCTATTGTTGCCCCGAGAATGCTATCGTATAAGGGGGCATAATGTATGGAACGAACGTATGCCTTTGCTAAAGGAACCCAAGTTGCCTCGATTGTCCCGAACACTCAGTTGGCTAAATGCATTGTATTACAACAAGTCTCTTTCCGCTGCTTACTCGATTGATGCGATGATAGCCAACTATCAACTTAAATGATTGGCCTTGTGCGAGCGCAACCCCAGGCCCGTACGATATCACATCCCCGAAAGATCGAATGGGCCATTCCATTAACTCCCTTCATTCCTCGCACCCGCGGGACAGGCGCGGTGATTCGCGTCAGGCGCGCCGAGGCACGGTGATTCGTGTCTGGTTCGATAATTCTGGCCATACAGGGCGGGGCAAGGCGGAGCGGCGGCCCGGGCGGGTATGGGGCGTGACAGAATGGTATCAGAGCGAAATCGATCTTCTGGCCCAAACTGTTGCTATGACTCTGAGATATTATCGATATGGTATTGCAATAGAGCGTTCCATATAATAAGTCCATAGATATTCTCAAAGTGCAAATGTTTTCTGAACTTGAATTGGTTGATTGTTTCGATTGAGTACGGCGAGGGACGGCACTATCGCTGCTCAGAATATCGAGAAGTTTATCCTTGAAGTTTCGAGGACGAAACTTTTTGTTGGTTGGTAAGTATGTAATGCCCCGCTCCTCGTCGATATTATGTATCAGGTGAGTGGGCAGAACTTCGTTCTCTGATTCTTGCATGCCTTAATAATAACCTGAGTTTTTGCTTGCAATATTTTCATAAAAGAATGATAGAACCTGCCTTGCATGTTAATGAACGAACTCACCTAGCTTGTCTTTGAAACAATGTCTGCTTAACGAGAATCCTAAAATGCTTGCTTTGAGTGCATGAACATGTTCACTATCGTCTATACTTCGAGAGAACCATACTGTGCCTGAACGTATTCAAGTGATAAGTCGATTTGCCCCGCAACAATGATTGTATTCTGATGGTTCGTTTCGTCTGCATACTAGAGTTTATTTGATAGTGTTCCATGCATTCGCATGCGGTCGGACAATGGCTATTGGTGGAGAGCTGAACTGCATGTGTCACGGCTGCTACAGAGATAGTGGAAAGTTATGTAATGCCCTGCTCTGCGTCGGCATTATGTATCAGGTGAGTGGCTACCATCCCGATTAGCTAGCCCTGCTTCCAAGTCTTCACATCTAAAACTCTTGCATCCTTATTGCCCCGATCAAACGATACCAAGTAATAACTAAAAGATACCAAGATAAAAAGGGAATAGACTTGGTATATTATGCTTGTCAATAAACTTCGTGAACGGATACTTAATTGCATGCTTGTTCGTTTGGAATATTTATCATATGCATCAATACAAGATAAAATGCATACCCTTCTTTAAATTGTGTAATGTATCAAACTTATCCTGAATGCAATGAATTGAACAGGAAGACTATGCAAAAATAGATCTTGCCCTGTTACTGTCCTGTGCCTATTATTGCCTTGAATTGCCTCAACAGCTAACTTAGTGTATTATGTTGATCACGAACAACTTGTGCACAAGGTCTTAGTTCCTGCGGACGGTCGCTGGGGCACTGGCACCGATACGATCCGGGCGGGTCCGGGGCGTGACAGAATGGTATTCAAGTGATAAGTCGGTTTGCCCCGCAACAATGATTATATTCTGATGGTTCGTCTCATCTGCATACTAGAGTTTATTTGATAGTGTTCCAAGCATTCGCATGCGGTCGGACAATGTCTATTGGTGGAGAGCTGAACTGCATGTGTCACGGCTGCTACAGAGATAGTGGAAAGCAACCATGAGTCACAGCTGCCTCTAGCATCAGATAAAGAGTCATTGGTATGCTGTAGAACCAGCCACCGATCCTGAGATACTCGGGGACCGTCCTGCATATAGCTAAGTTATTGTATTGGCTTGGATAGTGACTGCCCCTAAGATCGTGCATTGTGTGTCTAGCTTTGCATCTGACCTTGGAGTCGTACGAGACACGCTGCGCACACCCTGAAACATGAACGATTGCTTGTCTTGCTTATTGCATATGAAACTCTGTTTCCAAACATATTTCCAAACAATGTAATATGACTCTGCTAGCGAACTGCATGAAATGAACCTAGGTAAAACTAGAAAGATCACTAGTAATGTAATATTTTATAACATGATTACTTAGTGTTGGTTTAAGTGAATGCATGTTTCTGTTCAGTTGTTTTTATCTCACCAGTACTTGTATAAAGTGCTGACCCACCAACAGTTTACTTGCTTGCAGGTACTGGATCGTCTGAGGGAGCGATAGGCGTACCACAGTCCCTAAGACCCAAAATCCTGGTTTCGATTGTTGCCCCGAGAATGCTATCATATAAGGGGACATAATGTATGGAACGAACGTATGCCTTTGCTAAAGGAACCCAAGTTGCCTCGATTGTCCCGAACACTCAGTTGGCTAAATGCATTGCATTGCAACAAGTCCCTTTCCGCTGCTTACTCGATTGATGCGATGATAGCCAACTATCAACTTAAACGATTGGCCTTGTGCGGGCGCAACCCCAGGCCCGCACGGCATCACGTCCCCGAAAGCTAGAACGGGCCATTCCATTAACTCCCTTCCTTCCCCGCACCCGCGGGACGGGCGCGATGATTCACGTTCGGCGCGCCGAGGCACGGTGATTCGTGTCTGGTTCGATAATTTCGGCCATACGGGACGGGGCAAGGCGGAGCGGCGGCCCCGGCGGGTACGGGGCGTGACATATATATACCCCAAATATATATATAATATATATATATAACACATAATATATATACTATAATATGTATATAACTACAACTAATAAATATACATACACACACACTCCTCACATACATATATATGTACATAATAACTATATAGTAATATTCACATATATAGTAACATATGTATAACAACACACATACGTATACGTATACCTAATCATACATAACAAATAACATACATCGTATAATTATAAATATAATAACATATACCTATCTATACATACTACAATATATAAATATATCTTACATATAGAAGAATAGTTACATAATAATATATACACATATAGTATATACATAGATACATAGATCTAAGATACAATATTACATAAATATATATACACAACAATATATATATATATATATATATATATATATATATATATATATATATATATATATATATATATATATATATATATATACCTCACCATGAATAAGAACACAAGAGAAATAGATCTACCATTAAATTGTACAAACACATAGAACGCATCACCCCGTATCCCAATAGATCTAGGATACGCATGCGACACGAGTCTACCACACATCCAAACGTACCCCAAAGGACACGAGCAAGTCTAAAATATTATTTATGAATAATATGAAGAGTCAAACACAAATCTACTTGTCTGTGTCAAAATGTGACATGCTCAAAGTCACGTGTCAGAAAAAAATGCCCAAATCAACACGTATCACCAAATTATTGGGATACGACCTACACGTACCTGATTGTGGATACGACACTAGCCCCAAACACACAAGAACATGCCAAATTGATCTATATGACCAATTAACACACACAACAATTGTCAATCTCGAAATTCCTCCATAATTGACACAAAAAGTACCATAACTTTCTCAACATGCCTCCTATGAACACAAAACCAAATCCTATGGGTAGCCTATGCATATGGATTAATTTCTCATGGTTAAATATCAGATTTAGAACCTAAATTAAGGAAAAAACTGAATTGTACCTATTGGGAGATGGATTCCCAATGGAACCTCCAAATATGATTAAATTGGCCTCCAACTTGTAGATCCTTGCTCCTCTTTATAGATCCTTACTTCCTCCTTTTAGATCCTTGCTCCACTAGTCTCCAATGGTGATTTAGGAAGAAATTATGATAAAATTTGGTAGGAAAATATAGTGGAAATAAAGAAATTTGGTTGAGAGAAATTCTAGATCTAGTTTTCAAATAAAAATAGGAGAGAAACCAATTCCCCCCTCTTTAATAGGCCGGCCCTCTTTTCCCCTTCCTCAAGTCACTATATAATATCCATTATACCCCTTGCGGTCTCTCATGAAGAAATAATTAAGAAGAAAAGATTCTAGTATATTGGTTTAATTAATTTAATCAACCACCTAATCAATGGACTTTCTAAATGGGCTCAAATCTAACAATTAATACATATTGGTCCATGAGTCTAAACTAAACTAGTTAGGTCCACTAACATAAGTCCAAAATAAATAACTAACATCTAACAACAATTAAACAACACAACAAATATTTATTTATCATGCATAATATTTAATTAAATATAAAATTACTCAAATATCCTTTCCTAGAAATGTGGTAGTGACAAGTCTACCCTCCTTAAAATAATTTTATCCTCAAAAATTCAAAGATGAAAACTACACTCAAAAAATAACAGAACTTAAAAAAAAACAGAACTAAAGAACATAACTAATTATGAAAGAACATAATATAACTAGGAAAGAACATACCTCAAAGGACAAACAAAACTCTACCACCTCTATAATCTATGCTAGCATGGTGCCTACTCAACCAATCCATCCCGAGTATAATGTCGTAGTGTCACTATCGTATTTTCTAGGAAAGGGTATTTTGGTTATTTTATAATTAATTAAATATGGTGCATGTTAAATATTTATGTATTGTATTATTTATTTATTATTAGCATGTTAGATTTATTTTTGGACTTGTGTTAGTGGGACCTAACTAGTTAGAATAGATCCATGGACCAACATGCATTAATTGTTAGAATTGAGCCCAACTAGAAAGTCCATTAATTAGGAGGATGATTAAATTAATTAAACCATTAGACTAGAAGCTTTCCTCCTTAATTAAATTCTTCCTGAGAGGCACAAAGGGGTATTTTAGACTTTATATAGTAGCTTGAGGGAGGGGGCAAGTGAGGCCTATATAAAGGGGATGAAAACTTTCTATCTCTTCATTTTTATTCCAAATCTAGATCTAAAATTTCCCTCAACAAAATTCCACCAAATCTCTACCAAATTTTTGTCCAATTCTTTTCCAAATCACCATTGGAGACTAGAAGAGTAAGGATCTAGAAGGAGGAAGCAAGGATCTACAAAGACGAGCAAGAATCTACAAGTTGGAAGCCAATTTCACCAATTTTGGAGGTTTCATTGGGAATCCATCTCCCAAAAGGTATAATTCAGTTTTTTCTCTTAATTTAAGTTCTAAATCTGAGATTTAACCATGAAAAATTAATCCATATGCATAGTCTACCCATATGATTTGGTTTTGTGTTCATAGAAGACTTATTGAGAAAGTTATGGTACTTTTGTGTCAATTTTGAAGGAATTCTGAGATTGACAATTGTTGTGTGTGTCAATTGGTCCTATAGATCAATTTGGTATGTGCTTGTGTGTTTGGGGCTAGTGTCGTATCCACAATTGGGTACATGTAGGTCATATCCCATCAATTTGGTGATACGTGTTGATTTGGGGGTTTTTTCTCTAACACGGGACTTTGTACATGTCATATTTTAACACGGACACGTAGATCTATATTTGACACTTCGTATTGTTCATAAATATTATATGTGCCTTATTTGTGTCCTTCGGGGTACAATTGGATATGTGGTGGACTCGTGTCACATGCGTATCCTTGATCTAGTGGGATACGGTGTGATACTCTCCATATGTTGTGTATTTATATGTAGATCTAATTCTTGTGCTCTTAATTCATAAAGTTTGTATTTGTACATATATATATATAAATATAGATATTATATATGTATTATAGTGTATATATTATAGTGTTTTTTGTATCATAGATCTATGTACTATATTTGTACTAGGAGAATATATATATTATGTAGCCTTTCTTCTATATGAATTAATATATATGTTATAGTATATATTATGGGTACATATGTATATATTGTTATTTATATATATGTATGTTATTTGAGTAATTATATTATATATAGTTGTTATATGATTATTTATATATATGTATAGATGTATAATTATAATATATTTTTGTATGTGTGTGTTTGAGGCTATATCATAATATGGACATATTAATAAGGGGGTATATTTATAGTTTATTGGTATATATATATATATATATATATATATATATATATATATATATATATTACTATAGGTTTTAGTAACAGTAGGTTTAATGACAGCCACTGTCATTAATAACAACAACAGCGACGGGAAAGAAGCAGCAACGACGACAATTGGATCGGTGACGGTTGCAAACCGTCACCAAAGCAGCAGCAGCAGTGCAAGGAATCAGCAGCAACAACGGCAACAGCTTCAGCGACAGACAAAAACTGTCACTAAAAAGCCAGAGTATCAGAATATCAGTATTCAGCACAGTTTTCAGCGACGGTTGGCAAATTATTTATATATGTGTTTATATATATATATATATATATATATATATATATATATATATATATATATATATATATATATATATATATTGATGTAATATATTATTAATTACTAATTTCTTATATATATATATATATATATATATATATATATATATAGGGGTAGTAGTATACCAAGGTATTGGGGTTTACCTTGAGGAACCAAGGTGTTTGGGAATACCCAAGATATGGGGTTGGGTATCAAGTTTTTGATTATTGTTGTGATACCAAGTTGGTTCAAAACCAAGGTATCCATTTAGCAATTATAATTAAGATTATATATATATATATATATATATATATATATATATATATATATATATATATATATATAATATTGTTTGATATGTACATATGTGTTATATTTATTCCTTGTTTGCGTATCCTGAGATACGGTATCTTAGTATCCTAAGATGTAGCTTGTATGGTCTAGATTCATAGTGTGTGAGCCCAATATTATTGAGTTAGACTCATGCAACCTAGAATTAGGTAGTTGACCATAGTTTGACTATTGTTGACCATAGTTGACTTTGAGCTGACCTAGTTTGATTTTTGACTTAGAACTGACTTGTTGACCTAGAAGTTGACTAGTTTAACTTAATTTCTTTCTAGAACCTTGTATTAATGCAATATTCTATATATAGGTTTGTATGACACCAGTTCAGACAATATTTCTCATCATTTGCTCTGGACCACAGGCGAGTACATTCTCTGATAGTTTCCATTATTTGATTACCACTATAATTCAAGTATTTAGAAATGTTACTTATGATTCTTGACACGATGGTACACGGATTGGTATTATTATTGGATCATCAGTCATGGGATGTTACCTTCATTATGGAGATGGTATCGGATACTGTCCTTGTTGGTATTGGATAACATTGAATATTATAGATTAAACATTGGATACATTGGCTAGTAACGTGTCATGATTCGATCTATCGTATTAGTCGGGACAGGAGAAATACCAATTAATATGTGATCAAGAAACTATCGGCTAGTAGTGTAATCATTGGCTACTAACTAACCATGCAATTCACGTATGGTTGAGTTAGCTCCTTAGTGTAATCATTAAATCTCCCAGGCTGATCACATATTTAGTTAGTATCTCAAAACACATAGTTATTGCAGATTCCATTATTCAGTTTATTGATTACCTTGTTCTATTCTGACATTATAGTTCATTCCTTTATTCTTTTACTCATTGATTATATTCTGTTGCTAGTATTGCCTAATCTTTCATTGTTCTTGATTATCAGTTATTTTCTCATCGTAGATAGCATCTTCTATTTTACTACTTTATAGTTTTTATCAATTAATTGGATCTGCTATTGGGTTGTACTTCGCTCCATTCCCGACTAGAAATATTTTACAGAGGATCCGGGAGATTGGTGTCCGACATACTACGAACCTCAGCCTATAGATGGTGCAGACTTGGACCCACTAGTTCGGGAGTGGCCGTCGGGAGATTTAGCCGGATTCACTAGTTAGCATAGTTAGTTTCCCTTTAGCATTTTGGTACCAGATTTTTTTCTGGCATATATTTGAGATATGGTATTATTCTTATTTATTGTTGTTATATTTTTAACTGCTTAGTTATGTTAGACTTCTTTGATATCTTCTCGTGCCATAGAAATGTGATTGAGTATTGTGTTGAATTAAGTTGATTACTCTCTTCTTGGAGTTGAGATATTATTGGAGGATTATGCATTTTGTGAGATAATTAGATAGTATAGTTGACCAAGACAGCATTCTACCGCCGATACTGCGGCGTAGACTGGGCGTTGTTTCCGACTTGCATCCCTATACTATGTGCGGGTCGTGACACATTTTTAGTGGTGGCCCATGCAGGTCAGGCTTCGCAAGTTATGCGATGTCGTGGTAGTGCGATGACTTAGTTGTACTACTGCGAGCCTGCGGATAGGATATAGGACATAGGATACTAGGATGAGAGAGGGATACTCAATCACAACTAGGAATTCCAATCTGAATTGAATCGCTACTTTTGATTCCTTCTGAATAATATTGTACTTCCTTGATGATATCTTATCTCGTGTCAAATTGATCTCTTTTATTTCGATCTGTCTTCAGGATGCCGTCGAAGACTAGATCCCATCGATCGGGTGCAGTTCTGCGAGGTCTGCCACATCTCAATCTTCTACTCAGGCAGTAGGGTTTGTACCTCCTACGATATTAGTTCACGTAGGAGTCTCGGCTGCTTTCAGGGGTTCTCCTCCACCTGTTCCGATGACTACTCCAGTTGCTTCGGAGGGACTTCCACCACCTCCATTTTTAGGAGATGCCGCACCGATGGTTGCACTGTTTAGAGAGATGATGAAGTTACAGAGGGCACAGATAGAGGCCGAACACAGGCAGTCAGATATGATACGGTAGAGTATAGAAAATGCCCATCAGGTAGCTATAGCAGCAGTTCAGAGAGAGGCTCCTCCACAACCACAGGATGTTCAGCTCGAGCTAGGCAACATTCAAAATTTTAAGAAGCTTGACCCTCGAGTTTTCAAGGGAAAATGTGACGATTGGCTTGAAGATATCGAGCGTCTTATGGGGGTATCCCGTCTTACGGATGATCTGAAGGTTGAGGTGGTAGGACTTCAACTATTCGACGTTGCCCGTACTTGGTTCAGGAATGAGCCAATTCTTACTGATACGGGGCAGTCTTGGGAGGTGTTCAAGGATCTCTTTAAGAAGAAGTTCTTTGCTTAGACGGAAAGATTAGAATTAGGAAGGCAGTTTGAGAGCCTTACACAATGGAGCATGTCCGTAGAGGAGTATGCCGCAGAGTTCGGGAAGCTGAGTAGATTTGCTGAGTACTTGGTTAGAGAGCCAGAAGTTTGGGCTATCCGTTTTCGTGAGGGTCTGAATTGGGAAGTGAATATTCTCATTCCATCTTTCTACGAGACGTATTCTGAGATACTTTCGGAGGCATGCAAGGTCGAGCGGGAGTGGAACTTAAAGCCGAAGAGAGATCGTTATATGTTTGGGGGTGACAGTAGCAGTGCGGGACCAGCAAAGAGGGCGCGGTTCCAGCAACAATAGTTTCCAGTACATTTCGGAGCCTATCAGCAGCAATATCAGATGCCAGAACCAATTGTTACTCCAGTACAAGCTCCAGTACAGCAGATACCACAGCAGCCTTAGAGACAGGTGCAACATGCTCCTCAATGCCACTATTGTAAGAAGACTGGGCACACATGGGATATGTGCCAGAAGAGATTTGGAGCATGCTTACATTGTGGATCAACGGAGTATATGGTGAAGGATTGTCTCTGGACACTTCAACGTCCAGGTCAGGATACAGATCTAGGGCAGAGAGGTGGAGTTAGGCCACTTGTAGCACCACAGATTGCTCATCCCCCGCAGAGGGAGCTACCTTGGCAGGGCAGAGCATTTGCGATGACGGCCGATGAGACCAATACTACAGGTGATGGGTTAGAGAGTCTGTTCTTTCTTTCTGTTCCTTTCATCTATTTTGATTGATTGCTTCTTTAGTACCTTTTGGATGCTTGTAGTTAGTGTAGCTATAGAATACCCTGACAGAGACGACAGTAATAAGACAGGTGGAGACCATAACCATGCATGTTATTCTTTGCATATGACTGTTCTTAGTGAGATAAGACCTTATTAGACTATTATTGCAGGGGGTTTGACCTAGAAGGAGTACGATCACCCTTAAATTTTGAGGACGAAATTATTTTAAGGGGGGTAGACTTGTCACTACCGTATTTTCTAGGAAAGGATATTTTGGTCATTTTATAATTAATTAAATATTATGCATGTTAAATATTTATGTATTATATTATATATTTATTATTAGCATGTTAGATTTATTTTTGGACTTGTGTTAGTGGACCTAACTAGTTAGAATAGATCCATGGACCAATATGTATTAATTATTAGAATTGAGCCAAACTAGAAAGCCCATTAATTAGGAGGATGATTAAATTAATTAAACCATTAGACTAGAAGCTTCCCTCCTTAATTAAATTCTTCATGAGAGGCCCCAAGGGGTATTTTAGACTTTATCTAGTAGCTTGAGGGAGGGGGCAAGTGAGGCCTATATAAAGGGGATAAAAACTTTCTCTCTTTATTTTTCATTCCAAATCTAGATCTAAAATTTTTCTCAACCAAATTCTACCAAATTTCTAACAAATTTCCACCCAATTCCTTTCCAAATCACCATTGAAGATTAGAAGAGCAAGGATCTAGAAGGAGGAAGCAAGGATCTACAAAAAAGAGCAAGGATCTACAAGTTGGAAGCCAATTTCACCAATTTTAGAGGTTTTATTGGGAATCCATCTCCCAATAGGTACAATTCAGTTTTTTCTCCTTAATTTATTTTCTAAATTTGAGATTTAACCATAAAAAATCAACCCATATGCATAGGCTACCCATAGGATTTGATTTTGTGTTCATAGGAGACATATTGAGAAAGCTATGGAACTTTTTGTGTTAATTTTGGGGGAATTCCGAGATTGACAATTGTTGTGTGTCAATTGGTCCTATAGATCAATTTGGCATGTGCTTGTGTGTTTGGAGGCTAGTGTCGTGTCCACAATTGGGTACGTGTAGGCCGTATCCCATCAATTTGGTGAAACGTGTTGATTTGGGGGGTTTTTTTCCGACACGGAAATTTATACATGTCATATTTTGACACGGACTTGTAGATCTATATTTGATTGTAATCCCCCTGATTTTCAAGAATTTTTAAATTTGGATTTTTTACAATTTTCTGGGATTTTTCTGTAATTAAATTCAAGTATTTTAATTATTAAATGTTTTTTAATTGATAATAAATAATATTAAAATATTATAAAAATAATATTTTATGGTGTAGAATGAAAAATTAGACCTAGGATAATTTTTCGGGAATTTATTGGACCCCGGAAACATTTTTAAAGGCCAAAAATACATTTTTAATAATTAAATAAATTAAACCAAAAGTGAACCATATTAAACCCGGTTTTATTGACCTGAACCGGACCGGACCGGCCGGTCCAGCTAAACCAAACCACCCCCTCTAACGGGTCGGATCCGGGTTCCACCTGACCCGCTCCGCCCGATCCGACCCGGCCGACTGATCTCCTTCCCCAGCCGAAACCCGACGGTTCCCCTCCCCACCGCCGGAAACGCCTGCCGCCGCCGGCCATCTCTTCCGCTTTTTCTCCCCGTAACCGGCGACCCCTCCGCTTCGGCTCCCCCTTGCCGGCCGCCGATCCCTCTCCCCATCTCTCCTATATAAGCCGCCCCAGCCGAACCCTAACCCTCTCCTACGCCGGTCACCTCCGTCCAGCTCCTCCTCTCCTCAGCCACCTCCGGCTCCAGCACCTCCCCTCCTAGCCTCCCGCCCTGCAACCCGGCGCCACCCTGCGAGGTTGCCCAGCCGCTGCCCGACGACCTCCTCCCTCCTTTCCCCTTCTTCCCAGCCGAACAGCAGCAGCAGCAAGACCCGCCTCCGTCCGGCGAGCCGTCCCCAGCACCCAGAGCCTCCACCCGCCGTGCCTCGCCTCCTTCTGCAGAGCCGCCCCCAGCCAACTCCGGCGAGCCTCAGACACAGACACAGCAAGGACTCGACACAGGATCCTCAGACCCGGACACAGCCCTAAACCCTAACCCTAGGCGTGTCAGACACGAGACAGACACGAAGGAAACTCGCTATTTTCAGACCCTGTTCAGGTACTTGTAACTTCTTGCTCATAGCTCTGATTTTGATTCCGTCAGTTGCATCGCATAGCCTGTATGACCCCCTCGGTGCTCGTGCAAACCGCTTGGGGCATCGCATCCTGTAGTGATCGCACACCGCGATCCAAAAATAGGAAAAATAATGCCCTGTTTTACCCCGGAACTGAGTA